>JAMPIV010015597.1:0-94178 GCA_024509875.1 Oreohelix idahoensis
ATGTAAGTTTCACGCTTTAAACCAGCGTAAATGTCTATGTGAAAATATTCATTTTAATTAATAGAAGTTTAAAACGTTTCCACAAGTGTAAATGTAAATGAAACATAAATGAATTTATATTGTGAACACTTTTCAAACAGTGGAGATGTAAATGTAAAACATATTATATCTGTACGTTTAACCTTTTTCATTTAAATGTAAAGCTAAAGCTATTCAGTTTAAATGTAATGGAAAGTTTATCCCGAGGGATTAAATTTAATTCTCATCGAGGGTAATTCTGAAATGGGATGGTAGAATTTAATAGGGGGCACATAAATGAGTCGGAAAAACGCCATACTCAGAAGAGCGTTTCGTTTCTATTTCTATTACCAGTTATTGGTGGTACCAGCAGAAAGGACCATTTCTGGCACAAGCAGGGACAAGCGGTTTACGCATTAAGATGGCAGACCAGCTTTGAAGACTCTCCTAGACTTTCCTGGGAAACGAGCTTCACCCTACAAACTTTGACCAGAGACGAGCGAGAGCAGAGTGAAAGGAACTGACCCAGCAGGAGAAGAAACTACCATTGGCAGCTACGTGCAAATATCCGCTGCCAAAAGTGACCTCCTTTATTCAGTTAAATCCCAATCAAGTGATGAAACTTTTCCATAACTATTCAATTTATTTTCCAACCGTTATAACTTAAAGTGATTATTAAATTTTGTTATTTGTAATATTACAAATTTAACTTCGATTTAATCCTTTTAAATGTACTACATGTTTATCTCAGTCAAAGCTACTAAACACACACTCTAAACAGAGCTATATATATATATTATAATAATTATTCCACTGATTAACTCAGCGGTGGGGGCTTAACGAGCTAGAATAAACCATTGCTAAATTCTTCATAAAAGTGTCGGCAGATTATAGAATTAACGTGCTTAGCGACAGCCAGCATTGTTTTCGCTTACCTGAATATCTTATGAAGACTCCCATATGATAGAAACTTTACTACTCTTCTATCGACATTTCTGCCAAGAGTAATCTTGTGTAAAGATAGACTCCTTTGAAGCCTATAATAGATACTCTTGAGTTTTGGCCACTGTTGGACCACTACTGCAAAGCAGGGGAGGCACAACCGTCACATAAGTTCATGAATGCGTTTGTTATTTTGCTGAATAAATTGTTTGAAAAAGTTGATATATGGCCTTGTAATATCATGAAGATTGATACATATGTTTCCTATCTTATTGAAACTGTTTTTAGCGTTTATTTGTCAGCAAGTTTCTGTCTGCTGCGTTAAATAAAAAAATAAAAAAAGAAGAATACACAATTGATTACGCCATTTTCATTTCTTTATTTATTTCTCCTTTTGTTCCTTATGGGGCCTGGATCCACCATGTAACCGGACCCTAACAGGAATCCTGCACACAAACATTCATGAGGTTTCTGCAACAGTTACATTTTACATGTTGGGGCTGCAGGGCTCGTGCACAACCTCATATTAGTTGATTCTTACCATATGCGCGAGGGAAGGCGTAGTTCTAATCTTTCTTTGTCTCCCCAGAAACCTTTGCGACTGACACGAGTAAAGTAATTTTACGTGACATTGTTTTATAATAAAGCCTGATTTACTTTTTATGGAAGGAAAAAACAGTGCCCTCTTAAATTCACAAAGGACAAGCAAGAAAAATTGCTTAGTGCTCCAAAGGAAGTAATGGAAAGATGGGGAAAATTATTTCTCAGATCTCCTTGGTGGTGAACAAGGTCAAGCCTCAGAAACGATCAGCACTATCACAGAAGAGGAAGCCAATGGTGGCGAAGATTGCATCAAGATGGAAGAACTGAAGTGTTGCTGTCATTTTTGACGGTTTCATAAGACGTAAATCTATTTAATACTTTTGACGATCGAAGGTAGAGAACTGTATGTTAACTCTCTGGGACAGGTTGATTTGGGGTTATCTTCCCTGTGTTTATTCTTTGTGGTTGATCTGTCTTAAGAGGGCCGGTTAACTGTTCTCAAATCTGTTCTGTCTACGCATGCGCTAGTTTTTAGCGCGAACGGAGATTACTTCCGTCTGGGTGTGATGAGCTGTTTTTCTGACCGGACAAGATGTCCGTTAATTCTTCTCTGCATTATCTGGGGGAAAGAGAGTCTTCAGTGTAACTGTGATTTCAGTGATTCTCCCAAGAGTTATTCTGTTCGTCTAGAATGACGACAGTGGTTATTTGTGTATTTCTCGGATTCTGTCCAAGGTAAAATATAAACTTTATTATTATGCCAAGATTGCAGAACATTTAGTATGAACCTGTGAGTAGCGCTCACAGTTCTTGAGATCCAGAGTCCATTATATGTGCTTGACATAGCTAACTAAGTCTATTCGTCGAATTACTTTACAGAAGCACAATGAACGTATATTTATTTGAAACCCGAATTATGGCGGTATGTTTCGGCAAGGAAGATAATGCCTGCCTATGAAAATACACAGTTGTCCATCAATTATTATGAGGCCCGCCATTACGGTCTATATCTTTGAGCAGAAGAAGAAGTGTCTGGCGAGAGAAGCCAGATGAAGTCTTGACTTTATCCACAAGTTCACAGACTTCGATATTAAGCAACTATATTTGTTACAAGACTACCTGACCCGTTCAGTCAGGGGCTCTGAGCTACAGTATGAAAATATATATATATCAAGCCAACGTTATTAGCATCATACATACGAGCTATTGCTGGATTGATTATGCTCGATGGTTATATGCATTACTACACATGAAATGTCCATGTTCCTTGTTCTACTGACTGTGTTGTCCGTCAACGTACTATTGCTGTAATAAATGTTGAAGAGAAAGTCATCTGCATTAACCACATCTATGACTTCTACGTGTGGTGGAGTGAGTTTGTGTGTTCCTAAATAAGAGCCTATACGACTTCGTGTTCTCGATCTGCTGTATACACACACCATTACTCACTACAACATCTTATCATTTGTTCTACACACCTGAGAAAACATGTATGCTGTTTGTGTGTGTGACTGCACTACATCCTAGCAGTGCCTCACGCTGGTGACCTAGATTCACGTCCATGTTACACTGTCCTGTGTCAACAACGCACTAACTGAACGTTACATCTGGTGATCAACGACACGCCTACTCAGCGACACTTCAACACGGTACATATACCAGAATTCACACGAGCAAACAGACTTTAACATCTGGTAAACCGACTCTAACAAAACAGCCGGTTACATCTAGCGGTTACATCTGGTGGACCAGATTCGTGGGTGTCTACATAACATTGTGGAGTGACAGATAGGCAGCGAACAGTGGTAAGAAGGTCAACACTTTATAATGCTTCATGGACCACAGCTACTTAGGAGCTTCATTTACGCTGTACGTTGGAGATAAACAACTTTCTACATTTTGACAGTCGTCAATGGACATATATTGTCAAGTCACGTTGTTTACGTTAAAGCTCAGGAGGTCAAACTGTTGTTTACATACTACATTCTACAAACATATCGACGTTGGATCTTCCGGTTTCAACTGGTGTCGAGAATGATTTTGTAGCTACACTTTGGAGACCACTACCTGTTGTCAAGTTACGGTGTCTTCCATTGTTGTTTACAGTTGTACCGCATTGTACTGCATCTTTGCGGGTGTTTGAGGATTGTGCTTAAGATAAGTGGCCCGTTTGTGTAGTAAACTGTGCCTTTATTTATGTTCAACTGAGCCTTCCTCTACACACATTCTTTATTGTGTATTCACATATCACATGTTCTTTGTTTACATATTGTGTTAGTGTGTATGTTTTGTGGGTTGGTTGGGTCTGGTGACTCCTGTAGAATATACCACGTGACAGAGGTTCTACTGAGAGCGTTTTCTGTAGGGACTGTGCATATTTCCCACAGCGGAAATTGCGAGCGACGTGTGTTGCTACTTTTCTTTTTTTTTTCTTAGCTGTGACGAGATGTGTTAGTGTCGTTTTCGTTATTTTTTTTTCTATTCTTTGATTTTTGATTTTTTTTGTTTGTATCTGTCCGCCTCTCCTTCCTTTCATTTATTTCTATACACCTTTTTTGTTTATAACAGTGTTGTCATTTGTGTTGATTTTTCGCAGTTATCATTGTAATTTTTTACAACATTAGATTTAGTTAAGCTTTATTTATCATTTGACTTCTGCGAACGTTTTCGGTTGTTCTATAGTCTTGTCTTTGTATTGTTATCTTATACTTGTTCATCATACACAGTCTATATATATACTTGGTCATGAACTATTATTGTTAATATGATGCACTTTTCAGATAGAGGTTATTTATGATCATATTATTATAAAGAAACAAGGTGATTATACAAGTTTTTGATTAAAAGACTTGTCTCCCACAGAGATTGGGATAGATAAAGTGAAGTGAGTATACAAGTCAAGTATTACAGACTTGTCTCCCATTGAGGTTGGGATAAGGTAATTTATTTAATTTTTCAGATCTAATCTCATATTATTAGACAGAATGTCTACATTAGATGTCTTTATTGAGCAAGGGAAATCCCTTGGCAAAACTGGTGAGAAATTGGAAGAGTTTGCACTTGCTCAATATGCCAAGGCACAGAAGGCTGAAGAGAAAAGGATGCAAATGCAGTTGGACAGAGAAGCTGAAGAGAGAAAACTTCAAGCTGCTGCTGAAGCTGAAAATAAAAAAATAGACAGAGAAGCTGCTGCTGCTGCAGAAGAGAGGAAATTTCAAGCTGCTGCTGAAGAGAGAAAACTTCAAGCTGCTGCTGCTGCTGAGGAGAGACAACTTCAAGCTGCTGCTGAGAAAAGGAAAGCACAAATGGAACATGAGGAAAAGCTATTAGCTTTGGAGTTGGAGAAATTAAAGGTGATGAATATGAGTGCTCCTCAATCAACTTCGGGTAAGATAAAGGAGAATACTTACAAGGTCAAATTACCTCCTTTCAACCCTCTAAAGGACGACATAACCTTCTACCTTGATAGGTTTCAATTAACATGCGTAACGCATAAGGTAGATAAGGAACAATATGTCGGACAACTGATGGATTTACTTTCAGGTGAACCATTAAGTACTGTAATGGCAGTAGAGGAAACTGAGAGATCTAATTATGATGTTGGCAGGGCAACATTACTTAAAAGATATCAATTAAAAGAAGAAAATTATCGTC
Source organism: Oreohelix idahoensis (assembly GCA_024509875.1). NCBI lineage: Eukaryota > Metazoa > Mollusca > Gastropoda > Stylommatophora > Oreohelicidae > Oreohelix > Oreohelix idahoensis. The sequence continues at coordinate 5,158 of JAMPIV010015597.1, forward strand.
TTCGTTTTAAGACAATGCTACCAGAAACTGGAGTAGAGTTCTCTGACTTTATTACTAAGATTCGTCTTACATTCACACGTTGGATTGAGCTGTCTAAAACAGAAAAAACATACGAAGCCCTTATGGACTTATTACTTCGAGATAAAGTTATGTCATCTGTCAATGAGTCTTTCCTTGCTTTTATTCATGAGCGTAAACCTAAGGACATAAAAGACATGGAAGAATACTGTTGACAGTACGTCACTGCCCATCCCCATGCTACTGTTAGCAATGCTAAGGTGAAAGAAGAATTGCCGGTTGCTTCTGCAGCACCATATGGCCCTAACTTTATGAATAAATTCCAAGGTGCTCAACACAACTTCAATAAGAAGAGCAATCGTAATTATGATCAGAATCAGGGTAACCCATCATATAATGGGTCTTCTTCAAAGAACTGGAGGCGATCAGATAGTACTCGTTATTTCGGGTCCAATAATTATGGAAACTTTCGGAGAGGTAGTCACAATAGACACTATCAAGGCTATCCTTCGCGGGGGCATCGAAACCAAACAGGTAAATACTATAATCAATGGGGTAATGACAATAGTGATTATGGAAACTGAGATTCGAACCAGAGCGGTGGTCAAGGTAGATCAAACTATGATAATTTCAGAAGGAATAATAATCGTGGTAGATCTCAATACAAGAAAAAGAGATCATATCACCAGGAAAACTCTGTACAACAAGAGTCTCATGGTACCAATAATCAAGTGAACGATAATAAAGATCCTAATGCTGTCACTTGTGCTGCTTTTGACTTTGGACGTCATCTATTGAAGTTAATGAAGTAGGTAGACAAGAGGATAACTTGGAGATTTCGCATGACTCGTTTGTGAAACTACAAGAAAAAGACCCGTCTTTAAAGAAATTCTTTCTTCTCGCTAAAAACGGCGATCCGAATCAGAATACAAATCGCAAATCATATATCACTATGAAGAATGGTATACTAGTGCGTATGGTACAACACTCAGACGCGACTATGCATTCTCAAATTCTCGTACCCAAAAGTATAAGAGCCTTAATTCTTCAACATGCACACGATTCTCAGTGTGCTGGACACATGGGTTTTTCCCGAACTAAGTCGAGAGTTCTGGGGTCTTTCTTTTGGCCATTTGTCAATAAAGACATACGAATTTATTGCCAGTCTTGCAAAATATGTCAAGAAGTAAAATCTAGAGGTCCACGGCATGCTGCGCCTATTCAGGCTGCAGACATTCCTATTCGGCCGTTTCAGAAAATGGCCATAGATATCATTGGCCCTTTTAAGACTAAATCGGCTAGGGTCATCAATTTATCCTTACGTGCGTTGATATGTGCACGCGTTGGCCAGAGGCTATTCCTTTTAAGAGCATTTCCACTGCTGATATCGCAGACGCTCTTTGGCTTATATTTTCTCGTTTAGGTTTTCCTGGGGAAATGTTGTCAGACCATGGCACACAATTGATATCAGAGACAATGTCGCAGGTAATGTCTACTCTGCACATTAAAAGATCTTTGAGTAGTATTTATCACCCAATGTGTAATGGGTTAGTTGAGCGTCTTAATAGAACACTCAAGAACTTACTGGGTAAGATAACTGAGGATCATCCTCAGGATTGGGATAGGGTCCTACCCGCGGCTCTCTTTGCCTATAGGGAGGTCCCCAACGAACATACAGGATTTTCTCCTTTTGAACTTGTCTTTGGCGCGCGACCGCGCGGTCCTATGTCTTTGCTGCATGATCTTATAACTGCTGATAATATCGACAATGACACACAATCTTCATATGAGTATGTCATTGCTCTCAGAAAAAAAATTATTGAAGCATGCAAGCTAGCAACTTCATCATCCGAATTTGCTAAGGAAAAGGCAAGACAATTTGCTAATAAGAAGAGACGCCTACGTCAACTTTGTCCAGGAGACAAAGCGTTTGTTTTACTCCCTTCCAGAGAGAACAGACTTCTTATTACATGGAAAGGTCCATATGCAATAGTCTCGAAGATTTCCGATGTCGACTATGTTGTCGATATTGATGGAAGGCATAAAACCTTCAATATAAATATGCTTACGGAATATCATGAGCGACCAGACTATTTGCAGCCTGTTTTCCAGGCAACGGACGACTCTCCAATCCAACAAGGTCATATCTCATCCCTGTCAGTTATACAGGATGAGGAAACTTCTTTTCCGGATGTCAATCTACCTCTTCCTGTGATTCCACTTACTTCGAACGGAAATCATGGGCTTATGAACGCCCCGGCTACTTTCGTACGCATGATGCGTCGAATTCTCTCATATCGTTCAGATGTCATTGCATACTTAGACGACATCTGTCTTTTCAGTAATACTTGGGAAGATCACTATTTGGGTTTAAATGAATTACTGTCAACTCTACGCGAGCATAATTTGACTGCAAAACCCTCTAAAGCCTATGTTGGATTTAGTGAAATTTCTTTCCTGGGTCATCGAGTTGGTCATGGGCTATTGAAGACAGAAGACCAAAACATTTCTAAGATATTAAATATCTCGGTGCCTAAAACAAAAAAAACAAGTACGTAGTCTCTTGGGATTGATACAATTCTACGGAAGATTCATTAAGAATCTATCCTCTATCATGGCACCACTCTCAACCCTATTGAAGAAAGGGTCTCCTAACATGGTGCGCTGGTCTCAAGAATGTCAAGCTTCATTGGATCAGATTAAGAATTTGTTCTCATCCCCACCTATCTTAAGGCTACCTATTGCTGATAAGACTTTTGTTCTTCGTAGTGACGCCTCATCCACAGGGATTGGAGCGGCACTAATGCAAGAGTATTCAGGAACTCTGCATCCTGTAATGTATATTTCTAGGAAACTGAATGCGGCAGAAAGGAATTACTCGGTTTTAGACCGTGAGTTGTTGGCTATGGTTTGGTCAATCCTTAAGTTACAAAGATTCCTTCTTGGTGCGCATTTCATTGTGGAAACAGACCAAAAAGCTCTTACAGCTATTCAGTGTAAGAATTTGAAGAGCTCGAGATCTACTCGATATGCTTTTGCTCTTCAACCTTTTCATTTCACGGTGCGAGCTATCCGTGGTCTGGATAATGTGATGGCAGACATATTGTCTAGATGCCCACATGAGTCCACTTAAGTCTTGTGTCCTAGATTTTCCTGATACACTGCTAGACATATGTTTCTTCAATATAACAATATATATTAACACATTTGTTGTCACCTTAGAGTGGTAAATTACTTGTTTTCTTTCTCTATTACCATCTTTAGTGTAATGGAGAAGGTTTAGTTGACATAAAATAAAGGTCGAAAAAATGAATGCGGTCACATGTAACACTTAAATATGTATTTGTAATTATAGTACATTATAGCATGTTGCTAATTATGTCATTTATATTGTTCTCAGTGCAAACTAGTACCAGGTACGGAGTACTTTTGAGAACCATGATGTTACCATATGTCTTCCTTACAAGTTACGTGGATGCTGCTTACATGATCTGCGAGATACAGAATTGATTTATTCTATGTGGATGCCATCTTCTATTTGTTAGATTATACACTTGTATTGTCATATGTATATAGAATGACTTTACAAATTTTGATTATGTCCATCCATTAGATGATAGTCATTATATAACATGAAACTTCAATAGATTTATATGTTTATATGACTTTTCCATATATGATATCATTCGCATTACTATAACATCGCATTTTTTAATATGTATGTGATTTTTGTTAGCATCGCCAGCAACTGATGTTTATTTCATGGTACCTGCCGGATATATTTTACTTGGAGAAAATATTTTCTCTTATTTTGTGAGGTGAATTTTTGTTCTCACTAGACGCGCTATTGTGCGTTGATTGGGTCTGACATTATGTCGTTATATTTATATTGATCCTTTCATCGGCGCATCATTCATGCGTTATGAGCTTGTTGCATCTCGCTCATTGATGTATTTTTTTTTAAATGTTTCTTTTTTTTTAATCCGGAGGGTGTGGTAGTCTGTTGCTGTCATTTTTGACGGTTTCATAAGACGTAAATCTATTTAATACTTTTGACGATCGAAGGTAGAGAACTGTATGTTAACTCTCTGGGACAGGTTGATTTGGGGTTATCTTCCCTGTGTTTATTCTTTGTGGTTGATCTGTCTTAAGAGGGCCGGTTAACTGTTCTCAAATCTGTTCTGTCTACGCATGCGCTAGTTTTTAGCGCGAACGGAGATTACTTCCGTCTGGGAGTGATGAGCTGTTTTTCTGACCGGACAAGATGTCCGTTGTTTCTTCTCTGCATTATCTGGGGGAAAGAGAGTCTTCAGTGTAACTGTGATTTCAGTGATTCTCCCCAGAGTTATTCTGTTCGTCTAGAATGACGACAGTGGTTATTTGTGTATTTCTCGGATTCTGTCCAAGGTAAAATATAAACTTTATTATTATGCCAAGATTGCAGAACATTTAGTATGAACCTGTGAGTAGCGCTCACAGTTCTTGAGATCCAGAGTCCATTATATGTGCTTGACATAGCTAACTAAGTCTATTCGTCGAATTACTTTACAGAAGCACAATGAACGTATATTTATATGAAACCCGCATTATGGCGGTATGTTTCGGCAAGGAAGATAATGCCTGCCTATGAAAATACACAGTTGTTCATCAATTATTATGAGGCCCGCCATTACGGCCTATATCTTTGAGCAGAAGAAGAAGTGTCTGGCGAGAGAAGCCAGATGAAGTCTTGACTTTATCCACAAGTTCACAGACTTCGATATTAAGCAACTATATTTGTTACAAGACTACCTGACGCGTTCAGTCAGGGGCTCTGAGCTACAGTATGAAAATATATATATCAAGCCAACGTTACTAGCATCATACATACGAGCTATTGCTGGATTGATTATGCTCGATGGTTATATGCATTACTACACATGAAATGTCCATGTTCCTTGTTCTACTGACTGTGTTGTCCGTCAACGTACTATTGCTGTAATAAATGTTGAAGAGAAAGTCATCTGCATTAACCACATCTATGACTTCTACGTGTGGTGGAGTGAGTTTGTGTGTTCCTAAATAAGAGCCTATACGACTTCGTGTTCTCGATCTGCTGTATACACACACCATTACTCACTACAACATCTTATCATTTGTTCTACACACCTGAGAAAACATGTATGCTGTTTGTGTGTGTGACTGCACTACATCCTAGCAGTGCCTCACGCTGGTGACCTAGATTCACGTCCATGTTACACTGTCCTGTGTCAACAACGCACTAACTGAACGTTACATCTGGTGATCAACGACACGCCTACTCAGCGACACTTCAACACGGTACATATACCAGAATTCACACGAGCAAACAGACTTTAACATCTGGTAAACCGACTCTAACAAAACAGCCGGTTACATCTAGCGGTTACATCTGATGCCCAGTTTGATAGGGCTATAATAATCCGTCGGTTACATGAAGGCAGCACTGGAGAAAATCAAGATAGGCATTGTTGGTTGTCACCCTTTTTAAATACTCAGACGCCTAGCTGAGCCACAAGTGGGTGCAGTCCAATGTGGCTTCCGAGAAAACTGAAGTACACAAGACCATATCTTCACATTCAGACAGCTGAGTGAAAAGGCCCTTGAGTATAAAGGTGAGATGCATCTTTCCTTCTTGGATCTGGAGAAGGTGTTTGACAAGGTCCCTTGGAGTAAACTCTGGGACTGCTTGGCACAGAAAAATATCCCAGTACCATGCTATGCAGAGCTTCTACAAGACTTGTAGAAATTATGTGAGGACGGCAAACCATAAGTCAGAAGAGTTCACCACCACCACTAATGTAAGACAGTGTGATATGCAGTCACCTTATATTTTCATACTTACTTCTAACGATGTCATCAAAGCATGTAAGAAGAGAGCAAGAAAGTATTCGGTGGGGTTCTGGAAGATGAGACAGGTTGTATTTCAGAGCTCGCATGTGCCAAAGATGTTGCCCTGATTGCTAAATTACAGTCACATGCTCAATCCAACCTGTAAGTCTGGAAGGAAGAGCTGGAGAAGAAAGGAAAGGAATGGTCATCAGCGCTCCAAAACAAAAACCATTGTGATATCACGAGAGGGAAGATCAGATCGCCCTGGGAGAATAGGTCCTGAAGTAGGTCAGCCACTTATCTTGAAGCTGTCATAGACTGGAAGGGATGCATCAAAGAAGAGTTGGCTATCCGATGAGCAGCAGCTGGAAAACTTTTTCAGACAAAAATTCGAGAATTCCCTAGTAAAAGAAAAGTTGCGAAGAAGACGATGATGGCTTTTTACAGCTCCACCTATGTCCCAGTCTTAATCTATTGATGCGAGTCATGCGCAATAACTACAACCCACATAAGCCAGATCCAAACCTCAGAAATGAGGTATCTGAGAAAGATGGGTGAAGTAACAAGAAGAGACATGGTCCGCAACCAGACGATACATCATGGCCTCAAAACCCAGCTCCTGCAGACCCAAGTAGAAAAGTCAGAACTACAATGGTTTGGCCATGTCTGCAGAATGGAAGAAAGAGCCGCTACCACAAGTATGGGAAACTAAGAGCCAGGGACCCAGACCTTCAGGGCGATCCAGAGTCCGCTGGGAGGACAACATTAGACAATCTCTGAAGGACTTGGGACTAGATTGGAACCAGGCAGGAGGAAGACAGCCGGTAGGATAGTATGGCGCTCTATCTCTCTGGCAAACCTCTACACCCCAGATTAGAAGGGGAAAAAAGTAAATAGTAATACTTTTTATGACACATAAAAGACTAAAATAATTAATGTGAAGAGCATAGAACAACCACTCTTGCAGTTTAAAAGTTTGCAGGATGCCTGTGCCAAAACTCTTCTTCATATACTCGTAGTTTTGCAATAGAGGTTTATGTAGTTATTTCTCTTCCTGATCTTGATGCAATAGTTGATATTAAAGTGCTTTAGTGTCTTGATTTCCTGGCGTCATTGCTAAGAGCTATTTATATTCAGAAATGCAATTTCTCATTAATCAACCTCAAGTCACTGAAGTCTCTGAACGGGGAGCGGATGTAGTGCGAATGAGTCATAGTCTTGTAAGATTATACTCGTGTGACTGTGAGAAATGTTGTTTATAAAATGAGCCGTGTGGTGTGACGAAGTACGAGAGAGTAACGAGGTATCATGTGCGCAACGAAACGAGCGATGATTGTTTGTTTACGTTGTTTGGTAATGTAAACTAGTGTGTTTGAATGAAGGAACGATGACTGAATACAGATGTACTCCGTTTATTGAACGAGTAGGTGATTGACAAAAATATGGATTAACATAGTTAAGAATTTCCTGTTTCTTTCTTTTTGTTTTCCATTTGCAGTGACGTGTACATTATCACTTCAGTTAAAACCATTTGCGCAGAAATAAGCTGGATGGATTACTTTAATCCGATGAACCAACTTGCGATGCGTTCCTATCAGTGGCGAATGTTGAGAGGGGTGGTGGGTTTTTTTTAAATTCACCACCACCCCATCAAAATTGTCTAACATGTTCAGCCTGGTTCAGAGGAACTTATTTTAACTGATGTTTCTTCTTTCACCTTTCGACTCCCCAAGGAGCATAGGCCTTCAAAAAAAAGTGTCCGATAAAGTGATAAGTTATGATCGTTCAAAACAAGATGAAAAATATATAAAAGACGACGCAGGACATAAGATAATTGGTACTTTCCCTAGGACACCAGGAAGAAGTGCACCTGAAAGTGAAGGCTCTAATGGTCAGGTGAAGGAAGAACGCACTTAAAGAATGGGAAGCAAAGAGACCCAAACAAATATCAGTAAGTTCCAAATAAATCAAACGGAAAATAACGTTGAATATCGTTATAAAGTTGTGCGCTAATTAGTGACAAAGAAAAATGAATGAAAGAAGATTTTACACCCGGTTTCAAAATGTCATAGATAACAATAGGGACAAAAATAAAACATTACAATCTTGACAAGCGACCAAAATCAGCCATTTCCAATTAAGAGTAATGAGGATGTCCTGAAAGAAGCCAATGCGCAGAGGAAGCGTTCTTTGGACATGTTATGAGAAGAGGAAAGCTGGAATGTGAGAACAAAAAAGGTTGAAGAAAACAAGCTGCAGGATGACAAAGAGAGAAGATATCGGATAGTTTGTCTATGTGGCATGGAAAGATGTCAGCAAGAGAATTAACGAACAGCACAGATTGTTGAGAAACATATTTATCACCCACGCCAGATGGCATGGCACTTGAAAAATGAGAAGACAAAAAATCTTACTTGTACAAAAGATAGTAAAAGATGACAAAATCTCGCAATAGAGGTCAAGATAAACCCTGTTTAGATCCAGCACAGTGTTTATTTTTGAAGCAAAAAACATTTGTGAATGCGGTGTATGAGTGAGAGAAGATCGTAGCGACGTCGACAACCAAACATATCTCACCACCAGTCAAGATATCACATACAATACAACCATAAACGTTCCATCTATTTCACATTCTCCTCTCCGATACAAAGAAAGAAAAAAAGAAAGAAAGAAAGAACGAACGAACTAAAAAAGCATCGTCGGCATGATTCTGATTGCATGAGCTACAACATATTTATATCCACCCCACCACTTTAGTATCTGTCCAACACTGTCAATATTAAATCAGAATAAAAAAATTTCATCCAACACCACTAGATGGCACAGAGGTCATGCAAGTTAGTTCGATGTGTATTTATTGATTGATAAATGCATGCCCTCTCGATGAGAGACGCTTAAAGCGCCACTGTCCATTTGCGTTATCTTGAGAACAACCCTCTAGCGTTGATGACTAATAGAAAATGGATAACTGAGGGCGGAAAACCAAATGAGGGAGTTCATGTATTTGGGTGTTCTTCAGCTGCGTCGACCCTATCAATTATTTATTTTATGTCTCAGAGAAGTACGGAAGAAATAAATGTGCATTAAGTGAGCAGAAACGCACGTAACTGGATGGAAAAACCATTAAGAAAAATTCATTAAAGTTGTATAAAAGTAACAAATAAAATGCCAAATAATTGTAAGTAGTAACAAAATTGAAATAAATAAAAAACTAACAGAAACTATGAAGAAATGAAGGAAATAAGACTGGAGCAGAACTCAATACGTGTTTATCTACAGTCTAAAAATAAAATAAAATAAAATAAAATATACAACAAAGATTACCACCAAAACAAAAATAAACAAAAAACTCTGGGGGGGGGGGGGGGGGGGGGAGGGGGGGGGGAGGAAGAGAACAAATGTGTGCACACATCAGGCAGTATTGCAACTGGCTTGTTTAAACTGGTCTTTAAAATCTGATTGCCTGATCGTAAGATATTAAGTCATTAGGAGCACAACTCAGCAAGATATCTTCATAAGAGACATTACATGTTGACTGACTAATTAAGGACACAGTCCTTATAGACCCTGAAGGTCTCTGGGGGGATAACAAAGAAAAGGACGACAGTATCCTCAGGCATGTTGTAAATGGTCACTGATGTGAGATTATGTATTATATAAAATAATTGCTACAGAAACCACTGCTGTAAACTCACAGGGAGGATTTGGTGCAGGTTTCCTGTAACGGGGAACAGTTGCATTGGTGGTCACATGCTCCATAATGAGCAACAATGATAGTGATGTAGGCATAAAGGCCCCATAAGTCTCTGAAACCAGGGAGGACAACAACAACAACAACAACAACAACAACAACAACAACAACAACAACAACCAAACAGCTACAGACTTTCATGAATGAGTGTTTGCATAGAACAGATGGGATAAATTGGCATGACAATATCACAAATGTGGAACTGATGACAAGAACCAGGTTAGTGCCAGTGGAATAAGAGATAAAAAGAAAACGCTGACGATGGTTAGGACGCAGACTGAGGAAACCTGTTGATAACATTACAAGGTAGTCCTTGTTCTAGAATCTCTAAGGTAAGATGGGTGGAGGGTGGCCAAAGAACATGGAGAAGAGAACTGGAGACAGACATGAAGGGGAAAAAGAATAATAGGAAATACATTGACCTGATGGCACGTGACATGGCATACGTGTTTGTTGAAGCATTTGCTTCCAGGGAAGTTGAAAGTTGATGATGATGATGATAAAGCCTCTTTCATGACAATCTTAGTACAGTACTATGTTTAGCAGTCTGTGGTAAAGTGGGATGTTATAAATATTTATAGGGGACTTAGTGTACTGACTGAGATCAGCTGTGAAGGTATCTGTATCTAATAAGTGTGGTGTATTACAAATGACCTTACTTGCTACCACATTTATACCTCAGTCAGAATTATTCTGGAATATTGTGATGACTACGTTAAATGTCTAGGGTTATGAAAATGATGAAGTGTAAGTCACAACAACAACATACAGATAAACAATTCAATTTATTCCACAACACTTTACAACACTGTGACACTCACACACATATAACACTCTATAAGACTATCTTAAATGAGTCAAGTGTTTAAGTTTAAAAATATATGTATTAATTCTTTCAATAATGGGTATCCTGATTCAACTACACAGTGAACCAGGAATCACAATCAAATGTAATTACAAGTATTATGTACACAGTTTATATATATGAACTTTGTATTGACATAGTTTATTATTATTATTATTATTCTATGTGTGTAATTTGTGCAGTAGTAATATGAGGTAATACTGGTTTTGTTCAAGCTTGGTTGTTGGTTTTCATCATGACTTCAAGTGTTTGATTATCGGGGAAATAGTATTGGGAAAAGTTCACAGTTCCTCTCATTTGAACCAATTAATTGTCCCTCTGTGTTTACTAAAATGTCAATTTTTGAGGGGGCACATAATGTTGAGCTACTCTGGCCACAGAAGCTTATCTTTCGTGTTGGCGGCAGGAAAAGACTCCTCTGCTCGATCGCTTCACTGTGTTCTGTAGACACCTCACTGGTCGCTATCTGGACCAAGGAGTATGCTGTCAGCCTCTGGATTCAGCAAAACTCAGACCAGGTGCTGCTTCAATAACTAGGACCACAGTCCCACAATTCATGGAAATAATACACAGATACGTTGACTGGCGATGAATAATGGCACAAATTCCGATCTGCCCCTGTCCCAGACTTTTATTTATAAAAATATGATCTGGATCTCAACGCACTGTTTCTTAGTAAGTTTATTTTAAAATGTGGCACTGAACTGACGCTCTTAATTGCCTATATTGGCGGGTCTAACCAATCGGGCCATGTTTACACAGCTTTTCAAAAAAAGTACCCCTACTCACGTTTCCCTAACAACAAAAAATTAGTATTTGTAGCCCGACTAATCGTGTTTAGCCTTACATTTACTTCTATCCAATCAAATAGGATTTTACATGGTGGCCCATTTCCCGTAAAATTAGTGGTTTCAAAACATGCCACTGTGCGATTATTATTTGGTGTTGTCTGATACCCTCACTATTTTCTTTTGGCTATAATTTGGTAATTCCTAGACTGTTTGCGTAACACTTAACATATTCTTTGTCAGCAAGTCCTAAGGAACCCAAATATATAAATTTTAATGGAGCTAAGTGGCTGCGTTCAAAATATGCATTTCCTAGGATAGTCGTGTATTTTTTATTTTATCGATTTAGAACCGCCACCTGTCCTGCCTTTTCGACTGTTTTTTTTATACTAATGTCAGGATTTCAGACATAAAACAGTAGAATGTCATGTTTCCTTATAAGCATTTTACAGGTTTTTAAACCTAACTCTCGTATGGGTAGTGTTTTTTATCACGGTTTATTTGAAAAAAAGTTAGTGCTTCTGGCCTTTCGCGCGGGGAGGGTATTAATTTTGTATCGCGAGCCGCGTGTTAGTGTCGCATGCGTTCCTGCTTTCAGCCCTCCCTCTCTCTCTATTCTAAGTTCATCTGTCTTTCCGTTTATGTTAACGTAGTGTAATTAATGTTAGTATTAATTTAGGTCATTAATCAGCTTGCGTATCTCAAGGTTTTCTTAGAAATGCAGTACACGTTTTATTGTGTTGTGGAAACGCGTGTATGCTGCTATAGGCTTTACTATCAACGTGGAAACGTTACAATTTGCAGACGAAGTAGAAAACAAGGGGGATTTCGAGTACAGTCATTGTGACAGCACTGTTCTTTACCATTCTTCTTTCCTTTTATTGAATTTATTTGTTAGGCTTTACATTTACCTTTTAATTTATATATGTTGATTTAGAATGTTTCACGACACAGTCCAAGGAATTGTTAACATTTTTCTGTAAAGGGACATCGCAATTACCTCCAGAGATTTTCTTTGCTTGTTTACTGATTGCTCACGTCTCGTTTTCATATGACAAGATCAACCATATGTAACACTGAAGAACTCTATCTCACTTAAAAGAAAAAAAATTAAACGATACTTTTAACTCATGACTCTGGTGAGCCGCTCTATCCTTATACAGCAATCCCCCAGTCTTACGCAGTTCGATTAACAAATTTTCGATTTTACGCGGTTTCTATTTTAAGTCATGTGCTCGTTTCACGCTTTAAAAATTCAGTCTTACACTGTGCTCTAAGTTCTATAGGAGGCAGGAATGTAACTTTTACATGTCACCAAGTTCATTCAGGGTGGTAGGCCATCCAAGAAGAATTGTCATTGTTAGCATAATAAAGTATGATCCCAAAAGAAAATACAGTTCTTTTGTAATTGCTACAAAGTGCTTCTTGAAGAGGAAAACAAGATGGCAAAGCAAAGCAAGTTCGATCGTTTCTATTTTCTTTTTTAAAACTCGCCTCGATTATCTTTTGCCCGTTGACCAAACAGCCGTGCCTTCTACATCTGGTGAGAGAATAACGTTGTCAATACCTACGCAATCTTCTGCTGATAACTGTTACCACAAGCGACGGAAGTAGCAGAGGTTAAAGTCCTATAATAATTGTTTATTTATTTTTTGTTAGTACAATATATAATTAATATTCATTTTGTATTCAATATTTCTGATAATTATAGGTAGTCGATAAATGTTGTTAACTTTGTAGTTTTTGTTGTTGTTTTTTTTTAATCACTGTTTGCTTAATTTTGATACAGCTTTCTGGACCTCGGTCACGAAACAATTTGATTTCTATTAATTCTAATGGGAAAACAATCTTAATTTAGCGCTTTTTCTGTTAGCGCTCGATTTTTCAAGAATGAATTAACAGCGCTAAACGGGGGGTTGCTGTAAATGGAGTGAGCGAGGCCTCGATAATTCTCTGGACTGCCCTGCGCTTACATGCAGAGATCTCCCCCCCAAAAAAAATAGAAAAAATAAAATGATCATACATTATCGAGGCCTCGCTCACTCCATTTACAGCAACCTCCCCCCACCCGTTTAGCGCTGTTAATTCATTCTTGAAATATACTGACAATTGTGACTTGTTATTTAATCACGTAGAAATATACTGAAGCACATTAAAAACGCACCACTATTATATATACTGATGCCGAGAAGCTGGCAAAAAAAAGTGTGGGAATGGATTTTCCCCGTGTTTGCCATGCGGTAGAGAGCGAATGGCTGCTGGAATGGAAAGTGCAAGATTCAACCCATGGGTGTGTGTACAGACTACATGAAAACGATGAAAGTTACACGTGCAACACGATTCTCAACAGCTATGACCCTGAAAATGTGTACGCGTTGTGGCTGTATACTCGGTATAAAAAGGCCGTTGAGACAAAATACCCAGTACATGTGCTTGAAATGCCACGACTATCTGAAAACGACCGCCAACGAGCCATTGGTATGTTGGAGACCGGAATGAGCTCGCGGGCCATTGCCAGAAGAATGAATTGCCACCACAGCACTATTGTACGTCTCAATGAACGTTACGGAACCACTGGCAGTGCCCGGGATAGACTTCGGAGTGGCCAACCACGAGTTACTACCCCTGCGCAAGATCGTCATATTGTGCTGAGTCACTGATAAACTCTGTTTAGTTGTTAACTCATACTGGCTACTAGTTGTTGAATCATGCTTTATTTGCTAAATGATGTGAACGTCCACCAGTGGATAAATGTAGATGTTGGGACTGGTGTAGCAAAGTGTAACGATTGTCAACTCATCAAACCCAGCACAGTTTTGGTCATACAGGTAATCTTGTCCTGGAACGTGATGAGGCTCCGACAAGAATGTGAGTGTAAACAATGAGTGTGTATCTGAATGTCAGTACGCGAATGGTAGAATGATTCGATAGAGTTGACAGGTTGGTAGTACATCACTCATACTCACACTGTTCGAATTCAAGAAGTACTGGAACTACGGTGGTCTTTTTATAACATTTAATGGGACGCACACTTGGACAGTACGTGTATGGTTACAGGAACAAATGTCGACATAGACAGCATAATGTTGATCACAGGAATATCATCTTAAGTTAGCATTCATGCTTGGCAAATATCATAATGGAGCATTCGTAAATAAGCATTCAGCGTTCCATCATGTAAATCATCTGGCTTTACTGACTGGGCACGTCAGACCATAACCAAGATATAGGAAGGCTCCTAAACCTAACCTCGTCTAGCGAATATTCCTTCACGTAAAGTTCAATATATATATATTTCATAATATAGGAATCCCAGACATGGGTTCTCACATGTAGCAGTGATCTCTTGGTTCATCGAGCGATAGTACAGGCATCCCTTTTTCTCACTCGATAAATACAAAGTATATGAATTTCAACATGGCTGTTCTCTCTCTCGTGAGCTTCACTCACTATAGAATATAGACCAAAATTAGTCATTCATTAAATGTCCTCATTTCTTCATAGGTTCTCTCATAGAGGTAATTGAATAATATCATACAATCCAGGGCTGATACATAGGAATGTCTTCTTCCTTTGAATGGATATTCTTTTTAAAAGTACCACTGTGCATCTGCTTATCAACAACGATGGCGAAGCCCAAGTTCATAATAAATTGTGGTTTTACCTTTTTATGCGAAATATAACTTTGCCATTCCTTGGCAAAAGAGAATAAACACTGGGGTAAAGTACATACAACATGTCTATATGACTATCACTTTTCCCCATCCATATATAGATCACTATTTCGGCAAAAAAGCCTGCTACAACAAAACTCAGCATCCTCACAGGATGGCAGCCATGAATCACACCCCTTTGCTAGCGATACTTCCGCTGCATAGCCTTTGACCTTTTCTAGCGACAACCAAATTAGTTCGACTTAGAAATGCAAAGATATCCATATATAAGACAGACTCGTCCTACTCATACAAACACTACGTATAAATTCAGGCCATAGATATACTGAAGCAAGAACAATCTATTCCTACCCAGCCAAAGAATAAATCACAGTAGGCCTAGAGTCGTCTGCGGAGTCCGATCGAAGATGACAGAACTATTTTCAAGGGAAGCAACCCAAAAATGACTTCTCCTTAAGCACTTAAAAAGGAAATACTTTGCTTCCAAAATATTTGCGAACATAATAAGAATATAAATGTATTATATTGCAAGATAGTAAAAATTGCCCTTTACAGTCTTACCACACCTCCCGGGAAAAAAAAAAAAAAATTTTTTTTTTAAATACATCTAGGAGCACCGTAGAATAGGCTCACAACGCAAGAATACTGCGCAGATGAAAATATCAGGAATAACTATAATTCCTAATATGACTGGTGAGAATATATATCTCAAAATCTGAGAGAAATTGTTTCCCTACGAATAAATGTTTCCAGGAAGGTGTGATGTACGTATAATACAATTCTGGTAATTATACAATGCATACCAAAAATTCACACTACAATCTTAAATTTATGATTTATGAAGAAACAATCATCAAAGAACAGCGGTGAATTAACATCAATAAACCGCTAAGTAGCGATACCATCATTCTATTATTAAATTACAAATGTGTATCTTAGTAAAGAAACAAAAAATAACTGTTGTAAAGTTATACATATTAAAAAGATCCAATATTTAACAGTTAAGTGGCATCATGTGGGCATCTGGACAGAATGTCCGCCATCACATTTTCTGAACCACGGATAGCTCGTACCGAAAAATGAAAAGGTTGAAGAGCGATTGCGTATCGAGTTGATCTCGAGCTCTTCAAGTTCTTACTTTGGATAGCCGTAAGAGCTTTTTGGTCAGTTTCCACTACGAAATGCGCGCCCAGAAGGAATCTTTGGAGTTTGAGAATTGACCAAACCATTGCCAATAATTCACGGTCTAAAACCGAGTAATTCCTTTCTGCAGCATTAAGTTTTCTGGATATATACATTACAGGATGCAGAGTTCCAGAGTACTCTTGCATTAGTGCCGCTCCAATCCCAGTGGATGAAGCGTCACTACGAAGAACAAATGTCTTATCTGTTGTAGGTAACACTAAAATAGGTGGTGATGAAAACATAGTTTTGATCTTCTCTAGTGAAGATTGCATTCATGTGACCAGTGAACCATGTTAGGCGACCCTTTCTTTAATAGTGTAGAGAGAGGTGCCATATAGACGAAACTTGTCGCCGTTCTCCTAGAGACAAATCAGGAGAAACAGTAACGTCTTTCCATGATTCACTAGAATGAAGTGGGATCATTGGAAGCGGGAGATTAACATCCGAAAAACTTGTTTCCTCATCCTGTATTACAGACAGTGATGAGTAATGACCATGTTTGACATGATAATCGTCCGTTGCCTGGAAAATAGGCTGTAGATAGTCAGGACGTTCATGGAACTCCGTAAGCATATTGATGTGGAAGGTTTTATGCTTCCCGTTAATATCGACGATGTAGTCAACATCTGAAATTTTCGATATTATATCGTACGGACCTTTCCAACTAATAAGGAGTCTATTTTCACGACAAGGTAGCAAAACAAATGCTTTGTCACCAGGACAAAGTTGTCGTAAAGTTCTCTTCTTATTAGCAAATTGTCTTGCCTTCTGCTTAGCAAAATTCAGAAGAGGACGTTGCCAATTTGCATGCTTCGATAATCTTTTGTCTCAGCGCGATGACATACTCGTAAGAAGATTTTGTGTCATCGTCAATATTGTCAGCTGTTATAAGATCATGCAGCAAAGACATTGGGCCGCGCGGTCGCGCGCCAAAGACAAGTTCAAAGGGCGAAAACCCTGTATGTTCATTGGGGACCTCTCTGTACGCGAAGAGGGCCGCGGGTAAAACCCTATCCCAATCTTGAGGATGATCCTCAGTTATCTTCCCTAATAAGTTCTTAAGTGTTCTATTTAGTCGCTCGACCATCCCATTGGACATAGGATGATAGATGCTACTCAAAGATCTCTCTATCTGTAGAGTAGACATTACTTGAGACATGGTATCCGATATCAGTTGGGTGCCATGATCTGATAATATTTCTCCGGGAATCCCAGCCGAGAAAATATAAGCCAAAGAGCATCTGCAATGTCAGCGGTAGTAATGCTCTTTAGAGGGATAGCCTCTGGCCAACGTGTGCACATGTCTACACACGTTAAGATAAACTGATGTCCTCTAGCAGATTTGATCTTGAATGGACCAATGATGTCTATCGCCATTTTCTGGAATGGACGAATAGGAATATCTGCAGCCTGAATAGGCGCAGCATGACGAGGACCTTTGGATTTGACTTCTTGACATACTTTACAGGATCGACAATAGATCCGTATGTCCTTGTTCACAAAAGGCCAAAAGAAAGCCGCAAGAACTCTTGACTTAGTACGGGAAAAACCCATGTGACCAGCACACTGAGAGTCGTGTGCATGTTGTAAGATCTTAACTCTCAAATTCTTGGGTACAAGAATCTGAGAATGACTTGACTTAGTGGAGTCTTGCACCATACGTACAAGTACGCCATTCTTCATTGTAATCCAAGATTTACAATTTGAATCTTTATTCGGATCACCTTTTGTTACAAGAGTGAAGAATTTCTTAAGAGTCGGATCTTCTTTTTGTTGTTTTATAAACGAGTCACGAGAAATTACCAAGGGATCATCTTGGTTATGCACTTCATTATCTTCAACAGATGAAGTTTCAGGCATATTGAGAGCTTGAGCTCTAGTGACTACTGCATTAGCAGATTGCATATTTTGATTTTCCCAAACGGAAATTTGCTCCGGAGTGCATTCTTTGACTCCGTGAATGCGACCGATGATAAGATCAGCGATCGGATCCGGCAAAAGACATGCGTGTACATCTCCTGTGAAGAAAGGAGTAGCAATCCTAATGATAGCGGTAGAGTATTTCTCTATGGTGCCGCCAAATGTTACGCATTTGACTACTTTGCCTGTAGAATGAGAAGGATCTATGAGTGACTGCCTAACCCCAATAGTTGTGCATCCAGAATCAAAAAGTACTGAGACTGGATTGTCATTTACTAAACCTTTGTGTAAGACAAGGGAACCTCTCCCATCATGCGCGATTGACGCAGGAAGAGCGGGAAGAGGATGGCCACAGCTTAAAGTAGACACTGTGGTTGGCTCAAATAATGTTTTGCATTGGGGGCACTGAGATGCTCTCCCAAAATCAAAAGCGGCACATGCCATATTATTAGAGTCATCATTATCTTTATTTTGTTTATAGGCTTCGTGGGACTCTTGCTGTGCAGAGTTCGCCTGGTAATGAGCTTTATGTTTTTTGAATTGTGCTCTACCTCTGTTATTATTGCCTCTGTACTTATCATTGTTTCCACTATTATAACCTCTACTCGGGTTTGAATCATAGCTCCTTTGGTTACTATCATCATATTCATTATAATGAGTATCTCGGTAATTATGATCCTGTTGTCTCCATGAAGGAAAACTTGGATAGTTTCTAGAATGACTTCCTTTGCGAAAGTTCCTGTAATTATGACCACCCCTGAATCGAGGGCTGTCAGCTCTTCTCCAGGTATTCGAAGAAGAACCCTGAAATGATTGGTTACCTTGGTTCTGATAACTGTAATAGTTACCTTTTTTTATTAAACCTATTTTGAGGTCCTTGGAATTTGTGAGAGTGATTAGGGTTGTATGGTGTTGCAGAAGCAACTGGCATACCTTCTTTAACCTTACTGTTGCTAATAGCTACGTCCGGATGTGCAGTGACGTATTGGGTACAATACTGTTCCATTTCTTTTAGAGACTTAGGTTTACGCTCATGTAAGAATTCGAGGAAAGGTTTATTTATACTTGACATAATCTTGTCTCTGAGTATCAAGTCCATAAGGGCTTCATAAGTCTTTTCTGTTTTGGATAGCTCAATCCAACGATCAAATGTAAGACGTGTTCTTGCAATGAATTCTGAGAATTCTACACCTGCCTCAGGCACCATTGTCTTAAACAACTTCCGATAACCCTCTTCAGACAACTGATACTTCTTTAATAAGGCTGCCCTAATAACATCATAGTTATCTTTGTCAGCCTCTTCAACCAAACTTAAACTAGTCAGAGAATCACCTTTCAGATTTTCTGATAACTGGTTAGCATATTGTGATTTGTCCACATTATGTGCTCGACACGAGCGTTCAAATCTGTTTAGCCAGAATGTTATGTCATCACTGGAAGGGTTGAACGCTGGTACCTTGACCTTGTAAGTAAAGGGTTTACCATTACCACTAGATGCTTGATTAACATTACTTATGTTTGTTAACTTTAACTTTTCTAACTCAAATGCTAAAAGTTCTTTTTGGTGTTCATGTTCTCTTATTGCTTTTTTCTCTTGTGCAGTAGCCTCATCTTTTCTTTTCTCTTTTTCCATTTCCATCAGGAATCTTTTTTCATCAGTCTGTATCTGCAATCTCTTTTGTTCATCCTCTCTTTGTAATTTTCTTTCCTCAGCTTCTAATTTCTTTTCTTCAATCAATGCTTTTCTTTCTTCAGCAGCCAATGCTTTGTCATATTGAGCAACTGCCCATTCTTCTAACTGCTGACCAGTCTTATCAAGAGCCCT
The DNA here is from genome assembly GCA_024509875.1 of Oreohelix idahoensis. Classification (NCBI taxonomy): domain Eukaryota; kingdom Metazoa; phylum Mollusca; class Gastropoda; order Stylommatophora; family Oreohelicidae; genus Oreohelix; species Oreohelix idahoensis. The sequence goes on from JAMPIV010015597.1 coordinate 25,034, forward strand.
GCCTTGTGTGATAAAATAATCCAAGGTAGACATCTTGTCTAATAAGATCAGTAATTTGCAAAAGTAAATAAATTTACTTTCTTAGTCTTAATCAAAGACTTTGTATGATAACTTTGTAACCTGTGAAAAATAGTACTTAACTATCCCAATCACTGTGGGAAACAAGCCTTACAAAGGTCTTGTATAAATCCTTATATAATAACAGCTATAAGTTGCTGGTTCACTCTATAATATAAGTGCAGTGCACCAGAAATAGTGTTTTATATCATCAACTGTGTACCTTTAGTAATAGCAATTAACTATCAGTTGATTCTTGTACATCAATTTATATGATCAACTATATTTAAATAGTGTATGTCGATCAGGCACAAAACAAAACAGTTATACAGAAAAACATGAAAACATTTGCGGAAATGAAATAAATAAAATTGGAAAAACAATAAAAGATAAACCGCAAGAGGATAACAAATACAAATAACGCCACAGTATATAAATATAAATTGAGAATAGAACTGAAAGATAGAATAGGGTAGACCAACAAATTACAAACAAATCAAAACAAACTAAAGAACAGAGGAATATTACAAAAACAACAATGAGTACAGTCTTCACAGCTAACACTAATAGCAACAGCTGTCGCAGCAAATTTTCAATCAAGAAAATTGCACCTATAGAAACGCACACATCAGACCCTCTATTACGTGGAATACTCTGCTGTGTGACACCGCCCAACCGAAACAACAACCCGCTGGATACAAACAAATATCACATATAAATAGTTAAACATAAATACATAAATGCATAAATAGTATGGCAATATGATGTAAATAGAGTGTTGCAGAAAGAATGTGTTGGAATGAAGGCTCAGTTACACTGCCTAATAGTACAGTACTGTGGTACTTTATTAAACAAATACTTCTGGTCTAATTATTTTAAATTCAACACAGAAATAGAAGCTCCATCGTTGATTTGAATGATAACAATCAATGTAGGACTTCTCAGTTCAATAACATTTTCTTTCGCAAACACTGTCAAATATTCTCCAGTCCTGATGTGTAATGTTCTATGTTTCAACCAAGCTTGCTGTGTAACACTGTCAGTTGTATGGCAAATGTCCAATGAACCAAATGTCAACAAACCCTGACCTAGTTACTGCATACTCTCGACAGGACAGGTCACGCTGACATCACTGTAGAGTTGTACTGTTGATGTATTTGTGTGTCGTAACAGACCCCAAGGAACGTCTGGTCTCAGTAGTTTACTTCTCAATATGGTCACTGTGCAGGTTGACCCAGGAAGCTGGCACACCAGTTGATAAACTCTGTTTAGTTGTTAACTCATACTGGCTACTAGTTGTTGAATCATGCTTTATTTGCTAAATGATGTGAATGTCCACCAGTGGATAAATGTAGATGTTGGGACTGGTGTAGCAAAGTGTAACGATTGTCAACTCATCAAACCCAGCACAGTTTTGGTCATACAGGTAATCTTGTCCTGGAACGTGATGAGGCTCCGACAAGAATGTGAGTGTAAACAATGAGTGTGTATCTGAATGTCAGTACGCGAATGGTAGAATGATTCGATAGAGTTGACAGGTTGGTAGTACATCACTCATACTCACACTGTTCGAATTCAAGAAGTACTGGAACTACGGTGGTCTTTTTATAACATTTAATGGGACGCACACTTGGACAGTACGTGTATGGTTACAGGAACAAATGTCGACATAGACAGCATAATGTTGATCACAGGAATATCATCTTAAGTTAGCATTCATGCTTGGCAAATATCATAATGGAGCATTCGTAAATAAGCATTCAGCGTTCCATCATGTAAATCATCTGGCTTTACTGACTGGGCACGTCAGACCATAACCAAGATATAGGAAGGCTCCTAAACCTAACCTCGTCTAGCGAATATTCCTTCACGTAAAGTTCAATATATATATATTTCATAATATAGGAATCCCAGACATGGGTTCTCACATGTAGCAGTGATCTCTTGGTTCATCGAGCGATAGTACAGGCATCCCTTTTTCTCACTCGATAAATACAAAGTATATGAATTTCAACATGGCTGTTCTCTCTCTCGTGAGCTTCACTCACTATAGAATATAGACCAAAATTAGTCATTCATTAAATGTCCTCATTTCTTCATAGGTTCTCTCATAGAGGTAATTGAATAATATCATACAATCCAGGGCTGATACATAGGAATGTCTTCTTCCTTTGAATGGATATTCTTTTTAAAAGTACCACTGTGCATCTGCTTATCAACAACGATGGCGAAGCCCAAGTTCATAATAAATTGTGGTTTTACCTTTTTATGCGAAATATAACTTTGCCATTCCTTGGCAAAAGAGAATAAACACTGGGGTAAAGTACATACAACATGTCTATATGACTATCACTTTTCCCCATCCATATATAGATCACTATTTCGGCAAAAAGCCTGCTACAACAAAACTCAGCATCCTCACAGGATGGCAGCCATGAATCACACCCCTTTGCTAGCGATACTTCCGCTGCATAGCCTTTGACCTTTTCTAGCGACAACCAAATTAGTTCGACTTAGAAATGCAAAGATATCCATATATAAGACAGACTCGTCCTACTCATACAAACACTACGTATAAATTCAGGCCATAGATATACTGAAGCAAGAACAATCTATTCCTACCCAGCCAAAGAATAAATCACAGTAGGCCTAGAGTCGTCTGCGGAGTCCGATCGAAGATGACAGAACTATTTTCAAGGGAAGCAACCCAAAAATGACTTCTCCTTAAGCACTTAAAAAGGAAATACTTTGCTTCCAAAATATTTGCGAACATAATAAGAATATAAATGTATTATATTGCAAGATAGTAAAAATTGCCCTTTACAGTCTTCTAAAGAATTGACTCTCCCGGCAAGTCAAACAGCAAGAGCAATAGTGGGTAGACATGGGCAAGTCTCTCGAATGACAGTCATACGACGACTCAGAGATACAGGCCTTACTGCAAGACGACCTTATGTTGGGCCAAACTTGACTCACAGACATCGTTAGCAGCGCCTGCAATGGGCAGAGCAACATATCAGATGGACTAGACTGCAGGTGAATGCTGTCCTATTCACAGACGAGAACAGATTCAACATATCCTTTGCAGATGGACGTATGCGGATTTAGCGACGGTGTGAAGAGCGCTTTGCAGATTGCTGTGTCAACCGATTTCGAGGTGTCAGTATTCACATTTGGGGAGGATTCAGTTTTCACCATCGCTTGCCTCTTCACGTCTTCCGTGGAAATGTTAATGCTGTGACATATCGAGATGAGGTTCTGGATGCACTGGCTGCTCCTGCGTTCACAATTTATCCAGACTTGCAGCTTCTCCAGCAGGATAACGCACGTGCATTTTTTTGTATTTTTGGTTTTCTCCCTTGTCTGCACAGAATGCAATGAATTTCATAACAATCAAATGTACAAATTAATGACCAGCATGGATTCATAGGAAAATGAATAAAGATTCCAAATATGTAAACTTGTACACACTTATATTTACATTTCACACTCTGTTCCTGGATTATACAGGTGGTGCGTTTTTAATGTGCTTCAGTATAATTTACAGTAAAACAAAGTCAATCATTAGGAAAACCGGTTTAATAGACATAAATGGCAACATAGCGTCCGACTGACATAGTGGTTAGAGCGCTGGCCGTTCGCGGTAAAGGTGACGGGTTCGAAACATGGTGGCGCCATACTCCAGTCTACCCACCTATAATGGGTACCTGGCTCTTCCCTAGAGTTAGGGAAGGCAAAGATAACAAGGAATTAATCTGGCCACCGCATTTCTTGACTGGACACTAGTATAGTGAAGTCTCTAACACTTTATTCCTCTGCGGCAGTATCAGCTATGATTACCACCGTTTCCTTTTTTTAACCTGTTTAATAAGTAGACATAACCTAAAAGAAAAACTGTCAGTCATTAAGGAAAACAGGCTTAACAGACATAAATGACAACAGAATTCGTGTCGACAGAATGATTTTTTCTGGCAATACAGACACTGGAAAAAAATATTTGGAGAGACAGAGAACCAAACGGATGATAGAGAGAATGATTAGACATCATCAATAGTTTTCAATGCTGTGTATTGCAAGTCTGTTCCACAGGGGATTTATGTTTGTACTGGATCAAAGCCTGTTATATGGGTCTGTGTGTTGACTCACAAAGGATGATGTAATTAATATTTCATGGCAAACGTAGTTACGTTGTTATAATGACATGATTTGGCACTTTGATCATTAGCGTAGATTACTCGTTTTGTTTGGCTAATGTCGGGATCGATATTTCGCAACGGTCTAATAGATTCTGGCACAGTAAATGCACAGGCTACTGTACCCGGGTACAGCCTGGTATATAAGTTAATAATCGAATCTATCACATAATTTTGAATTCGTCGGTCAATTACAGTAAATTTCCTAGTTAGTATCGATCATAAAATTCATCGTCTCGTAATTCAAATACGATAGCTACTGTGGTGATATTACAGTGATACAACGTTAAAATATCTCCAATTATAAAGATAACGGGTAAGATAACCTGTAGGGATAAAATTATACGTGAGATACGAGGATACATTCTCGCCTACGCCAGCGCTTTCTACCGCCATTGAAACTAACTAGTTAGACATGCAGACGAAACGGTTTACCCTTTTGGACGGGAGGGGAAACGGAGATAAAAGGGAAAAAAATATGACTGAACCCGTGTTTGAACCTAAAAGGCAAAAAGACGCAATTTGTAGTTTAAAGGGAAAAAATTCACGCCACTAGTTGACACAATGTAAGGAATTGGTAGAAAAACGACCTTAGCTCTTGTTAGAAACAGTCGTATCTTGGACGTTTTGCGGTACTTGGTTGTTTTATTTGAATACAGCGGCAAACGCGTGGACGAAGGTTCAAAAACAAATTTCAAAAACTAACCTTGAGAAAAGTAGGGTTTTCTTTAATAATAAAGTTATGAAAATAAAACCTAGCTAGTTTGATAGCCCATCTTGAGCAGTGAAATAATATACTTTTAATTACACAGACGGACAGATAACACGGAAGATATTGACGAAAGACCGTATTGTTCCAATCAGACTAGCGAACAGTGTTTTTGTACATACTTTCACTAGGGTTAGATTTTGACGCGTCCTTGAGCAAAACACATAAACCCAAACTGCAATGAACTAGAGGGGAAAGTCGGAGGATAGAAGCTAAAAATAACTTAGGGAGGCAGGTTTGTGCAGTTTTTGCATGTAGTTAGTCCAAAAAACAAGTGTATTTTTGTGAAAAGCCAAGTAGAGACAGACGGACCAACAGAAAATAATACACACTTGACTGAGATTTGACTGAAATTTGACTTTTGGTTTGAATATTTGAAAAAAGTTAGAGGGGAAGTTCGTTGATTGGACAGAAGTATTTATATTATTGAATGAGAGACGCACGCTTGTGCCATTTTAAATAAGACTGTCCATTAACACAGTTCTTGACTGCTAGAGGTGATTTCCCGGAATAAATAAATAAAAATCAGTGGGACGCCATAATCTAGCCAGCAGCTCAGCTGAGTTTTGCTAGTACTAAGTAACTGTGTTCTCAATTCTGAATTGTGAGTTTCTGATCTGGCACTACGATTGTGCCAGATGCTCTTGTAGAAGTACAAGAGCGGGTGTCTGTGCAGCCTAACATTTTACTCCAGCTACTGAGAGGAAGGGGCCACAAGAACTCTGTACTACATCATTACAGGCCAGTAAAGTGCAAACCTGGCCTGCTGGAGATTCATAAACTATTTCCACCATCCATAAGAAAACAAATATTTATAAAAACATTAACATCAGTCTATCTGTCAAGGAAACTGAACTGTGCAACCATAGATTGGGCATGATGACGCCACCCCAACTAAACATCAAGTGCTAGTTTTCCCAAGACAGTGTAGATACCATTAATATCAATCATTGTAATAATATCCCTATGTACAAAAGTTATATTTGATTATGCAATATATATATGCATTTCATTGATAAATACCTATCATTTCATATGTTCTGACCAAAAGAAACAATTGGTTCAGGACAAATAAATTTAAAAACTTTTCAAACTTAAACTATAACAGCCAGTGTTAGTTCAGTGTATCATAGAGTTTATTATTATTATTATTAGACTTAGAATTTACATGTGTGTGTATGTGTATTTTATTACCTACGCATTACATTTCAGTACCCTAGACTTTTAACGTAGCTAACACTCATTATAGGAGAATAGGTCTGTTTGAGGTCGTAAGTGGTAGCAGAAGGGCCTTCTGTAACTCACATAAGCTGTTATCTCAGGAGCCTTCACAGCTGACCTCATCCAGTACACTAGGTAACATAACAACCATACAATAACATCAAAACCCACTACAAATATTGGGGTCTTGTCCGGGGATTAAGTTTACCAAAGATATTAGGGTCTCCTGGTCGGGGAATTAAACTAGTGGGGACAGAGTTGTATAAATTTAAAAGTGTCCCTTAAAATAAAAAGTGGAAAGTAAAAGTTGATGAATCTTCACAGCCAGTGGTATTTAATTAATTAATTAATATATTACCCCAGTCATTGTTAAATTTTGTGTTAGAGTATGGCAGATCTAGCAAAATTTAGATCGGCTGCTGTGCTGACGGCGAAGGAGATGAATATGGAGGGTCAAGTTTTAATTCAGTATGTAACTTCAGAATGTGACAAGTATATTGAAAGGGAAGATATGAGGTTAGCTGAAGAGAAGAGGTTACAAATTGAGGCTGATAAAGAACTTAAGAGGCTGCAGATTGAGGCTGACAAAGAGGCTAAGGCATTGGAGGCAGATAGGGAGATTAAAAGGCTCCAATTAGAAGATAAGAGATTGACTGCCGAAAGGGAGGCAGAAGATAAGAGATTGACTGCCGAAAGGGAAGCAGAAGATAGAAGATTGCAAAGGGAGCACGAATTACGACTAAGGGAGCTGGAATTACAAGGCCATGCTCCTGAAAATGGTGCCAGTCCTTTTGCCTCAGATGCTACGCCTAGTCAGGGAGCCTCAACCTCAGCTATGGGGTTTCATTTAGACCATTTTATTGAGAAAGACGCTGACATCGAGGGGTACCTCAGTAGATTTGAACTATTAGCTACTACGTATGGGTTAGAGAGAGAGAGAGGTGGAGTCTTAAGTTATCCCAGGGACTGAGAGGTACTTCTTATGAAGTCTTTGCTAAGATGAATAGAGACGACCAAGACAGTTATGACATGCTAAAGCAGGCTTTGTTATTGAGATATGAAAAGAATGGGGAATTTTATCGTAAGAAGTTTAGAAATGCCAAACTTTTGTCTGGGGAGACATACCACCAATTCTCTGCCAGACTGGAAACCTATTTGGAGAAATGGACTGCTCTGGGGAAGACCCAAGATCTTAAAGTGGCAGCCATCTTGCTTTGCTTCACATGTGACTGGACTTAATATTAAGGGAGTTTTTTTCTCTTATTTTTATAGTTTCATGTTCTCTACTTAATTCTCATTTTCTTTCCCTCCTGTCTCTTGTTTGTCTGTCCCTGACGAAGGCCTTGTAGCCGCAACGTAGGTTTTTCTGGTCCTTCTCCTTGTAAGACGTATTACTATTTGTGTGGGTGTGTGTATTTTTTTTTTTTTAAACTCATTTTTATTATGCAGTTCGGGTGAGTTTTGAATTAATGTCGCCACCGTACGTATATATATATATATATGGACATGAATGAAATGACCACAGGGGAATTTAGTGACGTCATCAGGGCAAGCAGCAGAAAGAGCACAATATGTTTATTTCCCCGTCATCTTTTGGCGTCTGACTTACTCGTGTTATTTTTAGTCCAAGTGAGGGACTGAATAACGTCGCGATAACAAGGAAGATAAAACTTGAGAGAAAGACTGAAAAATTAAAATACCTAAATACAAGAGAATAGATCAAGAACACTATCAGTGAACACAGCAAGAAATCTACTGTGTGAAAAAAATAAACAATAATTTTAGCAAAGCAGGAAGTTACATACAAAAAGGAGAAACTTAAAAAAAAAACTCATGGGTAAACGAAATCAAGATTTCATACACAAAACTCCAGAACCGAATGAGGAAAAGTCCCAAGTTATAAATAAACTATCACAAGTATTTTAAGCTAGCTGAAAGAAATTACACCATTGGTAGAAAAAAGTTGCAAACTTCCTGTCATGGCTTCGCTGTGACGTAAGGGGACAAGGACCGAGGGTTCATATTCTGTAAAAGTAAACAACCCTTACAGCGACGCAGAATGTAGTTGGCGATAATGGGGCAGATAAAACAACTTCTTAGATTCAATGTGTTTTGTATTCACATCATTATAGTTCTTGGTGATTTATATCAAACGGCCAGGCTTTCGTATAATAGGTAAAGGTACTCTCATAGCAGATACTGCTGTAGGGAAGTGTAGTGTTGGAGACTTCACAATTCTAGGTCCAGCATCGAGAGGTGAGGTGATCAGTTCCCTTCCTCGCTGCCTTTTTCTACCCTAACTCAAGTGCAAAGTCAGGTACCCATTTACGCTGGCTTTCATATACGAGGGTTTATTATGAGTAGGTCATTAGCTATTCCTTGATACAATTTGCACAATACATAACTATATACACACATAAATAAATACACTTTATATAACGCAATGCGACAAGACCTCAGTCACAACCAAATCATCATCATCATCACTGCCCTTCATTTGTCCTTCAGCAATTGTATGACAGGTTGTCCTTTTGAGCACTACGTTCAAGATCTTTCAATGTCTCCTTTATCCCTTTTATTTCTCTCTCCAGTTGTTTTCTCCATGTGTGTGTGTGTTTTGTGGTCTTCCATTACCTCTCTTGCCTTGGCGATTCCAGAACACGGACTGACGTGTATTGCTATCAACAAAATCCGATTTTAAAAAGAAGAATAGAGGGAGATTTAAATAGACATGGAGAGAGAGAGAGAGAGAGAGAGAGAGAGAGAGAGAGAGAGAGAGAGAGAGAGAGAAAATTGGTGACAGACATGGAAGGAAGAAAGAAGATATGGAAAGATGTGTAGCAGATGGCACAGGATAGGAAGGTTGGGCATGAATTTGTTTAAAGCCTATGTTTCACATGTACCTGTAGAGTAATAATGATGATGATGCTGATGAAGATAATGATAATGATGATGGTACTAATGATGATAATGCTAGTGATGATGATGATGATGATGATGGCTGAAATGAGAAAAGATAAATTGCTACTTCTAAATTAAACTTTCTCATTAGTTAAGGTCTAGTTCAGGTTTATTTGACAAATTAAGTTTTAAATAAGATGTGTTTGAACACTACCATCTTATGTACAGCACGGTGTTGTTGCCTGTGGGCGTGGGGGGGAGGGGGGAGACAGAGAACGCATAAGACTACTGTTGCCTCAGGTATGTCATAAAAGGTGACTTATGTCACGTGTGAGATGTACGTATGGCTAGCAACCTCATCATGTAAGAGAATCCTATTGAAAACATGGTTACAAAAGCTAGGACTGTGGAGTCGAAATCAGGAATCGTAGTCGTGGAGTCGAAATCAGGAATCGTAGTCGTGGAGTCAGTAGTTTTTTTTTTATTGGAGTTGGATTCGGTTAAAAAAAAAATACCCGGACTACGACTTCGAATTCTATGCCGTATGGCTAGTAAATAACTTTAGTCGGAGTCAGATGTCTTCTATAATTTCATGACTTGGGGTCAGAAAATTGTTTGATCGACACCACAACCTTGGCAAGAACCCACGACTTCTTTAGTGCAGGTTTCTTGCAAGGGACAAGATGTAGCAGTGGCTCCATGCTCCATTAGGAGCAGCTAAATGGAAATTAATGAATGTCTCTAATATTGCAGTAATATATGCACGTGAACTTTAAAAACAAACAAACAAAGTTATGTACGATCGGTCGGGCAGGGACGTATCCAGTGTCTCTATTATTAAAACGGTGCTAACAATTCATTATTTGTTGTTAATCTTGAGTACGCAAAGATCAGTGTTGTAGTGGATTACATGCTAGAGGCCGGCACAAAATCACTTTATGTCCTTGTCGCATGAAAATATAATTAATAGTAGGTAAAGCTTGACAGCTGTATAGGCGTGATGGACAATAGTGCACACGGACGTGTGATAGTGGTGCGCAAGAGAGATAGGCAGAAGGCACAGGCTGAGTCAGTGAGTTCTTCACTAAGAAAACCACACACACAGCTCTTCTTGTTTTCTCTGGCGACAATATTACTCTTTTGCACACACTGTATCACTCACAAATAGTAGGGTAAAGAAGTAAAGTTAGATTGAGGATTTGGTAGTCTGAACTGAACGAACAATCCTATCGAGGTTAACTCAATTTATTTCAATTTAGAAATGTAAATAAATCAATAAGGATTTTACAGCAAATAATAATAAAGATTATCACGAGAAAACAAACTCACAACAATTTGATGATTTTAAAGAAGAAAAAAATTATTACACCAATAGTGAAAACAAGGATTATGAATGAATTGTGTTAGTAAGGTTCCCGGCAGGCCTGATAGGCTTTTGCTGGAAAATATGTGAAATACTGTTTGTGTGAAAATGAATGTTTGTTCCTTTGTTCCTTTGGTGTGAATGTTGGAAACAACTTATATCCTGGGGTTCTCTTGGAAAAATATAACGTAATCCAATGCTTGAAATTAACTTCACTGTTCTAATAAGGTATCCACAAAGGGCACAGACTCTGAACACGATTTTATAAATCCAAGATTGGGGTAACGACTTCACTGTTCGAATAAGGTATCCACAAAGGCACAGAATCTGAACACGATTTTTTATAAATCCAAGAAAGGTGTAACGTATCCACAGTTGATGCGATATCCACAGATAACGAATTTGCTTCCAAAGGTGGGATGGAGGGTTAAAATTGGTGGACTATGGTACGGGTGATGGTTGTTAAGGGTAATATCTGGTGTTGAGAATCGTTGCAATAATTGCAGTAATTGAAGTAATTGAAATGATTGAAGGGAATTATTGTGACTGGTGGACGAGGACTATATGGCCACTGGCCAAAGGTAACCTCTTTTCAGCAATACGAGACAAGACTTTGCACTGCATAAATCCGCTCCGGAATTTATAGATAGTCTGTAAGTTAAACTAGAGGGCACTATGTGTGTTTAACTCAAGTCTCCCTTATGCACAGTTTTACTTTACAAGACTAAGAAATGCGTCTTACTCTTCCAGTATGCTTCTCACCAGTGAAGTCTAAAAACTAGTTTCTTAAAGAAAGAATTAATTTCGATTTACCCGCTACATTTTAAACGTTCCCACGATAGCCAAAAGTATCGCTGCAAATTAGTTTACATATTGAATGTCACTTGTACGTGCGGTGGTTTCCGAGCTCAAAAGTTTTAACAATGAGGAAGAAGACAGGCCATAAATTTCTAGACAGACGAGTCTGGAAAATCCTAACAGACCTGAACGCTGGTTGACCGTATCTTCACCTGAGTTAAGGTGCGTGAGAAACATTTTTTTTTTCAGAAACTTAGGATAGACAGAAAATAAAGCATTATACAGGATGGACAGAACATTTCAAATAGGCAAATTATCTTCACTCTGCGACAGATACCCCGAACTTAAGTTAGTTGCCCAACTAAATCAGAGAGAGATGATAATTTGGCTAGTGTGTATCATTCCCGGTGTCGTCCGTTAATTCCTTCTCTGTTCCTTCTTCCGAGGTTCCCTCAGATTGTTTCTTATCTGCTGGCGTTAAAAGATGATTTTCTGCACTACTAGCGAGTTCCTCTACTGAATGTCTGCTTAAAAAATCTGCTCCTACATTTTCAGGACCTGGGATGTACTCGACCCTGAAGGAATAGACACTTAGCAAAATAGCCCATCGCATTACTTTTGCATTTTGGCTTTTACAAGCTGCTAGAAACGTGAGGGGTGCGTGATCCGTTTGCACTATGAATGAGACTCCATAAAGAAATTCGTGGTGCCTTTTTACTCCCGCCACTAGAGCCAAGTATTCTTTTTCAATGGTTGAATAGTTGCGTTCTGCAGCGTTCAATTTTCGGCTAGCATAGGCCACGGGAAAAAGCATTTCCGGGTAGTTTTCATCAGCTTGAAGCAACGTTGATCCTATTCCAAGATTACTGCCATCTACTCTTAGCACAAAGGTCTTTGTGAGGTCAGGGAGGCGTAATATGGGCTTCGTCGTCAGCTTTTCTTTGAGTGTGGTGTAGGCGCTCTCACATTGAGCCGTCCATGTTACCTTTTCAGGTTGACCTTTCTTTGTGAGGTCAGTCAATGGTGCAGTCAAACTATTAAAGTTCTGAATGAACCGTTGATAATAACCACAGAGTGACAAAAACGACCTAGTGTCCTTTTTCGTTATGGGTCGCTTTGCATTTCGGATTTTGTCAACGTTTTTCTCTACTGGCAACAAGCAACCATGAGTGATCGTATGTCCTAAAAATTCAAGTTCTCTGAATCCAATCAGACACTTGCTTGGGCGTGCTGTTAAACCAGTTTCCTTGAGCCGCCTGAGGAGCAGGGCTAACGCTTCTTCATGTTCTTCAAATGTAGCCGTTGCGATGAGAATATCATCCATAAAATTATGAATGGTATTGCTTTGTAAAGGGTGTAATAGTTTTCTCATCATCCGGGTAAAAGCTCCAGGTGCGTTATGTAATCCAAAAGGCATTACATTGAACGTGTAATGTCCGTCACTGGTACTAAAGGCGAGCAATGGTCTAATCTCTTCCTTTACCGGAATTTGATAATAGCCTTTACTAAGGTCTATTTTAGAGAAAATGGTTGCTCTGCTCAGCTTTGTAAAGAGTTCATTAGGGCTCGGTAATGGTTCTGGTTGGAACTCTGTTACAGTGTTGAGTAACCTATAATCGATGCATAACCGAGTTTTCCCGTTGGGTTTCTGTAGAAGCACTACACTTGAACTGTAAGGGGATGTCGATTCAGAGATTATGTTATCTTGCAGTAGCTTGTCAATCTCTTCTCGTAAAGCGTTGGCTTTAGCGTATGGGACTGGGTAAATCTTAGTCCTGACAGGCTTAGGATCTAATACTTTTATATCAAACTCCAAGAGGTTGGTTAGTCCCGGTTTATCGGTGAGCACTTCTGAATATTCGGCTAACAGTTGTTTGACATCATGCTGTTGCAATTCAGTTAATGTTTCTGTAGTGAAATTGACAGAGATACAACGGTAAAATCCCTCAAAGGATAACATTTAAGGATAAAAACATAATGCGTAGGCTGCGAATAGTACATGATCGCCTAGACCGCGGGTCATCATCCTCCATAATAATTGACTTGCTAGACAGGAGGGGAACGGCGGATCAAAAAGGCAAAAAATATGACTGGAAAGATTGCGTGAGACTAGAAAGGCTAAGGAGACGCAATTGGGGGGGAAACGGAGAAAAGTCACGTTTCCCAAGTTGACATAAAAAGTAAGCAACTCGACAGAAGGGACCATAGATATGTTACGCCACAGTCATTTGTTGGACGCTTTTGCGCGATACCAAGGCCTTGATTTGAATTCAGCGGCTAAACGCAGATGTTAGGAATATTACAAAAATTAAAAAGTATTTTTTTCTTAATATTAATGTTAGGAATATAAAAATTAGCTGGCCGGATGGCCTATTCTGAGCAGTGAACTAATATGTTCTTAATTTTACAGACGGATAGATAATATTGAAGATAATGACAAAAGACAGTGTTGTTCACATCATCGACAGACTGTATTGAATCTAAAAGTGTCGCTAATTGCACAAAAAAAACACGACTTTGGGACGCAGGTGTTCAAATTTACTTAGTATGGAGGAGAGGGTTTTTGGGTGGTAGCTGTGTCTAAAAATAACTTTTAACGACAAAATTTTGGAGGGGAGAGAAAGGTTGGTTCAAAAATCAAGTACATTTTGTAGAAACACAAGTAGAGACGGATAGACTAACAGATAACCATCCATACTTGACTGAAGCATGACTGAAATGACTTTATGGTAGGAAATTTGAATTTAAAATAAACCTAGGCAGTGATTGGCCACAGACAATCATATCATTAGCGCTCAGACGCGAAAGTGGGGCCATTCTTCAATAGTTGTTCAGTGATAGACACAGATTTTAAAGTGTGGTGATTTCCATATGAAAGAAAGTGTAATAAATTTAGGGACGCCATACTATAGCCAGCAGCTCAGCTGAGTTTTGCTAGCAATTCTGTGTTATTTATTCATAATCTGGTAAGATTGAAATTATTTCCTTATATATTTTGAATATTGTTTCATGTTCGAGTGATTTGATACTGCCATATCGAAATCTAGCCTTACAAACAAGTAGGGATTTGCTCTAGACCCCCCGCCCAAGTCAGGGTCTAGGGACCAACAATGTACATAAACTCCAGCAAGGATTATGCAAGACAGATCAAGTGTTGAGAATAATGAAACATATTACCTATCCTCTTTTAGGGCAGACAACTAATAAATATTTTTCAGAACCTATAGTCTGGGAGGATCTATCTGATGTAAAACCACCATGGTAAATGTGCTGTTTGGTCAGAGAGATCTGACCTGTCTGTATGATGTGGTTGTTGTGTTAGTGTTGTGTCCAGACGTGGGTAGAGAATAGATTTTGACACATGGCCCATACTTTGATTGCAGAGCTGCGAGTTTCTGTTGTCAACCAAGCAGTGTCTATTCAGTTGGTGACTTTACTCGAGTGTATCTGTGCAGTACTTGTGACAGAGACCACCATTATTGCCCGCCAGCACGGAGAGGTGGGACCACCTGATTTCAGCACCAGAGCTACAACTACCAGATGAGTGAGCCTCTGGTCTGCTGGACATTCACCAACGCAGTTTAGTTACTAATACCCCATAAAAATTCCCACCATTTTCTGGACACTGTGTAGTCAATATAGACAGGTGTGATGAGGCCACCCCAACAGCACAAACATTAACTATCCTCCCAAGTAGATGACTACTAGAACATTTTAATAAAACTAACTAGTATAATACATATATATGTACACTATTGCATTTATGATATAATATTCCATGCATTTTTTTCATAATCTCTAAATCCTTTTAAGTTCTGGTCAACCTAAAAAATTGATACAGAACAAAATAAATGTAATATAATTCTATCAAAAAATTTTACACACGTGAGTTAGTTCAGTGTATTTTAACATTTGTTAATATTATTAGTCTTCTTAAATATCTGTGGGTGTATTTATAAACTATCACACCACACTACCTAACAGTACCCTAGACACTTTACGTAGCCACATTCATTAAAAAAAATTAAGTGTGAGGTCGTAGTGGTAGCAAGAAAGGCCTTCTGACAATTCTCAACTACATTTTATCTCAGGAGCCTTCACAGCTGGCCTCATACAATTACATTTAGTAATATCAACATCATACAATACCATCAAACACCACTACATAAATTGGGGTCTTGTCCAGGGATAATTAGCCCAACAGTAATATTAGGATCTCCTGGTTAGAGAAATAAAATTAGGGAAATAAATTGTAAAATTCCCTTTAAAATTAAAAGTGTCCCTGCAGATAAAAGTTGGTGAATCTTCACAGCCAGTAATAATTAATTAGTTAACTGGTTAGTTAGAATTAGTTAGACTATAGTCATAAGAAGTACTTAGTGTATTTACTGGTTAGAGATTTAGCTTGTATATTATTATATTGTCTAAAAAGTATGGCGGAGCTGGCAAAATTTAGATCAGCTGCTGTGCTCACCGCGAAGGAGATGGGAATGGATGGTCAAATTTTAATTCAATACGTAACGGCTGAATGTGATAAATATATTGAACGGGAAGAAAGGAGATTAGAAAAAGAGGCTGAAAGAAAATTGGAGTCTGACAGGTTGGTTGAAGAGAAGAAGTTAGAGGCTGAGACTAAGAGGCTGCAGATTGAGGCAGAAGAAAAACGACAGCAAAGGGAGGCAGACGAAAAACGACAGCAAAGGGAGGCAGAAGAAAAAAGGTTGACTGCCGAAAGGGAGGCAGAAGATAGAAGGTTGCAGAGGGAGCACGAATTACGACTAAGGGAGCTGGAATTACCAGGCCCGGCTCCTGAAAATGGTGCCAGCCCTTTTGCCTCAGATGCTACGCCCAGTCTGGGAGCCTCAAACTCAGCTATGGGGTTTCATTTAGACCATTTTGTTGAAAAAGACGATGACATAGAGGGGTACCTAGGACGTTTTGAGTTATTAGCTACTACATATGGGTTAGAGAGAGAGAGAGGTGGAGCTTAAAGCTATCACAGGGATTGAGAGGTACTTCTTATGAAGTATTTGCCAAAATGAACAGGGAAGACCAAGACAATTATGACATGTTAAAGCAGGCTTTGTTATTAAGGTACGAGAAGAATGGTGAATTTTATCGTAAGAAATTTAGAAATGCCAAACTGTTGTCTGGGGAGACATACCACCAATTCTCTGCCAGACTAGAAACCTATTTGGAGAAATGGACGGCTCTGGGGAAGACCCAAGATCTTAAAGAAATGATCATGATTGAGCAATTGAGAGAGTCCATGGCTCCAGACATGAGAAAATTTCTCATGGAACAAGGTGCAGAGAAGTTGGGGGAAATTTTAAATGTTGCTGAGAGGTATCAGGCAGCCCAGGCAGAGGTAAGTGGTGCTAAAAAGAAGCACATAGACAATTTTAAAGCTCCACAGCAATTTAATAAATTTGATAATAGAGAGCAGGGAAATAAAGGTAGGACAAACTTTGAGCGGCCAAGAAATGACTATCGCGACAGAAACTCACAGTTCAATGACCAAAAGTTCAATGAAAGAAAACCGTTGAACCAAGGAAAAAGATGGTGTAAATGGTGCAAGAAGGATAACCATAACACCGAATTTTGTAGAAGGAAACCTTCAAACATTGCTGCAATGAAGTCGGGGACGCAAAGATTAAAGGTTAAGCCTAAGGGACAACAGGAACCTTATCACCCCCCAGTTTGTGAGGATGTTATTTGTAATGGGGTCACCATAAGGTGCCTTTATGATACAGGTTTGGATTATGATTCAGTTGTGAAGTCTAGCCTAGTGGACCCAAGTCAGTATACCACAGAAACAGTGGAAATACAAGGGGCGACTAAGGACATACCACTCATGACACTTCCCATCGCAAGGATAACGGTGAAAACTCGCTATGTGGAAGGAGAAATCAGAGCAGCAGTGATAGATGAACCAATCTACCCTCTGATATTGGGGTGTAGATACGTCTTCTTGGGGAATCCCGAGAAACCTGTGATCATGGCGACAGTGCAGACCAGGTCACAGAAGAAGGAGGAAGAAGGTGAACCTATAAATGCTCATCCAGAGGAGATGAGGAAGGCGCAGGCTGAGGATAGGACACTCAAGCCCTGTTTTAAAAAATTGCCCAAATGCCACACACCTCCGAGCAAGGGGGAATATTTCATGAAGAACAAACTCTTATACAGGAAGGCCGGAACTGGAACAAATGGTCACAACCAGCTGGTTCTTCCCACTTCATATAGAGATAAAGTGATGGAACTCGGGCATGCGATTCCCTTCAGTGGTCACATGGGAATCAGCGCCACAGGACAGCGTATAGCTTGTCATTACTTCTGGCCAGGGATAACGGAGGATATAAAAAGATATGTCAAATCCTGCCCAGAATGTCAAAGGGTAGCTCCAAAGCACTGGACTGCTCCTGCAACTCTAGGGGAAATGCCCATAGTGGGAACACCTTTTGAGAGGGTTGCAGTGGATATTGTAGGACCTCTCACTCGGACCAAGAGGAGGAACAGTTACATCCTTACTCTGGTGGACACTTGTTCTATGTGGGGAGAGGCGGTAGCCCTGCCATCAATTGATTCAAAACATGTAGCAGAGGCACTACTTACAATATTTACCCGATTAGGATTCCCGCATCAAATCTTGACGGATAATGGTTCTCAGTTCAAGGGGAAACTAACGGAAGAAGTTTTTAAGCTATTTCAAGCCAGGCACTTTCATTGTAGTCCGTACCATCCACAAGGGAACGGCCAGGTAGAGAGGTTCAATGGGACTCTCATTTCTATCCTGAGAAAGCTGGCACACGAAAAACCGGATCTGTGGGATCAATTCCTCCCCGCCGCATTGTTTGCTTACCGGGAGGTACCACATAGTTCAACCGGGATGGCTCCTGCAACTCTGCTATTTGGGAGGCCAATAAAAGGTCCTTTAGAAGCTTTATTAAGGACCTGGACAGATGAGAAGGCGGAAGAGACTGTTACCTCATCGTATCAATACGTGAACGAACTGACCACTCGTTTGAAAGCTGGATGGAAACTGGCAAATGATAATTTGAAACAAGCCAGGAAGAAACATGCAGCATATTTTAATAGGAAGGCAAAGGACAGGGAACTGGCAGTCGGAGAGAAGGTGCTGCTTCTACTACCCGGAAGCCAGAATAAATTACAAATTGGTTGGCAAGGTCCATATACGGTTCTAGAGAAGGTGTCTAGAACAAACTATAAAATTGACAAAAAGGGGAAGGAAAAAGATTATCATGTAAACCTGTTAAAGAAGTATCTGGACAGACCACTCCAGGAAAGCACCCCCTTATTGACCATAGCTATTGCAACCCAGATGCAAAAAGAACCACTCACCTCACATGAATACCCATTACATCCTTGTGAAACAGCAGCACAGGTAAAAGTCAGTAAGCACCTGACTAAAAACCAGAGGGAGAGAGTTCAAAAGGTTCTGGAGGAACATACAGATGTATTAACAGATAAACCAGGCCATACAAATTTGCTACAGTATGACATGAAACTGGTAGACTCAAACCCAATCTGTATGAGAGCCTATTCTATTCCGTTCGCGAAGGAGAAGGCATTGAAGGAAGAAATAGAGTATTTGTTGAAGGAGGGGATTATTTCGCACAGTGAATCATCTTTTAGTTCTAGTGTCGTTTTGTTGAGAAAACCGTCTGGGGAACACAGACTGTGCATAGATTACAGGAAACTGAATGCTGTCACAGAAGGACAAGTGGATCCATTACCAGACACAAAACAGTTATTTGCCAGACTGAACAAGGCAAAATATTTTTCAAAGGTGGATCTTAGTAAAGGCTATTACCAGATCCCAGTGAAGCCTGAAGTGAGACCTTATTTGGCTTTTAGCACTTCGGATGGACATTATGAATTCAATATGCTACCATTCGGACTGAAAAATGCTCCGAGTGTGTTTTCAAGGATGATGCGAAAATTGTTGGATCCCCTGAATAACCCATGTATCACGAATTTCATGGATGATATTCTCGTCGCCACAGAGACATTTGAAGAACACATTGAAGCTCTGGAGATGTTATTTGATAGACTTCGGGAGGCGAATTTGACTGCTAGGCCAACAAAATGTTGTATTGGATGCAAAGAGTTGGAATTCTTGGGACACACTGTATATCAGGGTAATATGACCCCTGATCCTAAGAACTTGGAAAAACTGCAGAGAGCACCTAGGCCGCAAACAAAGAAGGACGTGCGATCATTCGTGTCGTTATGCGGATTTTATCAGAAATACATCAAAAATTTTAACGCTATATGTGCTCCTCTGACTGATTTGACTCGCAAGGGACTTCCAGATAAAATTATTTGGACTGCACAATGTGAACTAGCGTTCCAAGAGTTAAAGGAAAAACTCACTAGCAAGCCTATTCTCAAACTGCCTGATTTGACACAGGACTTTGTCTTAAGAACCGATGCAAGTAATGTAGGACTCGGAGGGGCTTTGTTGCAAAGATCATCTTCACCTGATGGGGAACTGAAACCAGTCGCTTATGCAAGCCGCAAATTGAATGTCGGTGCAGATTTCCTCAGTCGGCACCCCTGTGATCAAAATTAGAGTAGTGGCAAACGTGAGGAGTAATTTTACCTATGTGTATCGCTGGTGTTGGAACTTGCCATAGGCATGTTTTCAAGTGGGGAGATGTGTAGTGAAATTGACAGAGATACAACGGTAAAATCCCTCAAAGGATAACATTTAAGGATAAAAACATAATGCGTAGGCTGCGAATAGTACATGATCGCCTAGACCGCGGGTCATCATCCTCCATAATAATTGACTTGCTAGACAGGAGGGGAACGGCGGATCAAAAAGGAAAAAAATATGACTGGAAAGATTGCGTGAGACTAGAAAGGCTAAGGAGACGCAATTGGGGGGGAAACGGAGAAAAGTCACGTTTCCCAAGTTGACATAAAAAGTAAGCAACTCGACAGAAGGGACCATAGATATGTTACGCCACAGTCATTTGTTGGACGCTTTTGCGCGATACCAAGGCCTTGATTTGAATTCAGCGGCTAAACGCAGATGTTAGGAATATTACAAAAATTAAAAAGTATTTTTTCTTAATATTAATGTTAGGAATATAAAAATTAGCTGGCCGGATGGCCTATTCTGAGCAGTGAACTAATATGTTCTTAATTTTACAGACGGATAGATAATATTGAAGATAATGACAAAAGACAGTGTTGTTCACATCATCGACAGACTGTATTGAATCTAAAAGTGTCGCTAATTGCACAAAAAAACACGACTTTGGGACGCAGGTGTTCAAATTTACTTAGTATGGAGGAGAGGGTTTTTGGGTGGTAGCTGTGTCTAAAAATAACTTTTAACGACAAAATTTTGGAGGGGAGAGAAAGGTTGGTTCAAAAATCAAGTACATTTTGTAGAAACACAAGTAGAGACGGATAGACTAACAGATAACCATCCATACTTGACTGAAGCATGACTGAAATGACTTTATGGTAGGAAATTTGAATTTAAAATAAACCTAGGCAGTGATTGGCCACAGACAATCATATCATTAGCGCTCAGACGCGAAAGTGGGGCCATTCTTCAATAGTTGTTCAGTGATAGACACAGATTTTAAAGTGTGGTGATTTCCATATGAAAGAAAGTGTAATAAATTTAGGGACGCCATACTATAGCCAGCAGCTCAGCTGAGTTTTGCTAGCAATTCTGTGTTATTTATTCATAATCTGGTAAGATTGAAATTATTTCTTTGTATATTTTGAATATTGTTTCATGTTCGAGTGATTTGATACTGCCATATCGAAATCTAGCCTTACAAACAAGTAGGGATTTGCTCTAGACCCCCCCGCCCAAGTCAGGGTCTAGGGACCAACAATGTACATAAACTCCAGCAAGGATTATGCAAGACAGATCAAGTGTTGAGAATAATGAAACATATTACCTATCCTCTTTTAGGGCAGACAACTAATAAATATTTTTCAGAACCTATAGTCTGGGAGGATCTATCTGATGTAAAACCACCATGGTAAATGTGCTGTTTGGTCAGAGAGATCTGACCTGTCTGTATGATGTGGTTGTTGTGTCAGTGTTGTGTCCAGACGTGGGTAGAGAATAGATTTTGACACATGGCCCATACTTTGATTGCAGAGCTGCGAGTTTCTGTTGTCAACCAAGCAGTGTCTATTCAGTTGGTGACTTTACTCGAGTGTATCTGTGCAGTACTTGTGACAGAGACCACCATTATTGCCCGCCAGCACGGAGAGGTGGGACCACCTGATTTCAGCACCAGAGCTACAACTACCAGATGAGTGAGCCTCTGGTCTGCTGGACATTCACCAACGCAGTTTAGTTACTAATACCCCATAAAAATTCCCACCATTTTCTGGACACTGTGTAGTCAATATAGACAGGTGTGATGAGGCCACCTCAACAGCACAAACATTAACTATCCTCCCAAGTAGATGACTACTAGAACATTTTAATAAAACTAACTAGTATAGTACATATATATGTACACTATTGCATTTATGATATAATATTCCATGCATTTTTTTTCATAATCTCTAAATCCTTTTAAGTTCTGGTCAACCTAAAAAATTGATACAGAACAAAATAAATGTAATATAATTCTATCAAAAAATTTTACACACGTGAGTTAGTTCAGTGTATTTTAACATTTGTTAATATTATTAGTCTTCTTAAATATCTGTGGGTGTATTTATAAACTATCACACCACACTACCTAACAGTACCCTAGACACTTTAAGTAGCCACATTCATTAAAAAAAATTAAGTGTGAGGTCGTAGTGGTAGCAAGAAAGGCCTTCTGACAATTCTCAACTACATTTTATCTCAGGAGCCTTCACAGCTGGCCTCATACAATTACATTTAGTAATATCAACATCATACAATACCATCAAACACCACTACAGTTTCACAGAGCTTCACATCCGTGTGTGATTCTTCCTGTTTTAGCGGGTATTCAGCATATTCGTGGGGGTCATTATCCGCTTCCATTGCAACCGCTAAGGTCAGGAGATGTGCTTGAGGAGCAGCGAGGCGTTCCATGTACTTTTTAAGTAAGTTAACATGATAAATCTTTTCCTTCCCTCGTATGGAGATTTTGTAGTTTGTTCGAGAGATTTTCTCGAGTACTTCAAATGGTCCCTGCCATCCTATCTGAAGTTTGTTATTCCCTGTTGGGAGTAACAGCAGTACTTTCTCTCCAGGTTGTAGTACTCTTTCCTTCGCAGTCTTATTGTACCGTTTTGCATGCTTGGCACGAGCTTGTCGGAGGTTAGTGTTGGCTAATTCCCAACCTATCTTTAACCTTTCCTTTAGTTCTTGCACATATTTTGATGCAGATACAATAGATTCGTCTGCTTTCTGGTCGGTTAAAGACCTAAGCAATGCTTCCAGGGGTCCCTTTATTGGCCGTCCAAATAATAATGTTGCAGGAGGTAGACCAGTGGAGGCATGCGGCACTTCCCTATAGGCAAATAAGGCAGCCGGCAAGAATAAGTCCCAGTTTTCGGGTCTTTCTTGGGCTAATTTTCGCAGCATGGTGATGAGGGTCCCGTTATATCTCTCTACCTGTCCGTTTGCTTGTGGATTATAGGGTGAGGTGTGAATATGCTGAGTACGGAAGATCTTAAAGACTTCTTCCATCAGATGTCCTCTAACTATATCTACAGCTACTCTTTCGAATGGCGTACCGACAATAGGCATTTCCCCCAATGGAGCAGGGGGTGTCCAGTGTCTTGGTGCCACCCTTTGGCACTGCGCACAGGATTTCACAAATCGGATGATGTCCATGTTCATCCCAGGCCAGTAATAGTGCGATGCTATTCTTTGCATGGTAGCATTTTGTCCCATGTGGCCGCTAAAAGGAAGAGCGTGTCGCATCTCTAAAATTTGTGACCTATAAGTAGTTGGAACAACCAACTGGCTATGTTCTTGTCCAGTGTTGCCCGACCTACGGTATAGTAATCCCGATTTTGAATAAAAGTTTCCTTTTTTCAGCGGGTTACTGGCAAGTGGCAGTTTCTTAAAACATGGTCCCAGTGTTGGATCCTTGTGTTGAGCATCCTTTAATTCCCGTGGTAGCAGGTTTGTCACTGGTCCTGGTTCCTGTTCTGTCCTCGCCTGACCTCTTGTAGTTACTGCTGCAGCTATCAGAGGTTTTCTTGGTTCCCCCAAGAACACATAGCGACATCCAAGAATTACATCATAGATTGGATTCTCCATAATGGCAGCTCGAATCCATCCTTTAACAAATTTTGAATCGATATAAACGTTTGCTATTTTCAATGTCATAGGAGTGTCTCCTTTCACGGCTCCACACAGATCTACTGTCTCCGAGGTTATCTGCTCAGGTGTGACCAAATGTGAAGCGATTATACAGTCAAACTGTAATCCTGTGTCATAAAGACAGCGCACAAATTTCCCGTTTGCGATAATCTGATCCGTTACAGAATTCCGTTCTGGTTTATCACCTTTTGTTCTGTCTTGACGCTGTTCTGGTGCGTCTCCTTGTAAACACGCCGCCAAGTGCGGGCTGGGCCGATTTCTACATTCTTTTGTATTGTGCGAGGTTTGCTTACAATGATGACAATATTTCCTCTCCCTCCTCATGAAGTAAGGGGGGTTTTCCTGTGCATTTTTCGTGTTTGAGTTAGTTGACCGGTCTCTGCGTGTATCTTGCGTTGGAGCGTTTACCTGTGATCGCTGATTTTGGGTGGGCTGGGTGATTGGTTTAGGTTGAAGTTCAGCAGGTTTCCGTTTGAAGGTTTGAGTCTCTGCTATAGCATTTTGAAACCTTTCTGCTAACGTAAGGATTGGTTCGAGTCGGTCTGCCCCGTGCTCCACTAGGAACTTTCTCATCTCTGGTGACATTGTTTCCTTGATTTGCTCTACCAGGAAGAGTTCATGTAATCCTTCGTAAGTCTTAGGAAATTTTCCCAAATCGCGCCACTTTTCGAGATATGATTCAATCCTAGCAGCAAATTGGCCAAATGTTTCTCCTCCTTCTTTGTGAGATCGGCGAAAACGCTTTCGGTAATTGTCGGCTGTACGCTGAAAACGCCGTAACAGTGCTTGCTTGAGAGCGTCATAATCGTTCTGTTCTGCTGGGGTTAATTTTGTAAAAACTTCGTAAGCCGTCCCTCTTAATCCTTGAGAAAGTTTAAGATTCCACATGCTTTTGGGCAGGCCATACGATGAAGCAGTTCGCTCATATCTATCCAAGAACAGATCAATTTGTTCATTTCGCTCGCAAAATTTTTCCATTGGGAAAATCATTGCAGGTGAGTTGAGTGCTAGACCAGCAGAGGCGTTGTCAGGTGATGAAGCGTTAGTGGGAGAAGCGGGACGATTTTGAACCTCTAATTCTTTGAGCCGGAACTCATGAGCCCGTATCCTTTCGTTTTCTTCTCTTTGTTTTTCTATTTCGGC
Organism: Oreohelix idahoensis; assembly: GCA_024509875.1. Taxonomy (NCBI): domain Eukaryota; kingdom Metazoa; phylum Mollusca; class Gastropoda; order Stylommatophora; family Oreohelicidae; genus Oreohelix; species Oreohelix idahoensis. The sequence continues at coordinate 49,795 of JAMPIV010015597.1, forward strand.
CTCTATGAATGCATTACCTTCTTCTTCACTCATTCCAACCTCTTTAGTGTATTTTAAAAGACCCATCCTTAGTTTTAGTAAGTCAGTCATTTTCTATATTTCTGTGCAGGTTGTTACACTCTCTCAGTATGTTACACTAGTTTCTGGGTATTACTAATATTTCTATGAAGTATTGTAATACAACAAACCAATACAACTGACTGATAATCAATTTACTAAGCCCCAGGGAGTACTATTAATTCTATGAAGTAATGTAACTCATTAATGGAAGTTTAGTATAATTGGATTTTTGACAATTCCTTATTTCTGCTGAATTAAGGTCTCATCACTTGAGTAATACTCAAGTATAAACAATTCCCTTCAATATCTCACACACATACACACTCTACTGCCTGTTAAATGTACCACTTAATTACTTTAGTTAACTATTTAACGTAATTAAATAACCCTGAATTAAATTAGTGACAGCAACGTTCTGTTACTTTAAAAATATAATTGTTCTGTTCAGATACTACCAGAAGTGTCGTTGTCTAGGGCGTTATAAAATTATAGTCCACAGTATAGACTAATAGTTCAAGATTCCTTACAGTTTCTGCAGAACAATTTAAAGACAAGATTCCCTATAGTCACTGTGAAATAAGAATCCAGAAATTCAATCCCAAGGACGAGATTCCCAATAATTGTCGCATGAAAATATAATTAATAGTAGGTAAAGCTTGACAGCTGTATAGGCGTGATGGACAATAGTGCACACGGACGTGTGATAGTGGTGCGCAAGAGAGATAGGCAGAAGGCACAGGCTGAGTCAGTGAGTTCTTCACTAAGAAAACCACACACACAGCTCTTCTTGTTTTCTCTGGCGACAATATTACTCTTTTGCACACACTGTGTCACTCACAAATAGTAGGGTAAAGAAGTAAAGTTAGATTGAGGATTTGGTAGTCTGAACTGAACGAACAATCCTATCGAGGTTAACTCAATTTTATTCAATTTAGAAATGTAAATAAATCAATAAGGATTTTACAGCACATTATAATAAAGATTATCACGAGAAAACAAACTCACAACAATTTGATGATTTTAAAGAAGAAAAAAATTATTACACCAATAGTGAAAACAAGGATTATGAATGAATTGTGTTAGTAAGGTTCCCGGCAGGCCTGATAGGCTTTTGCTGGAAAATATGTGAAATACTGTTTGTGTGAAAATGAATGTTTGTTCCTTTGTTCCTTTGGTGTGAATGTTGGAAACAACTTATATCCTGGGGTTCTCTTGGAAAAATATAACGTAATCCAATGCTTGAAATTAACTTCACTGTTCTAATAAGGTAATCCACAAAGGGCACAAACTCTGAACACGATTTTATAAATCCAAGATTGGGGTAACGACTTCACTGTTCGAATAAGGTATCCACAAAGGCACAGAATCTGAACACGATTTTTTATAAATCCAAGAAAGGTGTAATGTATCCACAGTTGATGCGATATCCACAGATAACGAATTTGCTTCCAAAGGTGGGATGGAGGGTTAAAATGGGTGGAGTATGGTACGGGTGATGGTTGTTAAGGGTAATATCTGGTGTTGAGAATCGTTGCAATAATTGCAGTAATTGAAGTAATTGAAATGATTGAAGGGAATTATTGTGACTGGTGGACGAGGACTATATGGCCACTGGCCAAAGGTAACCTCTTTTCAGCAATACGAGACAAGACTTTGCACTGCATAAATCCGCTACGGAATTTATAGATAGTCTGTAAGTTAAACTAGAGGGCACTATGTGTGTTTAACTCAAGTCTCCCTTATGCACAGTTTTACTTTACAAGACTAAGAAATGCGTCTTACTCTTCCAGTATGCTTCTCACCAGTGAAGTCTAAAAACTAGTTTCTTAAAGAAAGAATTAATTTCGATTTACCCACTACATTTTAAACGTTCCCACGATAGCCAAAAGTATCGCTGCAAATTAGTTTACATATTGAATGTCACTTGTACGTGCGGTGGTTTCCGAGCTCAAAAGTTTTAACAATGAGGAAGAAGACAGGCCATAAATTTCTAGACAGACGAGTCTGGAAAATCCTAACAGACCTGAACGCTGGTTGACCGTATCTTCACCTGAGTTAAGGTGCGTGAGAAACATTTTTTTTTCAGAAACTTAGGATAGACAGAAAATAAAGCATTATACAGGATGGACAGAAAATTTCAAATAGGCAAATTATCTTCACTCTGCGACAGTCCTCATGCAGTGGCCAATCTGCAACAATATATTTTCCATGATGTGGTTGTAATCCCATATCTTAACTTGACATTAGTCGCCTATTACGACATGCCAGATGGAGCAATGGTTCAGTTCAGAGACCCCTCAGAACTACACAGCATCTTCAGCAACGTTCCCTCTAATTTGTAATGGCCGGTGTCCGCCAACAATTTCAAGTTGTGCCTTTATTTTTTCAAAGTAACAAAAAACTTGTGCGTACTAAAGTCAGTTATGTTTTTTTTTTCGGTGCAAATTGACGACCGTGTTTGTTTATTATTATAATTTTTTTAAATGTAATTTTCTAGTGCGCAGTTCAGTTTTAAATGTGCGTTGATTTCATAACTTTGTGTGTGCACACACGTACACAGCTTAGAGGAAACATTTGTCTTCATTCAAATACCAAAGTATAAACCATCACATGCACTAGAAAATATATGCATGCGTCGATAGCCCAACGCATCGTTATACTGTATTTCAAATGTTTGAGAACCATTGATTAGGATATTAATTGCTCCCGAGGTATTATGAATAGAAAAAAGAAGTGAATACCTAAGTTACACATAATAGTTTTTATGTCAGAAAAGTATGACCGTACTTTCGTACCGAGTCTATTTAAAGGCAGTCCACCCACCATTTTTGATCTTGTATTGCCAAAGTAGAGCGAGACTTCTATGGAAACCTTGTGTGGTAGGATCCATGTGTCACAGCCATTCATTCATTCACAGTTGTATGTGTCCAGGCTAGATTAGTTGATACGCTAAATAAATAGAAAGGATCATCGACTGACTAATCCATACTGACTAATCCATCGATATTCAAATCTGAACCTGTTAAATCGCCGTGCTGTGAGTGTATAAAGACAGATGGTTGTAGTGTTAGACTATGACAGCTGTCCATGTGTTATTACACTCATAGTTGTAAGGAAATATACGTTTGAAAAAAATAATAAATTGCGTGTTTGATCAGGGAAGTAAGTCTGCCACAGTAAATCGTTTGATGATGTTTCAAACTGGTAATTATATAATTCGGACAACGCTGAAGATTTTCTTTCCATACAAATTCTTAACCATTTCCTCAAATACAACTTTTAAAAAAATATTGCTTCTGTCCACTCTTCTGACGATTCTTCCTCTATTTCCTTTTCTGCCTTTTTCACCATCTCTTTCTTCTTCCCTCTCCCTACCACTCCATTTTTACCCTCTCTCTCTCTCTCTCTCTCTCTCTCTCTCTCTCTCTCTCTCTCTCTCTCTCTCTCTCTCTCTCTCTCTCTCTCGGCTATTCTAGTTTTTTTGGGGCACTTACCCATTACCCCCCCCCCCCCTTTTTTTTTCCTCCATCTTTTTAGTCGTCTTTTAAAGGTTATGGGAAGTTCTATTAGCGTTACTACTTGTTCCACGTGACCGCATGATGGGGTATTTTCCCTTCTTATTTTCGTTCAACTTTAGTTATTGTATTTGTGCCCTACTTTCCGTGGGCAATCTCCAGTTGTTTATATTTCTGATAGCCACCGTTAATTCTTTTATAATTATTCTTGTTAACTAGTTTGATATTGTTTGTTAATCTTCTTCAGCGAATCCTTTGTCTTTTGTGTGATCTTGCTTGTGCTGCACTTACTGCTACATTTCAGTTGAGTACTTTTGTTGTTAGGAGCCACAGTAGCATAGTGGTTAGTGCACTGGCTTCCTAGCGCAGTGGTCTATGGTTCGATCCCCAGATGAGGCGGAAAATTTTTAGGCCACAAACGGCTCCTGGGTTGACCCAGCCCCAAATGGGTACCAGAGCTACTCTGGGAAGGTTAAGGCGGCCGGCGTGATACCGACCACATCACCCCTCGTGTGCCGACGGTCAAGATAATATGGGCCTAACACCATATTCCCAATATGCCTCAATGGGCGTGTAACGGGTTCCTTTACCTTTACTTACTTTTGTTGTGCCCCGTATAGTTCTTCTGGTCTATATGAGCAGCCAAAGAAAAAATAGTACCACTGCTTCCTCAAGCATGTCGTAAAGGCGACTAATGAGAGGTTGTGCACGGGGTGGTTACGTCATCATGCAAATGGTATTGCTACATAAAGAACTGCTGCGGGAGCATTGGCGTCGTTGCAGATTTTCTGGGGGTGGGTGGGTGGGCAGCTTCAGTGGTACTCCATCCTCCATAAGGAGGGAAAAAAGAGATAGAGATAGAAAGAGAAAGTGAAAGCGGGAAAGAAAGAGAGAGAGAGAGAGAGAGAGAGAGAGAGAGAGAGAGTTAATACATTTAGTACTCACATGTATTTCACTCTTCTCCAAGTGTGTGACTTATCTCTCGTGCAATGATCATCTACGTTGTTTTTAATTTTTTTTTTTTAATGTAAAACTTTTGCCTCGTTTTGGCGAGGCGCGTCCCGTTCAACCTAGTAAGTTTTTTTTTTTTTTTTTTTTTTTTTGTTAAGTGAACTTTATTTGCTTTTCAAATCAGTTTACAAAATCGTGTACATGTTACATTCATAGAAATTTTGAAATTCCATATAAAAAACCTTTCATGCGTTCCAAAACTTTCATTCGCACCCTTAGAAAAAACTAATGAGAGAGTAAAAAGGAATAAACATGATAAATTAAAATCATCAGATTAAAGGGGTTAAAGTTGGTTTGTAGTTGTGTTAAAGAGCTGCACCTGCGCAGATTCTTTTTTTTTTTTTTTTTTTTTCACACGTGTGTATAACCAATAAGTCAGAAGAACAGTGGGATAGTTTTTTGTTATTGAATTGTTATATAAACGCGGTTGTACGCAGATGATGTTGATGAATTTTTCCTACAAATTTTTCTTCCATAGCCACTGCGTTAAAAATACGTGTTATGTACTATTATTTTATTTTTGTTGTTAACAAAATTTATTGTAGCATATTTTTCGGGAAATTGCATTTAAGAAATAGACGGGCTAGTGTTTGTTTAGTTAAAGAACCACTGTTCTGGTCTATTCTTGCGATAACTTCCCTTTCTAAATAACGCAGAAAACAAAGAACAGCTGAGTCGCGACGTGGTATACTAGGAATAGCACAGGGATTCCCTCGTCTGCTGGCGCCATATTGGGAAACCCCTGAGTAAAGCCTTCATGAGTATGACTCATCCTGTTGGCGATTGATTGACGTTTATTTCCACTCTGACCGCCGGCGCATGCGACGATAGTTCATTCACACTCAGTTCCATCCTGTGATTGGCTGACTCTAGCGCTTGCCCTAATTTTTGATTTGCTGAAGAACTTCGCTTCGCCCCGTACAGGGAGTCACGTGAAGATAACACGAACCACGTACACAACGCGCACAAAAAGCGAACAGGTGTTTCTAGGTTGTTGCCAGTTTAGTCATCATCCAATTTATCGCAGATTTGGCTCGTGTAGGTCAGCCAGGACTAGTTGCTCGTCTAGTCTGCGTGAGTGAGGATGTGTATTAGATCTGTGTTAGTGTAGTTCTGGATACAGCAACGATCACGAGGATTCTAAACGTGTTTCTAAGTGGTCTCCTTTCAACATATGTAGTCAAAGTTCTATGTGGATCATACTTTTTACTTAATTCTGTGTTCTCGCATGACTGTGTTGGAAAAGCTGTCATTAGCCGATTGAACAACCCCGATCTCTGTTGAAAACTGACTTACTTAGTCATTTCTCTTTTACCCGGGGGTGTAGAGGTTTGTCAGAGAGCTTTTAAAACTCATACAGCTAATTCTATTCAATGGATGGTATATCCGACAACTGTTCTGAAAGATTATGCAGTCAACGATTGCATTTCTCGCACAACGGCGTGAGGCAGTGAGTAGGATAGCCTTATGTAATGGTTATCCGCACTGAAAATTTGCCGAGTGTGAGCCCCAAACGTCGTGCGAAAATCAAAACCACAGCTTCTGCATCAGCAGATTTCACCACTGTCAGCAGTATCAACAACAAGCTGGATAACCACCACAACTGCCAAATGCCAGAATCAGGAGACGTATCAGTTCTGGCCCCACTCCACCACACCTCGTCAAACCTGGGCAGCACTTGGAACGCTCGAGGACATTTAAAACTCAACCTCAACCACGGCGGAGGTGTCTCTTACAACGCGGCCAACTTGAGTGGCCGTGTGGTCACTTCCCCCAGCCGACCCCCCAGATTTGGTGTTACCGCTGACGAAGCTCACATGAGCTCCAAAAAATCCAAACTGGAAATCTTACCATTTTCTACCTTGGCTTCTTCTTTGCCGGGAAGCCCAAACCACCTTCACATCAGCCCTCAGAACCGTGCTGGTCCTGGAAGTTCTTCTCCCTCGGGAAGCAAAATGAATTACAAAGACATCGTCCACTATCATCAAACTTTTTCATCGTCCAAATCTTCCTCCTATTCCTTTTCCAGCAGTAGTAATAATTCCAGCTCTGTAACCAACCAGCAGAAGATCAACACAGCAACTTCCCCTACGGCAGAGTTTGTCAACAACGCCAAGATAGCACCGCTGTCTAGCCCCGTGGTCTCTAACTGCGGGTGTGGTATTGCCTGCAGCGCTGTCTCCTGTTCGCCGCCCTCCCCCTCCTCATCAACCAAGGCCAAGTTAAAACCTATGACTTCTGACGAACTGGCCTCGGTCGTGAGTAAATCTAAACCTATTCTAGTCATAGACGTCCGCTCACCTCAGTCATACCACCGGAACCACATTCGGGGAGCTGTTAATTTGTGTTTCACTGATCAATTAATCAGACGACGGGTTCCGATGGGGAAAAGCTCTGTCCTTGACATGCTTGGAATAAAGGAATCTACTTCACAATCCTCATCTTCGCCGTTTTCAAAAAGAAAAACTGCACCCAAAAGCGGAATGGATATAGTTGTGTATGATAATCACACGACAGTTCATGAACTAACTGAATCTTCTCAGGATAATGCATTGAGTTCTGTGCTAACTTCCTTGCTGAGAGACGGGAAAGATGTTCACGTTCTGGATGGTAAGATGATATCTGCATTGTGCGTGTGTGTAATTAGAATCATTTTATCAAGATACGTTCACTCTTTCAACATATGAACAAGTTTATTTCTTAGTGCTCAAAATAGATACTGCATTGGGAAATATCTGAACTCATCGTCATGGCAAACATGAATGAATGTCCCCTTTTGCTCCTGAAGGACATCTATCTATCTATCTCTCTATCTCTCTATCTATCTATCTATCTATCTATCTATCTATCTATCTATCTATCTATCTATCTATCTATCTATCTATCTATCTATCTATCTATCTATCTATCTATCTATCTATCTATCTGCCTATTTGTTTGCCTGTCTGCTTGTCTGTAGTCTCGTGCATTTAACTTAAACAACAGTGACGTAATAATTTTAGAACTCCCAAAATAATATTTGTTAACAGACACGTGACACTTTAAAAGTCGCAGAATATACCCCAACTGCTGCGTTAGAATATGAAAGTCGGTGAAGTGGTTCATTGTTCCACAGAACTGAGACTGTAGCAGTCAAGATCAGGAAAATAAGAATAATAACCTGATATGCAGGTTTCTTTGTTATTTTTAGCACGGGGAATGTTCTGACCTACAAAAGCTACGTACTGTTTCGGCTTTAAAATGTAAGCCTTCCGGATGCTACGATAAAAGTCTTACATGTTTCTATCTTATTGTCTACTTCCGACGAGTCATGTTGAAATTAGCTGTCATACTGGTGCCTTTGTTTTTTTTTTTTTTTAAATTCCGTTAAATCTCTTCTTGCATTTTTGTGGTAAATGTATCCATTTTAAGAGCAGTTTTGCTAACTTATGATTCAAAATGCATTAGCGCCGAGTGGTTATCACGGATCTCCGATAAGGTAAACAAAATAACTGGACCACTGATCCCGCCAGTCCCAGTCACGTGATCAGATATATTTAAGCAGGTAGAGGACTGTAAAGGAATATACAAACAAAACACATGGGACGGGCAAGAAACAGGTGGGGAAGAATCTTGCGGCCAGTGCCGAGGCCTGTCAGAACTCTAAGTACTGAAAATACTTATAATGCTTCTATGCAGTGTGTTCTCTCCCCCATTTTTGTTTTTCTTTCCCCCTTTCCCACTTTTTTGTGGTCACTGATCTTCAGTTGCGAAGAGACCAAATCAATACTGAAAAAAAATAACTTTACTGATAAATGGCACAATGAGCACCCATAATCCTTTACTGCAGAAGATTCTGGGTGCTCATTTATACCACTTCTTCCTATACATTAACAAGAAGTAATCAAGTGATAATTATTAGACTAAAAACCAGCCATTGTAGAATCAGATATCATCTGTTCAACAAACTGAAAGTCGGACAGATAGATAAGTGTCCGTGCGGGGAGGACAGATAGATAAGTGTCCGTGCGGGGAGGATATAAAAACCAGTATAACATGTGCTCCAAGACTGTCGGTGCCATGAGAGGAGCAGGGTGGCAATGTGGCCTTCTCCATCCCAGTTGAGGGAGAAACTGTATGGTAACAAGAGAAGCCTGAGTCGGCTTGATAAGAGAGATAGATGTAGTTACTTGAGAGCGAACGAAGTAGAAATGCACTCTAATGCTTCTATAATCTTTGAATACGAATCCATAATTTCGCTTGTTGCTATTGCAGAAGCGTCCCAACTTGTATCGGAGTATCATTTTACAATCAATAATTAGATTTTTGTGTGTCTTCTTTTGGTGCATTTGTTGGGCTGGCTATGAAAGCCTCTACGTCTCCTGGTTGTATGACTAAATTACTACAATGTGAAGGCCTCAGTCTTTCATGACTATGTGATAAAGGCGTAGAGTGGTGTGTCGTGGCCAGGTGTCTTAATTACCCCAAAACGAAAGCACTTGTGCCCCGTGTAGTGCCCATGGGTCTCTTAAGAGACAAAGAAAGAATAGGACAACCGCACCCTCAGGCAGGTCGCACTAGGCGACTAACATGAGGTTGTGCTTGGGGCTGGCAACCTCATCACGTAAAACAAATTGCCACAGAAACCTCTACTCCAAGAGTATGTGAATTGTTGGTGCAGGGTTCCTGCTGCCTTTGAAGACCTTGATAAACATCTTCGAATGCCCTCAGAGGTCAAGGTTTCATCCTTAATTCACTGTGAATCACGAATAACAAGAGTTAACACGTGTTTGCACCCACTTAACGTTACGGTACTTTGTTCCTTCTATGAGTCAAGCTGTTAAAAACACGTTCACCGTTAACTCTTTGTACAGCCATAATCCAAAAGACATTTCAGCGACTAGGACTTTCGGTACAGTCACACAATAGCTGAAATAATTAACATCGGAAATACTAGAAATGTTACCTGTTTCGTGCAGGAAGTTAAATACAAATATCATATACAAGTCCATCATTGGCTGTTCTCGGCGTGGGCATGAAGAATACATGTATATGTACAATGTAGTGTTTGTAAGCAAATTTATACTATTTATAGTCTTAAAATCCAAATTTGTGAATCAAAAACGTAATATAAAGAAATTGCTTGAATCAAGCGATTTGTACGAAAGGCATTAATGTAGTATTTGTTTAAGAACTGCTTAATATAAAAGGTACAAAGATATATGTTTAAAAACAGCTTAATATGAAAGGTAAAAAGGTAGCATGAAAGGTACACGTTTCGCAAAAGCGTAATATGTACGGTATAACGGTATTTATCAAAGCTCAATATGAAGGTATACAGTTATATGTTTAATAAAAGTTTAGCAGGAAAGGAATAAGTTTAACAAAAGCTTAATATGAAAGGTATTTAATAAAAGCTGAATGCGAAAGATCTATGGTTAGCAAACGCTAAATATGAAAGGTATAAAGGTATTTAACAAAAGTTCAGTATGAAAGGTATAAAGGTATTTAACTAAAACTCAGTATGAAAGGTATAAAGGTATATTTTAACAAAAGCATTAACATGGTAGATTTTTTACACCTAAGGATTAATATGTTGAAAGTATTGCTGGATCACAAGATTATCGCGAAGATAATCTATCACCAACCCTTTAGTTTCCTGTGAAACATAACGCCCTTCAGTCAGTTCACACATGGTACCCCTTTCAAGGGGCCGTCCGTTGATGTTCTTTTGGTGTCTTCTTTGTCCTTTTGAAGCCCGTCTCCCAATTTATTTCGTCGTTTGCCTTTTTTTTTATGTGGTCATTGTATGACTCTTACCTTAAGTATTGCAGAACACGGACTACCTTGTAATGCTATTAATTAGTTTCCTCAATGTATGTCCGTTTAACGCCACGGTCTTGTCCTCACTGTTGATCCACTGTGGTGGTCCTTTCCAGCAGCCCTTCTTTGGTTATCTTGTCATATCATGGAACTTTTTTTTTTCAGCGCAGGCATCCATTTATGAAAGTCAGTAGTCTCTTACTTGTCGTGTTGTATTGTTGTAAATGTGTCAGAGCCATAGAGTAGAAACGCCTTGACGTTTGAGTTGAAAGTTCTTATTTCTAAGTAGGGCTTCATTTATTTTTATTTCCATATAGTTCCCAATGCAGCAAAAGCACTTCTTACTTTCAGTATTCTTGTTTTTATGTCAGTGTCCGAGTTCTCCAGTTTTACCTATGTTGCTACCAAGATGTATGTGAGTCAACATCTTCTAGTGATGTTTCTGTAAGTGTGATTTTGGCTATCATTTCCAACAATGCATTTAATAATCTTTGCTGTTTTTCTGAAGGTTGTAAAACTCAGTAGCTGTGATTTGTCATCGGGCACTATCATTTAGTTTTAATTCTCGTTTCAGTTATCGGATGGGAGGGCAAGGTGATCGAACTCATGTGCTTCCTGGGGTTGTTTCATCGTTTTCATAATCTAATATACAACCAGTAAGATGAGAAGTGATGTGTAGGAGGCATGCTACACTCCAGTTCATATCTCAAACTGTTCTGTAAGTTATCCATCATTTGGAACTCTGAATTTCATGGTTTGTCATCAACTTTTCAGAATATTATTATTTTCAGTAAAGTTCCAGGTGTCTTTATATGTTTGCAGTATTTTATATGCTTTTTTGCATAAAACTGTTGATCGTAAATATAATCTTCTTCTTCTTCCTCGTTCGTCCTAAACATAATCTAACAATTAACAGTTGATGTCAGCAGAGTTTTCTTACAGTTTCTTTAACCGAATATTTAATCTAAATGAACTATTTTTAGTTCCTTTCCTGATGTCACGAGAGACACTAAATACTGAAGTTGATAGTCGATGTATGCGACTGAAGTTGATGAATCATTTATCTCTTATGTGATCTTCAAAGCACCTGGTACAAATTGGGCATGGAAATTATAAGGTATTCAAGAATGTAATGAATTCCTTGTGTAGTGGGCGTATTGACTTCTCAATGCCCAATGATTCAAACCTGTTATACTGATACTCAGACTTCTAGAGGGGCACGCCTAATATTCTTTATAAAGAACATTAACTTACGTACAGACGTCACTAGCTACTCATTCTTTACCTCTGCCTCGTGCTTCTTTTTCTCCTTTCTTTCATTCTCTTCGGGACATACTTTTGATAGCTATTAGTCTGTTATTTCTTTGCCCAAATGTATCACGCGTCTCACTGTATGTTCAATGCTAAGTTTGTATTTCATCACGTGATACATTTCGTATATATCAAAGTGTATTATTTTCCCTGGTAGTTCCGGAGGTTCTCCGAGGAGACAAAGAAAGAGCAGAACCCTGCTTCCTGAGGCATGTCATAATTTCAGTTGCAGGCTAGAAAGAAAATGCGATTGGGGGTGGGGGGGGGGGGTGGGGGTCTTTAAGTTTCTACAGGAAGACGTAGCCGATTCCAACCCAACCCTCCTTAGTCGCCTTCTACCTGATGCCAGGTAGCATATAATATTATTATTCTTTGCTTCCCTCTCAGTCCCCTGTTAGAGATAGGTAATAGATAACTACTGTTGGGAGATTACTGTTCACGTGTACAGTAAATAGAGCGTTCTGTCGGCTAAGTGGTTCAAGTTTATTCCTCTCGCGGCACAATTACCGCGTTCCGGAGTCGAAATCTGGAAACGTCACGCTCCACTCTGTCCTGCTGTAAATAGGTACCTGACTGTCACGGGATTTGCCTCCCCTTTGCTCTGCAGTAGTGGTCCACCAGGGGCCAAAACACAAGAGTATCTAAAATGGGTCTTCAAAGGTGTCTACCTTCGCACAAGATTACTCTTGGCAGAGTTGTAGATAGAAGGATAATGATGCTTCTTTCTTTCACAAGATAATTCAGAAGTCAAGAACAACGATGCTTAGGGCAGAGCACTATTAACTTATATCTGATCTGGCACCTTTTGTGAAGTTTTAAGCAGTGGTATGGCTTGTTCGAGCCCCCAGCTGGTTTAATCCAGCACGATGGTTTGACCATGTATATAGAATAGAAGAAGATTTAATACTAAGAGCCAGGGATCCAGGAAGATACAGTGTTCACTGGGAGGACAACATTTGACAATCCCTGAAGGACCGAAGACTAGATTGGAACCTGGTCGTGCGAAAGACAGCCGATGTGATAGTATGGCGTTCTCTCTGCCAAACCTCTACACCCCAGGGTAGAAGAGGAACGACTCAGGAAGTAAGATATTGTAAATTCCCCCCTCCCCAGCCGGTAGACATAATGTTAACAACTTGAGATACGCCGATGACACAGTATTAAGAGCAAAAAGAAAAAAAAGTTACAGGAAATGACTCATACAATTGTGACAGAAAGTAATGATTAAAGACTGAGCCTAAATAGCAAAACAGATGAAAGTAATAGTCGGCCTGAAGAAAATGACTTCTCCAGAATGTATCATCAAATTGAAGGGAACGTTTTGAAACAAGTGAACAGATTCAAATTCATAGGCTCGTTAATAACATCAAATGGAAGATTCACCTTAGAAGTGAATTGTAGAATAGCCTAAACAAAAGCTGTTTAATAAAATAGAAAAAAATATTGTATGCAACAAATTTTTGCCAATGGAATTAAAAGAGTTTGCCAGTGATATGGAGAGCCAGTCTTGATATGTGGGGAAAAATAAGTCCGGGACAATTAGTAAACAAGCTTGAAAGTCCCCGGAGGTTACATAGATGTGGTTTTACAGAAGAATGTTATTAATACCGAGGACAGGTAAGAGTGGTGTAAGATGTCCTGAAATAAGTCATGACCTAATTGAAGCTTATTACCAACATTAGAAAGAAACAAGCCACCTTCTGTATGCAAATTATGAGAAGAGGAAAGCTGGAATATAATGTGACAGCAGGAAAATTTGACGGAAAAAGAGATTGAGAACGACACAGAGAGAGAGAGAATATTGAAGAGTTTAACATTGTGGCATGGAAAGAAATAAAACAAAGAATTGATAAACATCTTTGAGGACAGCAAGTTGTGGAGAAACATGATCAGCTGTAGCAGATTGCATGGTCATTGTAGAAGAATGTTTGCTCATTTGATTTAAAGGTACTGTAATTCTGTAAAATAAATGTGGTTGAATGTCGGCCGCTTCTGACTTTGTCTTCGGTTGTCTTACATTATGTGTGGATAACAAGTATAATGTACAGCCTGTGGCATCTGACTTTGTCTTCGGTTGTCTTACATTATGTGTGGATAATAAGTATAGTGTTCAGGCTGTGGCGTCTGACTTAGTCTTCGGTGGTCTTACATTATGTGTGGATACAAGTATAGTGTACTGGCTGTGGCGTCTGACTTTGTCTTCGGATGTCTTACATTATGTGTGGTTACAAGTATAGTGTTCAGGCTGTGGCGTCTGACTTTGTCTTCGGTTGTCTTACATTATTTGTGGATACAAGTATAGTGTATGGAGCCGCGGTAGCATAGTGGTTAGTGCACTGGCTTCCTAGCGCAGTGGTCTATGGTTCGATCCCCAGATGAGGCGGAAAAATTTTTAGGCCACAAACGGCTCCTGGGTCGACCCAGCCCCAAATGGGTACCAGAGCTACTCTGGGAAGGTTAAGGCGGCCGGCGTGATGCTGACCACATCACCCCTCGTGTGCCGACGGTCAAGATAATATGGGCCTAACACCATATTCCCAATATGCCTCAATGGGCGTGTAACGGGTTCCTTTACCTTTACCTTTTTTACAAGTATAGTGTACTGGCTGAGACGTCTGACTTTTTCTTCGGTTATCTTACATTATGTGTGGATAATAAGTATAGTGTTCAGGCTGTGGCGTCTGACTGTCTTCGGTTGTCTTACATTATGTGTGGATAATAAGTATAGTGTTCAGGCTGTGGCGTCTAACTTTGTCTTCGGTTGTCTTACATTATTTGTGGATACAAGTATAGTATACTGGATGAGATGTCTGACTTTTTGTTCGGTTGTCTTACATTATGTGTGGATAATAAGTATAGTGTTCAGGCAGTGGCGTCTGACTGTCTTCGGTTGTCTTACATTATGTGTGGATACAAGTATAGTGTACTGGCTGAGACGTCTGACTTTTTGTTCGGTTGTCTTACATTATGTGTGGATAATAAGTATAGTGTTCAGGCTGTGATGTCTGACTGTCTTCGGTTGTCTTACATTATGTGTGGATACAAGTATAGTGTACTGGCTGAGACGTCTGACTTTTTGTTCGGTTGTCTTACATTATGTGTGGATAATAAGTATAGTGTTCAGGCTGTGGCGCCTGACTTTGTCTTCGGTTGTCTTACGTTATGTGTGGATACAAGTATAGTGTACCGTCTATGGCATCTGACTTTTTCTTCGGTTATCTTACATTATGTGTGGATACAAGTATAGTGTACAGGCTGAAAGGTCTGAATTTGTCTTCGGTTGTCTTACGTTATTTGTGGATAGAAGTATAGTGTACAGACTGTGACACCTGACTTTTTCTTCGGTTGTGTTACATTATAGTGTATAGGCTGTGACGCCTGACATAACTTGACATTCAGTACGTTGTGAACATAGACATAATTGTTGTGTTAATCACGTACGTTGTTATATCTGTACAGAGCGGTTTGATTAGTCATGTAGTGCCAAATTGTCTGATTTGTCATTCAATTAGTCTGTGGTTCACTGTATACGTATTCCAGTGGTAAATGCTGTACATAGTCGGTTAAGTCACTATTAATCATTTCAGTCTGTGATTATTTATATACTTTAGTCCTATAGTAAATGCTGTACATAGTCGTTGAGTAGTCATTACTCATAATTTACTGTCTGTGGTTGATTGTGTACTTTGTTCCGGTGATAAATCGTGGACACAGTTGCTTGAGTAATTATTAATCATTGACAAAGTCGTTCGGTAAAGCCTATGTAGAACATGGACGTTCAGTAAAGCCTATGTAGGACATAGCCCTGTGGTTAAATTCAATAATTCAAGTCCACAAGCAAGAGTTAAGTCACATCTGCGGTGGGGGAAGGAGAATAGAACAGGTTGCTTAGATGAAAATCATTATCACCAGCATCATCATCTTTTTAAATGTAGATGAGGATGCCAGTGTCAACTCAAACGCTTACAAGCAGCGGTTCCTGTAGAGGTTTTTGTTTATTTTAACATAATGAGGTGCCAGTCACGTGCACAACCTGGAAGTAATCACCTTAAACGATTTCCATGAGGGAACAGTCGTGCTATTCTTTCTGTGTCTCCATAGAGACACCCGGGAAATTACACGGGGCGTAGACGGAAATATTACGGAAATACTTTGACAACTAAGGCGGGACTGTTGTGACATAAATAGAACGAGAATACCGTCACGAAATAAGACACGGGATTTCCAACCGGATCGGAAGCGCCCGAACTTCCCGCGGAGGTCACTGACTGTTTAAAAAGATCCGGTCTTCGTTACGTCACAGTATGTATATTTGGTGTCAGTGTTTCCCCACTTCCGTGTAAGTGACTGCTATTGAAACAGTACCAAAAAATCACGCGTTAAGCTGGGGCTGGAAGATAAGAAACGTTTCAGAGATTTACGGGCTGGTTCTAACGCGGAAATGTATTAAACAGCTTGCTGTGGTTTCCTCTCTGTCAGCGGATTGTGACAAACAATTCCTGAAACTGAGAACGTTTGAAATTGAGTTGTAAATCTTTCTGAGAAACATTGCGAAATATCTGTGATTCCCCCATGTAGGCTGCTCACGATAAGGGTCCCTTGACAAATGAAACTGGGAACAAAGTTGATAATGGGGGAAAACAACAGAGACAGTAAAGGACCTCTACTTGAAGATCAATTTCTACGATTTCTCCAGTTACCAGGATGTCGATCAACCCTGTCTACGCCAGATCTGTGTCTTACGAGTTGGGCTATTTCCGGTCCCTTGTTCTTAATTTTCTGCTCCATTTTTTTAAAAACAATGTCTAACAATATCATGTTTTGCTCTCAGTGTTTTCCATTTTGATACCTGTCTTACTTTCACAAATAAGAAAGAAAAAAAAAACCGAAAGAAACTACTGAGCTTAGGAGGGAAAAAAAACAATCTTTGTGGGAAAAGACGGATTGCCCTTTGTTCTGAAACGCATTAAAATGCTGTTATTTTTGTTCTCTTCCCATTTTGTAGTTTTCTGGCCATGTGAAAATGTGGAAGAACTTACATCTCGTCTCTCTCGTTGCGTAAATGATTTGCAAATCTTCTGCTGCACGCAGCACTAACAAAAGTGCAGAAAATGCAATTAACAATGCAGTGTGTATAATTTTGTATGGAGGGTGAGTAGGCGTGGTGAATATTTTCTAACATTGTAGCGCTATTTAATTTAATTGTATATATGTGTCCACGTGGGGAGGACAAACTAACAGTAGAACATGTGTCCACGTGGGGTGGACAAACTAACAGTAGAACATGTGTCCACGTGGGGAGGACAAACTAACAGTAGAACATGTGACCACGTGGGGAGGACAAACCTACAATAGAACATGTGTCCACGTGGGGAGGACAAACTAACAGTAGAACATGTGTCCACGTGGGGAGGACAAACTAACAGTAGAACATGTGTCCACGTGGGGAGGACAAACTAACAGTAGAACATGTGTCCACGTGGGGAGGACAAACTAACAGTAGAACATGTGTCCACGTGGGGAGGACAAACTAACAGTAGAACATGTGTCCACGTGGGGAGGACAAACTAACAGTAGAACATGTGTCCACGTGGGGAGGACAAACTAACAGTAGAACATGTGTCCACGTGGGGAGGACAAACTAACAGTAGAACATGTGTCCTCGTGGAGAGGACAAACTAACAGTAGAACATGTGTCCACGTGGGGAGGACAAACTAACAGTAGAAAATATGTCCACGTGGTGAGGACAAACTAACAGTAGAACATGGACAAACTAACAGTAGAACAAGGACAAACTAACAGTAGAACATGGACAAACTAATAGTAGAACATGGACAAACTAACAGTAGAACATGGACAAACTAACAGTAGAACATGGACAAACTAACAGTAGAACATGGACAAACTAACAGTAGAACATGGACAAACTAACAGTAGAACATGGACAAACTAACAGTAGAACATGGACAAACTAACAGTAGAACATGGACAAACTAACAGTAGAACATGGACAAACTAACAGTAGAACATGGACAAACTAACAGTAGAACATGCACTCAAAAACTGTCGACTCCATGAGAAGAGCAGAGTGGCAGCGTGGCCTTCTTCAACCCAGTTAAGGGAGAAACTGTATGGTGACGAGAGAAGCCTGAGACGGACCGCCAGCTTTATAAGAGAGGTAGATGTGGTTATTTGAGAGCGATGCGTCGTAGAAAATGAAGTGTTATTCATGTCTGGGTCATTTTACGGGAAATGAAAACACATGACGTCATCGTTTTCTTCCCTTCTGCTTATATTACTGTCCTTATCTGTCCATACTTTTGTCTCTGTACGTGTCCTCTCTTCTTCTGCTACTTCTTCTTCTTCTTTTTCGTTTTATTTATTTCCCTAAACTGCTTATTGTTTCAGTCAAGGCTTGTGCAGTCACTTGTTTATCCATCTATTCAGTGTATCCAGTATTCACTTCGCCATTGTCGTTACCTCTCCATTTCTCTCTGTCCTGCAGTCACCCTCACTCGCCGTCTAACTTGGTAGTACTAGCTTATCTGTTATCCTAGCTCTCGCACTCTTCGAACGTAAGAGTGCATCTAGTTAACTACGGCATGAGTCATCCAGCGATCAATAAATTAGATCTCTGAATCTATTTACGCACGTGTAAATAGACCTCTAGTCTCCTGTCATTTTTGATTGCTGTAAACCTCTGCCTCCTCGCGTCACGCGTGTTTCCGTGGATGGTGTTATGTTATCGAACTTGTGCTAATTAAACACAGCTTGCGGTTTTTGTCGTAAGAATGAGAGACAGAGAAAGAGAGAAGATAGAGGAAAAATGAGATTAGAAGGAATTAGAATTATAAACAATCTGTGTTCTTTAATCCCGAGGGCTAGAGAGGTAGAGGGAACTCAAAGAATACACGAAGACAAGATCTGGACACAGACATGAATGAGATAAGGAGAGCATGGACAGACTTTGAGCTGATGGCGCGGGACAGGAAGACTTGGCATGCGATTGTTGAAGGTCTATAGGCCGTGGGGACATGTAGGGCGACGAAGACTGGAAGCGAAGATATCTAGTCAATTTGTCGAGCCAGAGAATTCACGAGAACATTGACATTTGTGACAGCGAACAAGAGATTGAAAGATAGAACATTGACATTTGTGAACGAACGAACGAACTTTATTTTCAAAGGGTTAAGAATTGGGCACGCAGGCCCGTCTGACATTCTGCCCTTCCTCTCTCTCTCATCATGTGACAGCGAACAAGAGATTGAAAGATAGAACATTGACATTTGGGACAGCGAACAAGAGACTGAAAGATAGAACATTGACATTTGTGACAGCGAACAAGAGACTGAAAGATAGAACATTGACATTTGTGACAACAAACAATAGACTGAAAGATAGAACATTGACATTTGTGACAGTGAACAAGAGACTGAAAGATAGAACATTGACATTCGTGACAAACGAACGAACGAACGAACTTTATTTTCAAAGGGTTGAGAATTGGGCACGCAGGCCCGTCTAACATTCTGCCCTTCCTTTCGCTCACCTTTCATACTGAATTCATTTATTCTCATATGCATGTTACATATCAATTTCAAGAAATTCAACGTAAAGTAAAATAATAATATAGCACACTCATATTAACATTAATTACTTATAAGCATGACATAAAATATGTTGAAAAGTACAAACATCGTCATTAGAACCTACAGTTGATGTTATAAGAAAAGATAATCCGAGTGGGGGGGGGATGGGGGGGGGGGGGGGGGAGGGGTGGGGGGGCATATAATCAGAATTCAGAAAGTATTCAAAAAGTCTATGATTGTATGAATAGGGACTGAGGTTGTTTCTTAGGTTATGTGGAAGACAATTCCAAAGATGAGCAGCAGAGTACGCTAAGCTTTTCTTGAATAAGTCAAGCCTAGGCTTGGGCACTTGCAATCTGTTAAAGCGTAGACTGCGTCTTTCATTGTAATTGAACATTGGCCACAGATATGCTGGAGCGTTGTGTGACAGGATTTTGTGAACAAATTTAGCTTTGTTAAACAGAAGGCGCTTTCTTAAGAGCAGTATTCGGAGGTTTTTATAGAAATCTACACACTGAGTTAGGCAGTTGTCAGAGACTAGACGCACTGCACGCTTTTGTAGTGAACGGAGTCTCTTTGTGTTGGACATTGAGCAACCATCCTAGATTGTGGAGCAATAGTCAAGGTTTGCTTGTATGTGAGATATATAGAGCAATTTTCGTGCATCTTCATCTAGGAAATGTTTGATTTTAGCTAACTGGTAAACTTTCTGTGCCGTTTGCTTGGTCAGTGCATATACATGTGAGTTCCAGTTTAGATGCTGGTCAACGATTATACCTAGAGTTTTATGTTCATTAACGTTTTGAATTAGTGAGGTACCAATGTAGATCTGAAGTGTTGTTTCCTCTGAATTTTGTAATTTTTGTCTAGTTGATATTAACATGCATTTCGTTTTAATGATATTTATTAGCATGCGATTACCGTTGCTCCACTTAATCAGATTATCTGTATCCTTTTGTAACGATAGTTCGAGTGTTTGACAATGAACAAGAGACTGAAACATAGAACATTGACATTCGTGACAGCGAACAAGAGACTGAAAGATAGAACATTGACATTTGTGACAGCGAACAAGAGACTGAAAGATAGAACATTGACATTTGTGACAGTGAGCAAGAGACTGAAAGATAGTACATTGACATTTGTGACAGCGAACAAGAGACTGAAAGATAGAACATTGACATTTGTGACCGCGAACAAGAGACTGAAAGATAGTACATTGACATTTGTGACCGTGAACAAGAGACTGAAAGATAGAACATTGACATTTGTGACAGCAAACAAGAGACTGACAGATATAGTACATTGACATTTGTGACAGCGAACAAGAGACTGAAAGATAGAACATTGACATTTGTGACAGCAAACAAGAGACTGAAAGATAGAACATTGACATTTGTGACAGCGAACAAGAGACTGAAAGATAGAACATTGAAGTTTATGACAGCTGAAAGGATTTTTTTAAAATGGAAATTTGTGACTGAGGAAAAGACAGAAAACAATTAAAACTTCTGAGGAAAATAGAGGGGAAAAAATTAAATGTGCGTTTGAGGAAAAGAGAACAAAAGGTTGAAATTTGTGATTGAGGAAAAGAGAGAGAAAAGAAATAAATTGAGATGGGTGACTGGAGAAAGGAGATGAAAAAGTAGAAATTTATGACCGAGGAAAAGAACACAAAATTGAAATTTGCGACTGAGGAAAGGAAAGGGAAAATACAGAAATTCTTGACAGAAGGAAAGAGATGAAGATACACACATAGTTTGTCAAAGACAAGGAAAAGAACTGGTGTATGGACATTCGAGTGGGAGTGACAGAGGACAATATTAGCCAGCAGCAAAATTCTTAAGGATGGGGGCTAAAATCTCCATTAAAAACCCTCAAGACGCTGCGCTTCAGAAGATGGAGAAAAGGGGAAGGTGTGCTGTGGCAGGATTTTATTCGACGCCCCTGCCAACATTTCTCAGACATTGTGTGTGCTTTGAAAAACACTCAGGGAGATTTAAAAACTGCCTCTCCGAAGTGTTATTTGTGTGGCTGAATGTAACATTTATAAGGGAGATCGTTACTGGCCAAAAATGAGAGAGCTGAGCTATTTAAGTTGCTTGTTTTAGTAGTTCTTTGTCGTCGATTTCATCAGATTCATCATTGTCATCATCAGCATAACATTAGTCCTCCTTCCTCTTTTAATCCTTCCTTCCTGCACCTTCTTCGACTGTTTCTTATGACTTTGTTTTTGTTGTTGTGTTTTGATGATTTCCTCAATTTTTTTTGCAGTTCACCATTACCCCTTCACCCCGTGTAGGTTCCGGGGGAGGGGGGGAGTGTCTGTGAGGGTACAGAAAGAATAGGACTACTGCACCCTCAAGCATGTCGTAGAAGGCGACTATGAGACTGTTCATGAGGCTGGCAACCTCATCATGTCAAACAAATGGCCACAGAGACAACTGTTGCAGGAGCACGGGAGTGCTTTGTCCAGGCATTCTGCAAGGCGGCCAGCTGCAATAGTGGTTCCATGCTCCGTAAGAAGCACAAAGGGAAATGATGATGATGATTACCCGTTTCCATTCCATCTCCCTCGCCACATTTGAGACATTTGGTACTCTCTTTCTCCCTCATATTTATACTGCCCCAGCTGTCTCCCTCTCTGTACTCGCTTTCTCACTATATCTGTCCTGCCTCTTCTTTTCCCTCTATGCATTCTCCTTCTCACTCTGTATCAAACCTGCCTCTTCTGTCTCCGTCTCAGTACTCCCTTTCTCACTCTATACTGCCTCTTCTATGTGAATCTCAGTTGC
Source organism: Oreohelix idahoensis (assembly GCA_024509875.1). NCBI lineage: Eukaryota > Metazoa > Mollusca > Gastropoda > Stylommatophora > Oreohelicidae > Oreohelix > Oreohelix idahoensis. The sequence continues at coordinate 71,879 of JAMPIV010015597.1, forward strand.
TGTATGATTCACTTTCTATCTGAATAGATTTACATCCTCCATCATTATATGTGCATTTTGTACGTGTCCTTATCTCGAACTGATCAATAGAACCACGAGGAAACCCAACAAAATATGGACAAACAAGAGTATCAACTTACCGATTGAGCTAACGTTATACAAAGCATTAAGTGTCTTGGTTTCCTTATGATGACGCGTGTCCCAGGCTGTAGTTGCTGAAACAGAAGGCCACAGACCTTTGAAAAGAAATGCTGAAGGAGGACCTAGACTTCCTGTAAAGAACCCAGGTTCAAATTGCACGTTATCAGCAGTGGCGTACTAAGGGAAGTGCGAGGGGGGCGGTCCGCCCTTGGTGACAGCCAGAAAGAGTGTGCCATTGGACAGTTTTAATATAGTACTTACAATTAAAATGTTACTTACTAGTGTGTTTCTTTACTGTGGGGAGGGAGTGTCAAAGGTAACATCCGTCCCGGGTGCAAAGTAACAACGTGACGCCTCTGGTTATCAGTATTCTACCCCTACCATGACACCTAGAGTAGGTGATGATGTCTATCTACAACCAGCTGTTCCCTGTGCCGTTTATCAATTCTGCTGTTGACTTCTGTTCATACCACGATGTCAATCTATCTAGTTTATTCTCTCATTGTCATCCCTTATCTATTTTTTTCCTATAATCTTTCCTGTTGACACAATATACTTCAGCATACCTCTTCTCATAGCAATGTTCAAGGAATGAGGATTACTTTCTTATAATTTGAAAAAAATAAGCCTACAATGCGTACTGGATTCTTTCAAGGACGTCCTTATTACGTACTCATTTTTGCTATCTATTGTTTACATCCGCACTAAAATACTTAGATCATATAAGAAAGAGATTGGTACTTATTTTATTGGTTTATTTTGTAGCCATAGCCGAGAGATGAAGTTTGACCTTTCTTGGATACCTTTGTCTCACATCCAAGCCTCAGACAAAACACACTTAAAGAAAAGAAAAAGTACGGAGGTAGATAAAAGAAAATTTGACTTGAAAAAATGGGCATCTCTCACAACCTTGTTTTCTTTAAAGTCAAAGTTAGAAGATCTTTTTAAAGACAGCTGGTGGCTGGAACCGTTACAGAGCTCTCCGGAAGCTGTGGTCAAGTGTCTGCGATCGATTGATCGAATAGAATCGAATTATCTTTTCTTTTATCTGTTTAAGTTATTCTGTCTATCTTTCATTTCATTCATTCTGTTGTTTATTCATTAATTTTTCTTTACATATCTCGTGATGACGTATGAGTATATCGTGCGGACCTTTATAATCGTATCACGCAGAGCTCTGTTTACATGAGCATGTAGTTTCTCTCATATATTCCACCTTCCTAGCCACCTGTCCTGACTTCGAGGTCTGTACGGTTGTCTGACTATCCATAACTTTCTAATAATATCAGAAACACGCAAAAAATATGAAACACATTTATTCCGGAGATCTAGACACATACTAAGTGTTCAAGTAAAGATGTACTAGCACGTTTGACAAACATCTAGGAAAGGGGGCGGGGAAATGTGGTAGAGAGATACATGATTCAGATGATTTTGGCACTTAATAAACCAACGAGACACGATAAGAATTTATCTTGCTTATGAACGTAACCAAGCTAATTTTTTAGTTTTGAAATAATAACAACAGTAATATTAGTTTCATTTGCTTCATCTTGAAGTTATCAGGTCACAAGTGAACATATTTCAGAGGAATGTACAAGATGACGTGCTTAGAGGAGTTAAGTGTCATGTTCATTTTTAAAAGTAGGACACGCAAGTGTTTTAGAAAGTAGAAAAATTATATTTCCCGGCATAAACATTAGAATAGTGGTCTGGATTAGTACAAACTTCAAGAGTAATAGAAAATATGAAAAAAACCCTGTAAAATTTATATTAAATTACTTAAATTACAGTGAGATCATATATGGCAATTTTTTTTTTAAAAATTGGGATTAAAAAGCCAGATAATCCCCAAAAACATAACAAATCTAGAAAACAGCATGGAAGATAACCAGTCTAGAACATCCCCACCCCACCCCACCCCACCCACCAAATGGATAGAAAATACAGAGATAGCAAATCTCTGAAACAATATGTCTGACAGTGAATTCGAAAAGAAGGCAGTTAATCTAGTAAACTACAAGACAAAAAGTATATTTAAAAGGATTAAGTCAAGTACTATATCTGTAAAATAAAGAAATATTCAAAATGATAGGAAATCTTGAAAGCTACTAGCTGTATCTAAGACGTTTCGACATGTTACAGAGACATAAGAAATAGCAGAGACAGTCGGGAGTCTAGAAATCTGCCAGAGATAGAGAGAAGTCAAAAAATCTGCAAGAGTTAAAGATATAGAAAAGTACCAGATGTAAACACATTTAGACAACCTTAGAGACAGCAGAAGTCTTGAAAGCTGCCAGAGAGATCTAACATTTGGACAGCCACCAGAGACAGGAGGCGTCTAGAAAACAACCAGAGATTGAGAAAATTCTAATAACTTCCAGAAACAGGCAAAATCTAGAAAGCTACTAGATATTTATAAAATATTTACATTTACTAGAGGCTAGAGAAGATACGAAATCTACCAAAGACAGGAGAATTCTTGACAACTATCTGAGAAATAGAAAACTTTTTGTTGACAAATTAAAAAAAACGGAAAAATGTGAAACAACTAAAACTTAAAACATCTAATAATGATACGAGAAGTGTATAAAGCCTATTAGACATTTAATAAATCTGGAAAACTGTAATATATGTTAAATGTAGAATCGTATCGAAGACCCCCCCCCCCTCCCTCCCTTTCCCCCCCCCGCCCCCCCCCCCCCCCCCCCCCCCCCCCCCCCCCCCCCCCCCCCCCCCCCCACCCCCCCCCCCCCTCGTCCCCCCCCCCCCCCCAACATACACACACACACAAACTCAAAGAGATATGGAATCTAGAAAATCATAAGAAATGTACAAAATCTCGAGTACAATCAGAGAGATGTGAGCCTAGAAGACAACAGAAAGATAAGAAATTTTACAAATGAAACAGAAGATATGGAATCAGAAAAGAAAAAAAAAACAAACACAGAAGTCAGATCTAGAAAACAGTTATGGGAAACCGAAGAAACAAATAAAAAAGATCAAGTCTAAAAAACGATCAGAGAGACTAGAATTTAGAAAACGACTAAAGAGACATGAAGTCTGGGAAAACTGTTACATATATTGCAAGTCATCAAACATTGTTGTTTCCATTCCTCAGGTGGGTTCAAAAATTTTAGCGTTGACCATGAGGCCTTGTGTCGGTGTAGCAACAGAACCATGGAGATACACAAATCACCTCTTTACAGCCCCACCAATGGTGATCAAGAACCGGAAATAGAGTCCGCTACTGCCTCGCAGATTCTCCCCTTCCTTTTTCTTGGTAAGTAGTTTCCGGTACTGTTTTCTTTTTCCCTGTTACTTATTTTGGTTTGGTAAATTTAGGCCGGTCTTTTGAAGATGTACATATTTGTCATTATGCAAGCCACTGGGTTTACAAGTTGTAGAACAACATCACCTAAGTCACCGGGCCTAGAAGTTGTGGAAAGGCATCATCAAAGCCACTGGGTCTACAAGTTGTGGAAAGACATCATCATCATCCATGCCACCGGGTCTAGAAGTTGTGGAAAGACATCGTCATCTAAACCAGCTGGCATGGTACTTAAAGAACATCAACAAAGGTGGAGGAAAAAACACAGGATGTCATCAATGCACGGATAACTATATTATAGATACTGTTTGCTGTATATTTTCCTATTTATAATTTTGTATTTCCCACTGTGATGGGGCTACATAGGTTTTGTTATTAATATTAGGATTAACTTTAAAAATTTTTTTTGTATATGAAGAGTATTTATAATAACCAACCAAAGTTTTAATAGCATTACGCACGCCACTACAATTGACGAGGTTAGAATTAGAATACATGTGAAATGCTGAAAGACAGAATCAACATTACTGATGGACAAAAAAAACCAAACAAATATCAGTGATATATGAGCTGAATGTAAGAAGTTGGCGTTTAATAACACATACAATGAAGTACCTAGCTGATAGCATTACAAGGTAGTCCTTGTTTTGGAATCCACGTGGTAAAAGAAATAGAGGAAGCCCTGAACTCACGGAGAAGGGAATTTGAGAAAGACTTAAAAAGGAAAAAGAAGACTTGCAAAGAATTTGAACGGACGGCAGAGAAGACAAGAGCTTGACGTAAGCTGGTTAAGGGTTTATGCTCCACAGGGGGATAGTGAGAGAGAGAGAGAGAGAGAGAGAGAGAGAGAGAGAGAGAGAGAGAGAGGCGAGAGAACTTAGATTGATAGAGAGGCAGAGACTGAGCGGTTCGCATACAGCAGTGTTTCTTAACCAGGGTTGCATACACCCACTGGGAGTGCGAGACACCCCCTCTAGGGGTGCGAGACATGCAGATTTTGTCGAAAGCGGATCATCATAAACACTATATAATGAACAAAACTCGTATTTATATTAAAAAAGAGTATTGGCAACGTGAATTAGATACCGAACTGTAGTCACATTTTGTAAATAACGTTGTCACAAAACATACTTTCATCGCTTTTTTTTCCTCATTTCTCTAATATTTCGCGAGCTAAACATACGGAGTTCGAGGCTTCTTAAGATGCTGTAAAGGGGTACGAGGGTTTATAAAGTGTTGTTAAGGGGTGCGGGACCTCTAAAAGGTTAAGAAACCCTGGCATACAGTCAACAAAATACGACCAGTGCAGTCCAGTTATGCGATGATTCTTCTAAGCTAGAATAAAAAGTTACGGGGCACGAGGGATGCCACTGACAGACGGATAAAAGAAGTACTTTTAGTTTAAAAATAGACCTGGTTTAACTATCAGACAAACTAAATGACCCGCATATAAGCTGCCTTAAACGTGCCTCTAAATGTAGTATGCATATGAGATGTGGTTTAACTATCAGACAAACTAAATGAACCGCATATAAGCTGCCTTAAACGTGCCTCTAAATGTAGTATGTATATGAGATTTGGTTTAACTATCAGACAAACTAAATGAACCGCATATAAGCTGCCTTAAACGTGCCTCTAAATGTAGTATGTATATGAGATTTGGTTTAACTATCAGACAAACTAAATGAACCGCATATAAGCTGCCTTAAACGTGCCTCTAAATGTAGTATGTATATGAGATTTGGTTTAACTATCAGACAAACTAAATGAACCGCATATAAGCTGCCTTAAACGTGCCTCTAAATGTAGTATGTATATGAGATTTGGTTTAACTATCAGACAAACTAAATGAACCGCATATAAGCTGCCTTAAACGTGCCTCTAAATGTAGTATGTATATGAGATTTGGTTTAACTATCAGACAAACTAAATTAACCACCGCATATAAGCTGCCTTAAACGTGCCTCTAAATTTAATATGTATATGAGATTTGGTTTAACTATCAGACAAACTAAATGAACCGCATATAAGCTGCCTTAAACGTGCCTCTAAATGTAGTATGTATATGAGATTTGGTTTAACTATCAGACAAACTAAATGAACGCATATAAGCTGCCTTAAACGTGCCTCTAAATGTAGTATGTATATGAGATTTGGTTTAACTATCAGACAAACTAAATGAACCGCATATAAGCTGCCTTAAACGTGCCTCTAAATGTAGTATGTATATGAGATTTGGTTTAACTATCAGACAAACTAAAAATGAACCGCATATAAGCTGCCTTAAACGTGCCTCTAAATGTAGTATGTATATGAGATTTGGTTTAACTATCAGACAAACTAAATGAACCGCATATAAGCTGCCTTAAACGTGCCTCTAACTGTAGTATGTATATTAGATTTGGTTTAACTATCAGACAAACTAAATGAACCGCATATAAGCTGCCTTAAACGTGCCTCTAAATGTAGTATGTATATGAGATTTGGTTTAACTATCAGACAAACTAAATGAACCGCATATAAGCTGCCTTAAACGTGCCTCTAAATTTAATATGTACATGAGATTTGGTTTAACTATCAGACAAACTAAATGAACCGCATATAAGCTGCCTTAAACGTGCCTCTAAATGTAGTATGTATATGAGATTTGGTTTAACTATCAGACAAACTAAATGAACCGCATATAAGCTGCCTTAAACGTGCCTCTAAATTTAGTATCTATATGAGATTTGGTTTAACTATACTAAATGAACCGCATATAAGCTGCCTTAAACGTGCCACTAAATTTAGTATGTATATGAGATTTGGTTTAACTATCAGACAAACTAAATGAACCGCATATAAGCTGCCTTAAACGTGCCTCTAAATGTAGTATGTATATGAGATTTGGTTTAATTATCAGACAAACTAAATGAACCGCATATAAGCTGCCTTAAACGTGCCTCTAAATTTAGTATGTACTCCTATATGAAATTTGGTTTAACTATCAGAGAAAAACTATTCGAACATCTCATTAGCAGCCTCTAAATGTAGTATGTATATGAGATTGGGTTGAACTATCAGAAAAACTTGTCGAACAGCCCATGAGCTGCCTCAAACGTACCCTCTAAATTTAGTATAAAACAGACCTGGTTTAACTATTAAATAAAACACACACACAAAAACCTATTTGAAATCCCACAGGATTCTGTACACGTGGCCTCTAAATTTGATATATACAGATGCGCTTTAATTATCAGGAAAAACACAACTATAGCCTCTAAATAAAGGTATGACAGTGCATGTAACTCCTTAGAGTTGTGCTTGAATCTCAGAAGCCATGTTCTTTATCTCATTTGGCTGTTATTGCTGGCCATGATGAGCGACTTACATGCGTGAGCAGCAAATGGCTACTTGTGCATGTCGCGTGCATGAACATGAGCAATTATCCTTCCCCTGATGGGTATGTTACATGGAGTGAGATCAGAATGTAATAAATGAGTTTAGAAGAATTATGACTGATAGACTGACAACCGGGAGATCGGCATGGGGAACGCTTCCTTCTATTCTCATATACTAACAATTAAATTATGACATAGCGAATCAAATAGGGTCATAATAATTTAAATGATTGAGCTTTATCAATGTCCACTAGGATAACATTTTGATATGACCTAAGGTTAAAAAAAAACGAGTACTTAATGAAAGTTGATAATCTTTAAATTGTGTTAGTCTAGGAAATCAGGTTCTCACTATTTGAGAGAGTATTATAATCAACATATAGGTTTTATCCGATAATCTCTCTTAACAAGTTTACGTCTCGCAGCGAGCCGTCGTTTGGATGGGCCTGGGTCGAAATTCAGAATTCCGTATTACTTCTTTCTCTTATTGGTGTCTTTCTTCTCTTTTTTCCCCTAATCTTACTTATGGCTGTAATTTGTCATTGTTCGTTGACGAAACACATCTCTTAAGGTTTTCCCTCTTATTTAGAAATGTTCTTGCAATTAATTTTTTGTCTAATTTGAAATCTGATTGATTTTTGCACCCAGCACAAAAAATGGTGCTTATTTTGTGCATGTTCAACCCCATATGGGCTATAATTACGGTTTATAGTGTCCGTTTTGAGATGTCGAGTTTAACAAGTATTTGTCATTCACAGGTCAGTTTTAAATCAAGGGATCGGTACACATGTTACAAACAGAATCTAACAGAAAGAATGCCAATGTAGAACAAATGAAAGAGCGAGAAAACATGCATGAAAATGATAGATAGTCGAATACAAATGAATAAGAAAGACATGAAAAGAACGACCGAACAAACGAACTTTATTTTCAAAGGGTTGAGAATTGGGCACGCGGGCCCGTCTGACATTCTGCCCTTACTTTCTCTGATCTTTTATACTGATTTCATTTATTCTCACATGCATTTTGCATATCAATTTAAATGAGAGATGACCAAGGGCATAAAAGAACGAGGAACTATTATGTTTACAAAACTAATAAAATAAGACTACCAGAAGAACAGTAAGTTTTAAAACCAGCTTTAATTTTTAAAATAAACAACAATGATTCTTATTTTATTCAATAAACAATTTTTTTCTTCACAATCAGGTAACGAGCGTGATGCCAGGGATCTGTCCCAGCTGAGAAGTTTAAACATCAGTTACGTACTTAACGTGACCTCGCACGTACCTCAGTACTATGACGAGCAAGGCATTCGCTACAAGAGAATTCCGGCCTCGGACAGCGCTCAGCAGAATCTTAAGCAATACTTCGAGGAAGCTATCGAGTACATTGGTAAGTTCTCGTTATGTTCGTAATCAGTGAGTCATTAGTGGTCTTGGCTACCTGGAAGCATAGGCCAGAGGTTACATAATTACATTCATCTCTTTGCGAGCTTATCTCTCCTCATGTGTATTCTTTTCCTTCTGCCAGAGCCTCCTATCACGTGCATCTTCTATTTCTCAGTTATGCCGGTCTCTCTGAATGTATATCCTCCACCCTTCATTTCTGTCATAGTGTCTATCGTCGCGTGTATCCTCCATCGTTCAATAGCACACTGAAGTGAATTGTATCTGATAAAGAGACAATTGCAGCAAAATTGTTTAAATATGTGTGGTGGGTTTTGATGTTAAAGAAAATAGTAAGTATGTGTCTACAGAGTGAGGTCAGCTATGCAAGTCCCTGAGTCTAATAGTTGAGTATGATGTTCTCAGGGTACCTGACTGCTACCACCCTACGATCTCACTCTGCGATTTATTTTTGGTATCTAGTGTTTGTGATGTTATTTATATGGCTTGATGTCTAGGGTAATGAAAATGTAGTGATAAATGCGTTAAACAAATATAATTTAATTCACTAACATCGAATAAACAAGACTGGGTTTAAAGTTATGATATATATGTATATACAATTTAATTTCCTGTCCCTCAAATTTTTTAGGACAGGAATGTTTAACATAAAATGAAATTATGGTTTTATATCAAATTAATTACACAAGAAGGACCTTTGTCCAAGATATCTCTTAATATGTTAATGTTTATACACGTTTATTCCCTGGTGGAGACTACTGTTATCTGAAGAGTCACTATTGGGAAAAACTGGTATTCACATCATATCACAAACTGTTACTGAATAGGGTGGAGATCGAACATATTTGAGCTAACATGTAAGCCCTGAAGATTTAGGCTTATCTTAGTATCCTTGTAGGCCCTGGATGACTGGTTGAGGAAACTGCACACGATCCACTGCCGTGTATTCTGGAGTCTGCTATTACTTGTATGCTTTGATAAAGAAACAACCGGTAGGTTGCCTCAACTTCTGCAGCTCCGACTTCTGACCAACTTGAACTGGGTGATGTAACCCTGAAACAAGAGGAACAAGCCTCCCTAAGTCTCCAGCTGACTATCTCCACCACTACCAATTTAACATCATTAAACAAGTATTGTGATCAAATATAATAGCTAACTAAATTAGCTACCATCTTTAACTTTATTGTGACTTCTTCATAACAGTTGGTATCTTCTTTTCCACATAGTATCAACGCCCCTGTCAATATACATCATCTTCTTCTTCAGCTGAAAATACAATCTTTTCTTTTCTTCAAAGTTAATATACCAATAGGCCTGCCAGTGACTTTCTGGTCTTACAGTCAAAATATGTATGACAATATTCAACTCAAATTTAGTTTGATTTGCTTTCTAAGTCTGCTTAGACATGCCTCTGCTCCTAGTATGTCGCAATCTTCCATAAAGGCAAAATGTCGTACACGCACAATGTTATGGCGCCCTATCTGGGTTGGCCTCTACATATAATAATGTATTAAAAAGGTTATTCATCTTACCGCAATCAATGAAATAATCACACACTATGTTAAGGTTTAACAGGCTGTCAATGGTCACTTTTAGACAGTGTCGCAGATATAGTTCACAGAAGGTGAAATAGTATGGGGAGGATGATGTGGAAGGAAGCACAAAGACCTTTAGACACTAGTTTTCACAGATGTGAGCTAGTGTTGAGGGAAAGAGTTAACAGAAGGGCACAGGTTGGTGTCAGTGATTCTCTCACCTTTCAGACTACCAACTCTTGTATTTTTCTGGCAACGACTAACTCTTTCTTACTCTAATCTTTTTGAAGATGAACTAGTTGTAACAAGTAATTCAAAGAGGGTTGAGTATGTTTTTCTGAACAGAACATACAATCTACTAAGTCAAACTCAGAATGATGGTGAGTTACAGAATGTACATAATTACTTTAATTACAGTAGAAAATAAAATCAATGTTGTCATATACTTTGAAAAAAAAGAAATACTAGGAAATTTAGAACTGTCAGTGTCTTTGGTTCAGATAAGAAGTAAGAGGCTATTTTCCTCACTGACGAAAGTTTATTCCTACGGCTATTTCTTGGAAAAGTGAATTCTGATTTTGGCCTGGGTTTTAAGTAGACTATCTGTTTGGACTTCTCCTGGGCGTCTCAGTAGGTAGGGATTACCAACTGGATAATTTGCTGCAGTTGAGCTACAGTCCAAGAGATGACTAGGCTGTTCGTTCACCTGGTTGTGAAGTTGCGTTATGCTGTTCAGGCGCTGACGAAGTATTGACTGCTTAAAGCTGTAGACTGCTCATATGCTGTAGTCTGATCAGGGTTGCTGACTTGTGATCACCGCTAGAGGGTTTGAGACGTAAGCACTAGTTCTCTCTGTAGCATAGAGCAACTAGGCGGTTTACTCGCAACAATTTACAGCAATCAAAATCCAGAAACTGGCTAGGATTCTGCAACTGGGCGCTCAGGACTTTATCACAGCTTAAGAAATAGAATTTTAATAGCGTTTACTCTCAATCACATATACTGTAGATATGAGGTAAGTTGATGCTTCTTTTCTATAAGCGTGCGTTGTCTTCGACGGTTAATCAGCAAGTGATCTTAAAACTCAGCGTTCGTTCGCATGAAGTTAAAATATTTCCGTTCCCACGTCCAGAGTTAATTATTTTCCGTCTCATGCTAAGACACGTAAAAGATTTATCGACGGTCTCCAGTTGACCACTGAACACGGAAATTTAATACTCTGGGAACCACTGCGAAATCGACCAAGCTAATAAATCGTATAGCCATCCTTAAAGAAATGCTTTTAAGTGCCTTTGTAGAAGAAACTAAAATTTGGATCGATTGACAGGACTATTAGCGAAGACTTGAAAAACAGCTAAAGAAACGATCGCAGGTGCAAATATTTCCGTAGAGAAAACAGACAAAATGTGAAGGAGTAGAAAAGTAAGGAATTTTAAAATAATCTAGACGAAATCTTCGAGCACTCTGTGACAGATAGCTGCTTCTATAGACGCAACGGCAATTATTTGCTCTGCTTGAAACCTTGCTTGTATGAAAAATCTCTATCAAGTGGCACCCTGCATAGCAGATGCGGTAGTTTTATTCTCCCTATGTCTATCCTAACATTAACCAATCAGTTTAAACTACACCGATTTGACTCTTTTTTGAAAATCCCAAACATTTATTTTTGAAAATCCCAAACATTTATGTACGTTTATCAATAAGTTCGTCCATCTGCTTCTAACATTACTGTTTAGACTATGTGTCGCTTACGCTGGCAAAACTTCAAAGTTATACCTCTCCTTCCTCCTAGTAGTGTCTAGCAAATGAGGCAAGCCAATGTGACTTGTTTCCAAGCAACGAATAGAAAAATGTTACTTTTAAATTGAGCTGGGATATCAGTGTGTTCATATATCTGTTGTCAAATTTCTATTTTATGCGATAACTCAGTCACTTTTGAAGCTATCTAAAAGATGAAACTATGTGTCGCCAGTATACGCTGGCCAAAACTCTTTATTTATAAGTCTAGATCATAGGAAAAAGTTGAATAAACAACATTATTGCTTTCAATTCCATTCTGTCTTTTCCTTTTTATTCATCTTTCTATAGAATGCATACCATTTATCTACGTTTTCTATCTTTCTTTAGTCCCATTCGCTCCCCTGCACTCATTTGGTTCGTTAGTTTCAATTTGAAAAATACCCAAGTGGGTTTAGACTTTTTCCATACTAACCCCCTCTCGCTCTATCTGTCTCCCGTCCTTTTTTAAAAGAAACACGTGTTGGCCGACTTCCAAAACGGTTTCATGTTATATTTAAAAAATTAGTACGGAGCAACGAAAAAGCCTTTGGTAATCGGGGATGGGTACCCTCGCGTGGCGTTAATAGTTTCAAAATCGCATGCCTCTTGTTGGCATTTTTGAAAATGCGACGTTCTTGAAAAAACGGCGTCTAACGACAACTGTCGCATGTTGTAATTAATAATAGATTCTTAGAATACATTAGTTAAAAAAAATTCAAGGAGTGTCCAATATTTTGCATTAGATTTTATCGTCCTTCACAATTTTCAAATTCTTATAGTAGTGGGTTATAAACTGTAACTTTACGTCACTAGAATTGGACTTTTGAAAAATATGAGCAGGGTAGGGCAATGGTAGCTATCTTGGCGTATTGGAACAAAATTCAAATACAGTATTATCATTATAATTTGAGCTGGAGGGTTAAAAACGGTGCATTTTACTACAATGTGTATCTTCGTATACAAGTGTTTACAGATGTATAAATACACACACTTGATGTCAAGCTGTATCGGCTACAGCCGTTCCTTTGGATCTACCGGCTGCATGGAGAGGAGGAACATGCTGAATGGGCAACAGCTTGATCTCCATATAACTGTGCCCAAGCTCGCGCCCTGGAGATAACACTCCAGCTTCACCCTATAGGTGTCGGCACAACACGGGAAGTAGCATTTACCGGTTATAAGCATTTTGCCCAACTGGCGTAGGGTATGGCGCCAGGGGCTACTTCCGTCAGCGGGAGAGGTTACTAGGATCTCACTGGACAGCTACTGCCTGCTTCAAGCTGGGCAGCCCCAAGATATATGGCGCCACCTCAAATTGGGCGAAAAGAAGCTCAACAGCAAGCAGAAGAGAGAAAACGTCGAAAGGAACACCAGGAAAATAAACAGCTGAGGGCTGTCACCTCAGGGGCGCATTCTCATAGTCAGTTATTGGTGCTTTGAATTTAAGTTCCGTCATATAACGCCGACCGAGTACAGTGGGAGTAGTTTGTTGCTGCCCTGCAAGACGCCAGAAGGCATGATGGCCACTAACTGCTGTGACAGTCGGCGGCTAAGGATCAAAGAAGAAGACAAATTTATGATGGACATTTACTCTAGATCTAAAGATCTATTAGAGTTCCGATCACATGATATCTGAAAGTCCCAGAAGTTATATTATGAACTATCCGGCCGATTAAAACAACAGAAACACAAGTTGCTCCAGGTTATGCTATCAAAAGGTTTTTCTCAATGTGTATACTATCAGTGGAGGACCCTGTCTGCTGATGCTTCCACCATGGCACCCCTACGACCCATGACGGGTTACGGGCTGAGATGATGATACTATCAATCATCAGCGTCTTCCGATGCACAGAATACACGTACCATAACGTTCAGACCTGCTGGCACCACAACACTCAAAATGTCTTAAGACATTGCCGCTATATAATACGGTCCTGCATATGAGTATTATCGTCATTATCGCCACCAAACCTCTGTCAGGACAGGTCACCAGTAACTGTTCACCAGCTCTCCCTATATTAAACAATCAGTAGAAACACTTCTATTTACAGCTTACCTCGTTTTAGTCTCCGCCAAGACAGTGACTCTCAAACTGGTGGTCTGCAAACTCCAGGGAACTGGCAAGCCAGTGCTTTAGAAGTCCAGCAAAGCTGTTATTAGTGTTGACGTTGTTCCGCATCTAAAAAAGATATTATTTCGAGGTTTGTTTTTCCTGATCCGTATTTTGTCGTCTATATTTTTAATGGAATAATTATGGGGTGGAGCTTGCTGAATTATCGGCCTATCTCACCGTCGTCCGTTGTTGAAAGATATAATACCACTCTTCTCAGCGAGTAACCTTCGTCTGCCTTTAATTTCTTGTTGTCAGGATTCCATAAGACAAGGAAGAGGACTGCAGTAAGACGATGATAAACAGTGGGGTCAACAAAAATTGTTTACGTTACGGCTACAAGGCCTTCGTTAGCTAACACACTAACAAAACCAGAAGAGAAAAGAAAGCGAGAACTAAGTTAAGAACATAAGAGATAAAAAACAATAATTAAACAAGATGATGAGTTCCATAATGGAATTTCAGGATTCCACAATATGTTTTATCTAGTGATGTTATAATCTGGCTTTTGTAAATTCAGGAGGACCTTAACAAAATACTAGTTGCAGATATTGGTGTAGTAATTTACCAATACCATTTCATTAAAAAAAATATAACTTGTTGAGCGTCCGATTGGCAGAGGGGCTCGTACTCTGACCTGTCCCGTCAAAAGTACCGGGTTCGAAACACGGAGTCGTCACGCTCCAGTTTACCCAGCTGTAAATGGGTACCGGATTGTTCTTGAGTTACGAAAGGCAAAAGCAGCGAGGAAAGGAACTAGTCACCTCAACTCTAGAAGCTAGATCTAGTATAGTGAGTCTCAAACATTTCATTCTCCTCAGGAGTCTGCTGTGGGACTAACTTTACCTTTTTGAAAATATATATAACAATGGATATGTAAAAAAAGAATTTTTTGTCTACATATGTATACCTTCTCTTCAACTGTACCCCCTTGTTTCAAAACATGTTTGCTGAATTGTGTTTTATGAAACTAAAATACTGGGTTCATCACCATCATCATTTCCCTGTTTGCTACTTAAGTGACATGGATCAACCATTGCAGTTGGTCCTTTTGCAGGAAGCCTGCAGCAAAGCCTTCATACGCTCTTGCTGTAGTGGTCTTTGCAGCAGTTTGCGTTATACTTCTTCTTCTTCGTTCACTTTCAGACGTCAACGTGAATATGTTCAAAGAAAGCAGTGGTTAGCTTGAGGCTATTGGTATCTCCGTACAGTTTTTGTTGTTGTCAGGAATGGTAACTGGTGATGGTCATATGAGCTTTCTCTGTTCCTCATATGTTGGGCTCCTTTGAAGTAGAGTTTGCTTTATACGACCAGGTTGCTCACAACCTCATATTAGTCACTTGTTACGACATGCATGAGGTAGACGTAAGCCCATTTTAAAAATCTCATCGTGGGAAAAAAACACGAGGCCGTAGTGTGTTACATGAGCAACAATCAACAGCGTGTATTTCTTCAAAATTGTCTTTGTCCATCTAATTCTCGTTTACTATTTCTGGTGCTTAACGCTCGTCATTTCCTTCGTCTGGGTCAAATCAGAACGAGGCCTTTTGCTTCAGGCTGCTGTCCTCATTAGCATAAAGATGAGACTAATTAATAGTGAGTCATCACGCGCCTTTCTCCCTGATCTCAAGTGGTCAGTATTTGACCTAAAAAGGTCGCCTCGTGGTCATGCAAGCTGCACATTCTTGTCTGTCTTGAGCATATCTTTCTCTTTCTATCTTTACCTCTTTCTATTAGTCTTTTTGTCTATAGCTCTATTGCTCTGTCATAGTAAACTCTGGCACAAGAACTATTTCCCATGATGTGATCTATCTATCTATCTATCTATCTATCTATCTATCTATCTATCTATCTATCTATCTATCTATCTATCTATCTATCTATCTATCTATCTATCTATCTATCTATCTATCTATCTATCTATCTATCTATCTATCTTGCTGCTGTGGTTTCTGTAGCTATGTCTTTGACATAATGAGGTTGTCAGCCCTATGCTGGTGCAAGTTGCGCACGTTAAAAATCCCTCGGCAGTTGGAAATCGTAAAGAGTATGGTCGGAGTGGCTAAGAGGTAAGGCATCCGCCTCGAATTATAAAGGTACCGGGTTCGATTCCCAGTAGAGGGAATATAATTTATGGAAATATTTTTTTCAGAACCATTGGTCCTAATGATGTCATACTTCCCATTGATATCCTGTGTAGTGAGATCGGATGACTAGCCTTTTCGGATAGGGGCGAAAAAATAGGAGGTCCCGTGTGAAAGTTGAGCACGTCAAAAAAAACCTCGACTGTTGGAAATCGTAAAGAGTAGGCCGTAAGGCCGCTGCCAGGGCAAAATTTAAAAACTAGGAAACCTACCCACCACAGAAATATTTACAGAATAAGTAATTCTTATATACACACAATGGGATTCTCGCCGGTGCTACGGAGTTCGCGCACTGTGCTGAGATTCTTCTTTTGTGGTGTAAGGGAGGAAATCGAAGTGCTAATGGAGTTGTCCGCGCGCAATGAAGATAGCCCTTACAACCAAACTTAACCTCGCGGTTCTCACTTGAATGGTTATTGTTGTTACTGGTGTTGTTGATGTAATATATGTGGTCGTTGCTAACTGAATGGAGCGTCCGATTGGCAGAGTGGATAGAGCGCTGACGCCTCTCAGCAAAGGTACTGGGTTCGAAACACGGTGGCGTTACGCCCAAGTCTACCCAGATTTACACGGGTGCCTGACTATACTTTTGAGTTAGAGAAGGCAAAAGCAGCGAGGAAGGAAGCTGGTTACCCCACCTCTTGAAGCTAGATCTGGCAAAGTGATCTCTAACACTTATTCACCCCCCTACGACAGTACCTGCTATGGTATTACCTTTCTGCTATATGCTCATTTTCTAAGGCTCGAGTTACTCAGCCAAGAAAATAAATTTAAAAACGAAATGAGAAAGTACGTTCGTCTATGACGGATTTAGCGAACACGGAATTAGATGTGGTCGACGATCTGTCTTTCTGAAATTATTTATTTATAATCATTTTGAAAATTTTCAATTTAATCCTAAATTGTTTCTCACACCGAAATGTGCAGTAGAAGAGCATGCTCAAATTTGA
This sequence comes from Oreohelix idahoensis, assembly GCA_024509875.1. NCBI lineage: Eukaryota > Metazoa > Mollusca > Gastropoda > Stylommatophora > Oreohelicidae > Oreohelix > Oreohelix idahoensis. Next base: position 88,658 of record JAMPIV010015597.1, read on the forward strand.
TTTGGTATCCTTTTGGCAGGATAATGTGGCCTGTATCTTGAATGAAGCCAACTTGGCAGAGATGCTATTTAATAATTTTCTCTCACCAGTGCAGGATTTCGTTAAGAGATGCCTGTAGATGGGATAACGCAATTGATGCAGGGGTCGAGGTTTTTGCTTTCTCGTAAGGTTTCTCACCCACTCTTAGAGCGTTAGCTGCGAAAGGTTAAAGGTTATATTCATAGCCGAAATGAAATTTGAATGATATGATCGTGGGTGGGTGCTTTCTGTGTTTAATCATGTTTGCTCTTATTAAATCATTTTTGGAATGCTAAGGTCAACAGACCTCGTCTTTTCATTTTAAGTATACCTTATGTACAACTGAGCGTTCAGCGTGGGTTTTTTGTTGTTGATAAATTCGAAATATGATCATATATGCTGGAGTTTGGAAGTGTATTCTGTAATCCCAAGGACATGAGAAATAGAGCTAGAACGAATCACGCACGGAGAAGAGAGCTGGAGACATACAAGGGGATTGACATAAGTCTTGGGCCTGACCATGAAGGACATGTCACAGAGAGCTGGAGACATACAAGGGGATTGACATAAGTCTTGGGCCTGACCATGAAGGACATGTCACAGAGAGCTGGAGACATACAAGGGGATTGACATAAGTCTTGGGCCTGACCATGAAGGACATGTCACAGAGAGCTGGAGACATACAAGGGGATTGACATAAGTCTTGGGCCTGACCATGAAGGACATGTCACAGAGAGCTGGAGACATACATGTGAAAAAAGGTAAAGAAGATTTGGAAAAATCTTGAAAGGGTGGCACGGCACAGGAAGGATCGGTATGAATAATTTGAAGACATGTGCTCCACATAGAGCCAAGGGATAATAAAGGAATAGATCTTGGAGTTCGTGTACAGTCTACACACATACGCATATGGTATTGTTCCACACTTGGATTCACCCGCTGCTGACCATATTACCCCTAGTGTGCCGATGGTCAAGAAAATATGGGCCTAACACCATATTCCCAATATGCCTCAATGGATATGTAGCGGAATTCACCAGTGACAACAGCTATTTCAATTACGGCTCGTAGTTAGCTTTGGTGTTTATTATTTTTTTATGAATTTATAATAGTTCTCACTTCTCTTTTCTTTATTTGTTTCGTCCGTTTATCCTTGACGAAGACCTTGGGGTCTTAACATAGCCTACTTCTATTTTCTTTGAACTGGTAAGACTTACCAACCACCTATTTTTGTACATGCCAGGTGAACAGGAAAAAATCCCAAAAATATATATATATATACACACACATACATGTGTGTGTATGTGTGTAAAAAAAAATAGTAACACTGTACCCTACTAGGCAATGAGTAAAAAGCGACAAAGGAGGGTTGGGCATGTAAAAAAATTGTGGACTTTCCTTCCAACCCGGTCAGGAGCTTCGCTCTTTCTCATCCACAGAGGGTTTTTATCAACCATTAAATTTACCCATTTGTTACCAGGGCCCAACAAGAGATCAAAGAATAGTAACACAGTAGCCTACCAAGCACTTTATAAATAACACATCAACTAAGTTGGTTTGAGCAGGGGAACCAGCTACCCCCATATTGCACAAACCGTAAGCCACACAACCGTCAACAACAATATGCATTAGTCAATAAACACATAGAGACAAGAACTGGAGGTATAAATTACAATTGTGAAGAAGACATAGAAAGACCTTGAACAGACAGCACGGGAAAGAAGACTTGGCATGAGTTTGGTGAGGCCTATGTTCCTGTGGGAGCTCAAGGGTGCTGAATAAATGAACGTCATGTTAATACACAACATCGATTTGTTCTCTGCGTTCAATAAAATATGGTTTCGTTGATGGCTGGCAAATCCAGCCGTAATGTTAATTATGTCAGAATTACACAACCAGTGACAAAATTTGGGTTAACAGCTCAAATCCCAGAGCCAATATTTCATGACGGCGACAAAATCGATTTCTCTTCTCAACGTCCTCTCTTAGACTTTATCTCCTTAATACTTGTCCGCCTAAGTCTGTCTTCTGGTTATCCCATAGTAAGCCTTGCACGAATAGAAGCACTACATTGGTATGAAAGGATCGCCAATTAGGACCTGAAGGAAAGAAAGAACAGGCCAGAGAACACAAGGATGACTAAATAACACTGACAAACATCATTTTTCTTTCTTATATAAGAATAAGTGTTCTTAGGTCAGTTTCTTGCGCTGATTTCAAATTTGAAATCCGTTTATCTCTATCACATCGGGTTCTTAAGATATTTGTGAATAAATATATTTTTGGGAAACCGTAATTTGCTCCATTTCATTTTTACTATATAACTTATTAAAAATTAATAAAATGCAAAATAATTCTACTTTTTATACTGCTAAAAGATGCACGACATATGTTACGCTATTTTTCAAATAGTTGCTGTATTTTGAAATAATTCTGAGCGAAATATGGCTTCTAGAAGTTGTAGAAATTCGGCTGATCTGTTCTGTTACGTGTGCGGATATTTTACCGATTGTGTTCACTAGAAAAACTTTACACCATTACTAAAGAAAGCATATGAACTTTATTTCGATTCGAAAGTTGATGATGCAAATAAATCTTGGAAGCTAAATGCAGTTTGTTCGACTTGTGCAAATACATTGGCAGGTTGGTTACGAAAATCGCCGAAGCATAAGTCGATGCCTTTTGGAGTGCCAGTAATATGGCGTAAACCGACAAATCACGCTACTTATTGTTACTTCTGCTTGACAAATATCCATGGTTTCACTTTTAAAACTAGAAAGTCTGTGGTTTATCCAAATATTGAATCGGTTTCGAAACCAGTGCCTCATGATCCAATCACGTGTCCGATCCCAGTTCCACCAGAACAATATCCGTTGGACGTGAATGAACCATCATAAAGTGATAGTTTACATGCTTTATAAACTAATTCTGACTCGGATTATAGACCGGTGAATGATGGTGTTCACTTAATTAACCATTCAGAACTTTCAGATCTAATACGTGATCTCGCTCTTACCAAAGGACAAGCGGAATTACTCGGTTCGAGACTCAAAGAAGGGAATCTTTTAGTGCCCAATACTCCTATTTCTAAATTTCGTCATAGACACAGAGAACTTGTTCAATACTTTGAGATGGATGATGACATTTGCTATTGCAAAGATGTAAACAGTCTAATGGTGCACCTCGGTCATGAGCACATAGTCAACGAATGGCAACTTTTCATCGACTCTTCCAAGACTAGTCTAAAAGCAGTGTTATTGCATAACGGAAATTTATTTTCATCAATTCCAGTCGCCTACTCTGTTCATATGAAAGAAACTTATGACAATATGGCTATACTTTTGGCAAAAATAAAGTACAATGACTACCAATGGCGGATTTGTGGAGACCTAAAGGTCATTGCAATTCTCACGGGTATGCAGACTGGGTATACTAAATTTTGTTGCTTCCTATGTGAATGGGACAGCCGCAACAGACAGGAACATTAAGCTAGAAAGGTGTGGCCTATCAGGGTCGTATGCAGCTCGGGCATAAAAATGTAATACACGAGCCATTAGTCAACAAAGACAGCATCATTTTACCACCGTTACATATAAAGTTGGGGCTCATGCAGAATTTCGTAAAAGCGTTAGATAAAACGATCAAAGCTTTCACTTATCTTCGAGAAAAGTTTCCGCTAGTTAGCGATGCAAAGATAAAGGAAGATATCTTTGTAGGACCTCAGATTAGGAAAGTTAATGCAGACAAACAATTCGAGAACTTGTTACATGGTAGTGAACTTCGCGCATGGATGGCATTCAAATCGATCGTCGATAACTTTCTGGGAAATCACAAATCTGTCGACTATGTGCATATTGTTAAGCAGTGCATAGATGCATACAGAATTATGGGCTGTACATGTCCCTCAAAATCTATTTGCTCGATTCGCATCTTGACTTTTTTCCTGACAACCTTGGCGAAGTCAGCGATGAATATGGAGAACGATTCCATCAAGATATCGCCGTAATGGAGTCACGTTATCAAGGACGGTGGAGTGTGACCATGCTTGCCGATTATTGTTGGATGCTTCATCGCGCTGTACCACATGCCATTCACCGACGAAAGTCGACTGCAAAGAAATTCAAGCCTACATAACTGTTATACTTCTTGTACGAATGATGTTGTAATACTGTATGCGTTGTTAAAAAACTTCTATTGCGTATTTCTAGAGATCCTGACCTGATAGAGAAAAACGGTTTGCAGATTTAAAAACAGCGCATTAAAATTGACCAGAAAAACATAGAAATGTTAGAGAAAGAAAAAAAAAATTTTTTTTTTGTTAGCCAGTGTAATCAGAGGCGGATAAAATATAAGATCAGGAAGACTTGACATAAGTTTGTTGAAGTTCTATGCTCCTTAGGGGGCCGAAAGATGATGATGATGATGACAATATAAGATGACATTACTGACGTCATCAGCTAGCTTAACAAGGAAGTCTTTCTTTTAGAACTTCCAAATCAACAGAAATAATGGAAGACCTCCCAATCTCTTTCCAAAAACAAATATATTTGAATAAATATATAACTTTTGAGCAACATCCGTACTTAAAGACACCGAGAAGAATATTTAGATAGTCATTAGACATGCATAACACTACAAAACAAAATAAAACATAGAAAAAAAATATTGATACCGTACATTCATACCACAACTGAGAGACCACACAGATTTTCAACAGACCACATCCTGTATAGACCAGATAACCACACGGTGCATAATAGTTGAACAAATGTTGAAACTTGGTGAATTCGCCACTTAACATAGGATTTGTGGATTATACAAATAGTTTGGACAAACAATCAGATTGGACACTGACTAGGCATTATTTAGTCCCCTTGAAGATCGTTAACATAACAAGGAAAACACATGAAGACGGGAAGTGTAGGTTTCTGCCTAGAGAACAATTTACAGAGCCGTTTGAGATAAGAACTAAAGTGCAGCAAGGATACCATTTCTCTTCTTACTGGTTATAGATTGGGTTAAGAATCTCATCTAAAACAGAGACAAACGAATCTTGAATTAAATTGCCAAGGCAGTTCTACTGTATGACTTTGAAACACGGAGAACAACAATGACAAAATGATTATAGACAGACTTTCATAAATAGGTAAGATGTCCAATTATGAACTGGTGGCAAGAATTGTACAAGTGCCAACTGGAAAGAATTGTTCCTCCGGCCGAGATCCGGAATGGCCAAAAACGCTTTAGAAGTATAAGAATTCAGAGAGATTAACATTATGAGAAAAAGTTCATTCATTCATAACCCTCCACTCCCAAAGTAGCATAGGCCTTCAACAAACACATGCCAAGTCCTCTTGTCACGTGCCATCATCTCAAGTTCTTTCCACGTTCTCCTTATCAGAAGTATAAGATGTCAGAGAGATTAACATTATGAGAAACAGTGGACAAGATAAATGATGTTGCAATGGCATGACGTCAATCGTGGCAATAAGAACAGAAGCAA
>JAMPIV010015598.1:0-37500 GCA_024509875.1 Oreohelix idahoensis
GACTACCAGACACAGTGGACCAAAGATCCTTCTATGCTCACGCATAGGAACATTCCACTGAGGGAAGTCTGCAAAACAATTCCTATAGAACACTCAAGACGGACCTGTGGTGAAACTGGTATTTTTCCGTCCTAAGTCGCCATTCCCAACCTCCCACGATAAACATCAAACATAGAACATGCAACATGAATAAAGAGTAGTGGACATATTACTAAGTCAAGGCACAGTTAAACGTAAAACGGTGTAATAACAACACGACGTTTTTACTTATCTCAACCGGCTAAAAAACAATATCCCTCGCATCCAGGACTGCATGCTTAAGTCATCTACTTGAAGTACTGTAATGACGAAGTCTAATGTCGAAACTTGACAGTTAAAGTCCCTGGGTTGTCCTTGACATAGGATGCCCGTTAGAATTGCTGCAAGGTCCACGATGTTGTCGCCTTGAAAGATCAACAGTTTGAATTTCTTGTTCATTCCGCCTGAGTTTGAATGTATGTTTTTTCGATTTCGCGAATATATTAATTCTTGATGCAGTAAGATGCAAACTCAACGTAGGCACATCAACAAGTGCCAATACGATGATAGTCAAACTCGTTACTTGAAAAGTTCATACATTGTTTATTGACATCACATCATACGGGACGAAACATTCAACGTTGACGGTTAATAGGTAATTCAACATGATGATTGTGGACGCATGTCCTCAATAAAAACATTCAAATAAATAGTCTCAGAAGAATCCTCATGCAAATTCTGACTAGGTCTCTGAGTGAATACATCAATAGTCATAAAGTAGTTAAGTACAAGGTTATATTGATCACGGTTGACCTTTCCTCAAGGACAGGAGATTCTCATTATGCTTGGTAGTATCTAAGATCCCGATCTTTAGTATGTTCATTTATAAAGAAGTCCTCATCAACTAATCATAGTAGAACGTAGGTGCAGGTTCCTACTAAATACATTCTAGGCATGTAAAGTTACTTAGGCATTGATATTTGAATTACCTCTTGTATTAGCCGTGACTGACCCCAACGGCTTCCTAATATTATATAGATAACGTAGATCCACGGTAGTTACCGCCGATCCCTTTGATAGGCATTTACTGGCATACAAAAATATATCTTCAGCTGTGAATCCATTTCGGTACAGGCTAGTTACCTGTCATCGACTAGATACTCACGACTTTGGAGAACAATCATTATTATTATAATAAGTACATACTTGGCTCTTCCAACGACTCAACACTTACGTGGACGACCACCGGCTACGACTGCTAATCCGCAGGACCGGGTCTAAATATAAATACTTTACTCAAAACACGGGTCTCGAACTTCCGAAAGCTTCATTAGTAGAGCTTGGGATTCTTGCTTCTCAAACCCACACATGACGTCAACCGACTCTCTAGATACACGTGCGGACGGGATAACCCCTATACGCCTTAGTGCACAACCGTGCGCTAATGAAATCAAACTCACCAATAAGACTTACTCTCATGTAAGTCGGTGCGTAAAGTTTATTACAGAGGTAGGACAACATATTAATAATATGAGACTACCTTCATCTGTAAAGGAGTGTAGAGGTCTACGAAAAGGGCTGTACAATTGTATATCTTTGTATGTTTAGGTCGGACTATATTCTTTGTGCCGAACACTGGGGCAGGTATTCGTTTTTCGAGGCATGCGTAGAGAGTCTCGATAATGCCGCCTGATATGGATGACTGTGTTTTTCTTGGGCTGGTCCTTTTCAAGGTTGAAAAGTGATTTGTGCATGTTTTTTCAGGAGGAATTGGAATCTCTGCAAGAGTCTATTGTCAGAGATTCTCCTCATGCACTTTGTTATTAATTCGGACTCCAGGTAATACCAGATCCTTTCTTTTGATGATCTCTACGTGGTTAGGCCTAGATGGATCGTGTTTCGAACATCGTTGGTCGTTGATATACCATTGAAGATGACAGGTTTCCCAACAGAGCTGATGTCTACATGTAACAACCTTAGTAATGTGGAACTGTAGGGAAACTCTAGGAAATTATTGATATTCAAATTGTGAATTAACTTTGGCTTATCATTATCCTTCTGCTGGGTGAGTGAGCACAACTCAGGAAGGCAGCCATATTGTTTTCTTGTCATCGTTACGGATCACTGTCAAGAGAACAGTCTATCAAACTTATTATCGGACAGTGATATGGAGATCTCACTAATATGAAAACCCCTATCGTGGTTTAACTTTATTACATAAATATTTGATATATGCCGCTGGAGAACTTAGCCAAGGAAAAAGGTTCGGCCAGTGAACTCTATATATGTTTACACACTCACACCCACTGATGCGTTCAGTCAGTTAGGGGGTGTGGCCATAGTCTGCCAGAACATTGAATGATTCCTTATATCTTCCATCATATTTGAATGCTGCATGAAATATGATCTACTGTTCAAATGCCTAATGATGTATACGTCAACATGTTCCTATGACTATGTTCCGTGCGGTCCTGATGTGTGCGTCCCTATTAAACTGTGCGAAATGCCCGCTGCAGTTCAAGTCGTCATTGCCTTGCATGAGAGTGTGTGAGAAATATTATCAAGTGGTCTATTACACCGAACCAGTACACCATTCGCGTTACTTGACACTCCCACTCAATGTCAACATGACAGGTTGATTTAATGGTGCAGAAGTAATCTAAAGCAGACCTTCGTCAGTGATGACCAGTACACGACTCTAAAACATAACACCCGCATCCAGACATTTATCAGTGGTAGGCCAGATCCCTGGGTTTATTGTACCAGACCATTCCTGACGCCAGATACGACACGCAAACACGGATTTACAGGTTGACAGTACAACTACACAGTCGAAGTCAGCATGACCTGTCTTATCAAGTGAATACAGAATCTAGGTCAGCGCTTGATGACATTTTGCAGTACAGGCAGTAATTAGGCCAGCGTTGTGTAGTCATTCTTTCACAGATCAGCGCTTTGTGACATGTTGTGGTACAGACTTTATTTATGTCAAGTAGACATTGCTACACAAGTGAAAAGTTCACCATATTAACAGGAAGGCCATAAACTGTTCTGTTGATGCAGTAATATTGAGAAGTTAACATATTTCATCGGTGGATCTTCTATATACTCATTGTTGAACTTTGTAATAAATTAGTTCAAGAATTTAAGAACTTATTAAAAGTGGAAAATTATTTTTGATTAAAAGCTAAGCTTTCTCTATAACACATTCTTTCCACAACACATCTAATTAATTAATGTATGCATTTATGCTATTAATGTTTACATGTTATTTGTATATATGTATAGTTGTTTATATGTCCGTGGGCGGTTGGTGAGGTGACTAGCACAAGAAATACCGAGTAATATTGGTCTTGTACTAGTGTTCCATAGGGAGCAAATTTCTTAATTGAAATTTGCATGCAACATCTGTTGCTATTTTTGTTAGCTGTGGTGATTTGTCCCATTGTTGTTTTTGTAATATTTTCTCTGTTCTTTATTTTTGTTTGATTTGTTTGTATAATTGTAGGTCTTATCTTTCCTTTCATTCAGTTCGTTACACCCTTATGTTCTTACTCTGTGACGTCATTTGTTTTGTTTAGTCCATTGGAGTTATCATCACAGATTCTGTGATTATTTACTTACTTCAGTTCCTTATATTTAATTTAATTTAATTTGATTTCTGCAATTGTTTTCATATTGTCTTTTATGCTTGTCCTGTGTTAATGTCTTTGGTTGACAGATAATAGGAGGTATATTTGAATACACTTATATGATAGTACAGGCCAGTACTTTATTATTATTATTACTGTACAAGGAAGTATACAAGACCTGTTCAAGGCTTGTCTCCCACATTGATTGGGATAGAAAGATATTATTTTCCACAGGTACTCAAGTGATCATTTATTTCATTATAAACAAGATAACCATATAAGGTCTTTGACTAAGACTAAGAGAGTGAAATAAAATAAAGTGAGTATACAAGTCTATAGTACAGACTTGTCTCTCATTAAAGTGGGATAAGGTAATTTATTTACTTTTTCAGGTTACTGATTTCATTAGACAGGATGGCTAATTTAGATTACTTTATCCAGCAAGGGTTAACCCATGGTAAATCTGGTAAAGAATTGGAAGAATATTCATCTGCTCAATTTGCCATTGTATTAAAATCAGAAGAGAAAAAACAAAAAGATGAGAATAAATGGAAAGCAGAAATTGAACAAAAGAAGATAGATGCTGAGAATTTCAGATTGCAGATGCAAGCTGAGGAGAAAAAAGCTGCTGCTGAGGAGAAAAAAAGCTGCTGCTGAGGAGAGAAAACTTCTAATAGAAGAAAAAAAATTAGAAGCTGCTGCTGAGGAGAGAAAACTTCAAGCTGCTGCTGAGCAAAAAAGATTAGAAGCTGAGGCTGAACAAAAGAAATTAGACAGAGAAGCTGCTGCTGAGCAAAAAAGATTAGAAGCTGAGGCTGAACAAAAGAGATTAGGCAGAGAAGCTGCTACTGAGCAAAAAAGATTAGAAGCTGAGGAGAGAAAAGAAATAAGAGAACATGAACATCAGAAAGAACTTTTAGCATTTGAGTTAGAAAAAATGAAATTGACAAATATGAGTATTGTTAATCAATCATCTGGTGGTAATGTTAAACCCTTTACTTACAAGGTCAAGGTACCAGCGTTAAACTCTGCCAGTGATGACATAGCATTCTGGCTTGATAGATTTGAACGCGCTTGTCGAGCTCATAATGTGGATAAATCACAATATGCTAATCAGTTGTCTGAGAATCTAAAAGGTGATTCTCTGACGAGTTTATGTTTGGTTCAGGAAGCTGACAAGGATAATTATGAAGTTATCAGGGCAGCCTTAATAAAGAAGTACCAATTGTCAGAGGAAGGTTATCGTATTTTGTTTAAGACAATGGTACCTGAGACAGGGGTAGAATTCTCAGAATTCATTGCAAAAGCACATCTTACACTTCAACGATGGATTGAATTATCTTAAATAGAGAACACATATGACGCTCTTATGGATTTGTTGCTCAGAGACAAGATCATGTCCTCTGTGAGCAAACAATTCCTTGAATTTTTACACGAGCGTAAACCTCAAACATTAAAACAAATGCAAGAATTTTGTGACCAATACGTCACGGCACACCCTGACGTAACTCTTAGCAACACTAAGATTAAAGAGGGTATGCCAGTTGCGTCAGCAACACAATACAATAATAATTACTCACACAAATTCCAAGGAGCTCAAAATAAATTTGATAAAAAGGTTAGCTGGAATAAGTTTCAAAACCAAGGTAACCACTCAAATCAGGGTTCTTCTCTGAAGAACTGGAATCGGGCTGACAGTCCTCGATACTCGAGGGGTGGCCATAATTATAGACATTTCCGCAAAGGAAGTCACTATAGGAACTACCCAAGTTTTCCTTAATGGAAACAACAAAACCAACAATACAGAGACACTCATTATAATGAGCATGATGATTATGATCATGAATATTATGATTCAAACCCAAATAGGGGTTATAACAGAGGAGGCAATAATAACTATAGAGGTTATGATAATCGAAGTAGATCACAATATAAAAGACGTAAATCACAGTACCAGGTAACTCTGCACAGCAAGAGTTCCATGGAGCCGGTAATCAAGCTAATGATAAGAAAGACTATAATAATGTGGGATGTTCTGCTTTCGATTTTGGTAGAGCATCTCAATGTTCCCAATGCAAAACATTATTCGATCCAACCACGGTTTCTACTTTAAGCTGTGGTCATCCTCTTCCCGCTCTCCCTGCGTCAGTCGCGCATGATGGAAGAGGTGCTCTTGTCTTGAAAAGAGGTCTAGTAGATGGTACTCCGGTCTCAATTCTTTTCGATTCCGGGTGCACAACCATTGGAGTGAGGCAGTCACTCATAGATCCTTCTCGAGCCACTGGCAAAGTAATCAAATGCGTAACATTTGGTGGCACATTGGAGAAGTACTCTACTGCCACTGTCAACATTGCTACTCCCTTCTTTACAGGAGATGTACACGCATGTCTTCTCCCGAATCTGATCGCTGATCTTATAATCGGTTGCATTCATGGAGTGAAAGAATGCACTCCGCAACAAATTGTTGATTGGGAAGATAAGAATATGCAAACTGCTAATGCTGTAATCACTAGGGCTCAAGCTCTTAACGTGCCTCAATCTTAACCTTCTGAAGATAACGATACACAGAACCAAGGTGATCCCTTGGAAATTTCTCGTGACTCATTCATAAAGAAACAGGAAGATGATCCTACTTTTAAAAAAATTCTTCACGTTAGCAACAAAAGGTGATCCAAATAAAGATACAAATCGTAAATCTTGGATTACGATGGAGAATGGCGTACTTGTACGTATGGTACAAGACCCCGCTAAGTCCAGTCATTCTCAAATTCTTGTGCCCAAAAATATGAGAGTTAAAATCTTACAGCACGCTCATGATTCACAGTGTGCTGGGCATATGGGTTTTTCCCGTACTAAATCTAGAGTTCTTGAATCTTTCTTTTGGCCTTTTGTGAACAAGGACATACGAATCTATTGTCGATCTTGTAAGGTATGTCAAGAAGTTAAATCCAAGGGTCCACGCCATGCTGCACCTATTCAGGCTGCAGATATTCCAATTCGACCATTTCAAAAAATGGCGATAGACATCATCGGTCCATTTAAGACAAAGTCTGCTAGAGGACACCAATTTATCATAACGTGTGTGGATATGTGCACACGTTGGCCAGAGGCTATTCCTCTGAAGAGCATAACTACTACTGATATTGAGGATGCTCTTTGGCTCATATTTTCTCGTCTGGGATTCCCAGGAGAAATATTATCAGACCATGGTACCCAACTCATATCGGATACCATGTCTCAAGTGATGTCGACTCTTAAGATAGAGAGATCTCTGAGTAGTATTTATCATCCTATGTCTAATGGGATGGTAGAACTTCTGAATAGAACGCTGAAAAACTTGTTAGGTAAGATAACTGAAGATCATCCTCAGGATTGGGACAGGGTTTTACCCGCGGCTCTCTTTGCATACAGAGAGGTCGCCAACGTACATAAGGATTTTCTCCCTTTGAACTTGTTTTTGGTGCGAAACCGCGAGGTCCTATGTCATTACTTCATGACCTTATAACTGCTGATAAAATTGTCGATGACACAAAATCCTCTTACGAATATGTCATTGCACTTAGACACAAGATTATCGAAGCATGCAAATTGGCAACTGCTTCTTCTGAATTTGCGAAACAGAAGGCAAGGCAATTTGCCAATAAGAAGAGATGCTTGCGACAACTTTGTCCGGGTGACAAAGCATTTGTCTTGCTACCTTGTAGGGAAAACAGACTTCTTATTTCTTGGAAAGGTCCGCACGATGTAATATCAAAAGTTTCCGATGTTGACTATATCGTCGATATTGACGGGAAGCATAAGACCTTCCACATCAACATGCTCATGGAATTCCATGAACGTCCGGATTAATTACAACCTATTTCCAGGCAACGGACGATTATTCAGTCCCACATGGACATTACTCATCACTGTCAGTAATACAGGATGAGGAAACGAGTTTCTCGGATGTGAATCTCCCTTTTCCAATGATTCCACTTCATTCTAATGAGTCATGGAAAGATGTTACGGTTTATCCCGAGTTATCTCTAGGAGAACAGAGACAAGTTTCTGCTATGTTACAACAATTTCAGGATGTCCTTACTGACATCCATGGTCAAACTGATGTCATTGAACATGACATTATTCTTACTGACCATAATCCTATAAGAGTCAGTCCGTATCCTATCCCGATACATTTTCAAGCTCAGGTTGAGAAAGAGTTGGATGAGATGATAGATCTGAAAATAATTGAACCATCCACATCAGCATATTCTTCGCCGATGGTTATTGTACGGAAAAAAGACAATAACATACGTCTGTGCGTTGATTATGGCAAATTGAACCAAGTGACGAAATTTGATGCTGAACCTATGCCTTTACTAGAAGAACTACTTACTAGACTATCGAATTCTCATTTCTTCACTAAAGTTGATTTGTCTAAGGGATATTGGCAAGTTCCTCTATTCGAACACGCCAAACCATTTACTGCTTTTTCGACACCAAGGGGTCTGTTCCAATGGAATTTCATGCCTTTCGGCCTTATGAACACCCCTGCAACATTCTTACGCATGATGCGTCGAATCCTATCTCATCGCTCAGATGTCATTGCATATCTTGATGACATCTGTCTTTTCAGTGATACTTGGGAAGATCACTATAACGGGTTAAATGAACTATTGTCTATCTTACGCGAGCATAACCTGACAGCAAAACCATCTAAAGCTTGTATTGGTTTTAGCGAAATATCATTCTTAGGTCACCATGTTGGTCATGGTTTCTTAAAAACAGAGGACCATAATACAAGTAAGATACTTAACATTTCTATTCCTAAGACTAAAAAGCAAGTGCGAAGTCTCTTAGGTCTCTTACAATTTTATGGACGATTCATCCCGAATCTGTCCTCAATAATGTCACCTCTTTCTTCCTTGTTAAAGAAAGGGTCTCCTAATATAGTCCATTGGACTCAAGAATGTCAATCCTCTTTGGATAAGGTTAAAACTATGTTTTCTACTTCACCTATTTTAGTGTTACCTACTAAAGATAAGACATTTATTCTTCGTAGTGACGCTTCATCCACAGGGATTGGAGCAGCACTAATGCAAGAGTACTCCGGAACTCTGCATCCTGTGATGTATATTTCTCGGAAACTAAATGCCGCAGAGAAGAATTACTCGGTCCTAGACAGTGAGTTATTGGCTATGGTTTGGTCAATCCTGAAACTTCAAAGATGTCTTCTTGGCGCGCATTTCATTGTGGAAACTGACCAGAAAGCTCTTACGGCTATTCAGAGTAAAAATCTGAAGAGCGCATGATCAACGCGATACGCGATTGCTCTTCAGCCTTTTCATTTTTCGGTGCGAGCTATCCGGGGTTCAGAAAATGTGATGGCAGATATCTTATCTAGATGCCCACATGATACCACCCAACCGTTAGATCCTGATATTTTTACAGATCTAACTCTACTACACTTTTTCTATACTAAAATATGTACACATATGTAATATATAATATATTGATTGTATCACTACTTAGCGGTTCATTGATGTATATTCACCGCTGATCTTTCGATGTTTTTTTCGTCCTTGATAATCATAATGTTAAGATACCTAAGATGAAATTTTTGGATAAACTAGTGTAGAAATTGTGGCATTGCCAGTATTGTAGTATGCGTTGGTGAAACCTCTTTGGAAATATTTTTACTTAGAGAAATACTTTCTCTAAGATCCTGAGATATATTCTCACTTGTCGTGCCATATGACGACATAGCCTCACATTAGGCGTTACATTTGTTTGGAATGCTTATCATCTGCGCATTGTTATTCGTACGTTGTGAGCCTGTTGTATGATGCTCCTAGATGTATTTTTTTTTTAAAATGTACCATTTTTTTCCCGGGGGGTGTTGTAGTCTGTTGCGCACATATTTTTGACGCACAGATTACGACATGAATAATTGATATGAAAAAGAGATTACTTTTGTTACAGTCAAAGTTATATCACCCATGATTTAATTTATACCTTTAATTATGTGGATGATCTCCCCTTGAATATTGATTTCGGGGATGAATACCGAATTTATGTAATTTCTCATGTGTTAGGGCCAGAAAATAGATTGATCTTGTTCAATATGTTTATGGCCTGAATTTATATGTATTACTTGTCTAGTACAAGAAGATTCAGTCTTATATTGTATATCTTTGTATGTTTAGGTCGGACTATATTCTTTGTGCCGAACACTGGGGCAGGTATTCGTTTTTCGAGGCATGCGTAGAGAGTCTCGATAATGCCGCCTGATATGGCTGACTGTGTTTTTCTTTGGCTGGTCCTTTTCAAGGTTGAAAAGTGATTTGTGCATGTTTTTTCAGGAGGAATTGGAATCTCTGCAAGAGTCTATTGTCAGAGATTCTCCTCATGCACTTTGTTATTAATTCGGACTCCAGGTAATACCAGACCCTCTCTTTTGATGATCTCTACGTGGTTAGGCCTAGATGGATCGTGTTTCGAACATCGTTGGTCGTTGATATACCATTGAAGATGACAGGTTTCCCAACAGAGCTGATGTCTACATGTAACAACCTTAGTAATGTGGAACTGTAGGGAAACTCTAGGAAATTATTGATATTCAAATTGTGAATTAACTTTGGCTTATCATTATCCTTCTGCTGGGTGAGTGAGCACAACTCAGGAAGGCAGCCATATTGTTTTCTTGTCATCGTTACGGATCACTGTCAAGAGAACAGTCTATCAAACTTATTATCGGACAGTGATATGGAGATCTCACTAATATGAAAACCCCTATCGTGGTTTAACTTTATTACATAAATATTTGATATATGTCGCTGGAGAACTTAGCCAAGGAAAAAGGTTCGGCCAGTGAACTCTATATATGTTTACACACTCACACCCACTGATGCGTTCAGTCAGTTAGGGGGTGTGGCCATAGTCTGCCAGAACATTGAATGATTCCTTATATCTTCCATCATATATGCTGCATGAAATATGATCTACTGTTCAAATACCTCATGATGTATACGTCAACATGTTGCTATGACTATGTTCCGTGCTGTCCTGATGTGTGCGTCCCTATTAAACGGTGTGAAATGCCCGCTGCAGTTCAAGTCGTCATTGCCTTGCATGAGAGTGTGTGAGAAATATTATCAAGTGGTCTATTACACCGAACCAGTACACCATTCGCGTTACTTGACACTCCCACTCAATGTCAACATGACAGGTTGATTTAATGGTGCAGAAGTAATCTAAAGCAGACCTTCGTCAGTGATGACCAGTACACGACTCTAAAACATAACACCCGCATCCAGACATTTATCAGAAACATTGGACTTAGAAATTCCACAACTATAAGTAACATGTAGAGTGTTGGCAACTATTTAATTCACAAGAAAACCTGCATTTTTAATACAAGACTGGAAACTTAAAAGGGCCAGGACTTTAATTAACAAGACTGGAATCTTAGGAATTTGATTACAAGTCATAAAGGAATTTAACTAAAGTTTTTTCAGGCCCAGTTGAATTCACAAACATCCGCCGTCAGAGGAAATAACTCTAATTTCCCAGATCAAGTCATAGAGCAATTAAACAAAAGGTTTCCCAGGCCAGGATTTCGCAGAACACCCGCCGTCAGAGGAATTTACTCTAATTTCCAGACCTTAGTGATTTCGAAGCTTCTTATACAGAGCTGTGCCCATCCTAAAATCTGTGCAAGAAGATTGTGTATTCCCAAAATTTAGGGGTAAGTGTAAACAATTTATTTACTAATGTAAATTCTACAGGTTTCTTGCTAAGTGGTTATATACAAGGCTGGCAACCTCAACATATGAAAATAGTATATGCATGAACCACTACTGCAAGAGCTAGTGATTGTTTCTGACTAGTCGTGCGGGAAACCCGACAGCTGAGCAGCCCCAGACTCCTACGGGAGTAGTGATGAGTAATAAGTGATGATTATATCACATGTGCCTCAAGTGTAACATGTTATCTTGTGAGATTTATGTACCTTTTTTAATTGTAATTCAGGCAAATCATTATTCACGCACTACAGACGCAATTTCCTATTTAACACCCAGAAGGATATTGGTGAAGTTTCATCAAATTCCCTGAGTAACACTGTGTGCTCGGGAATTTAATTCTTCTGAGAGATTAACATTGGTAGGTGGAGCGCATGACAATGGGCCTGTTAGTTTGCGGCGAACAAATGTACTTAGCAGGTATTTGTTTCTTTCTATGTGTCTAAAGTTCGTGGTTACAAGCAATCAGACGATTTGTGGTATTCACGCCGCTGTTGTGAGTGAAAAGCATCCACCTTAACCTCCTACAGTGGAAGAGAGTTTGCAGAAGGCTTCCGTCATCACATAATTGATGAACCACAGCAGCAGGACTTATCTGGAGTAAAGTTTTTTTTTTTGTCACAGGCAACAGCAAAACACGGTCATTGATAGCGATCCAATCTCTGTGAGAAAAATTTTAATTTATCTTTCACACCCCTTAAATCCTTATTTTAACATGTTGAACTAATTGACTATTAAATTTGTTGTATGGTATTTTAAACTAAACAAATAATTGTTTATTCAGTCATTAGAAGGATGAAAGCAAACGTATGCGCAAGACTATTTAATAATTATATATATATATATATATATATATATATATATATATATATATATATATATATATATATATATATATATATATATATAGATCCATTACCGTACTTATAAGAGGGCATTCGTTGGATTACATGAACTGGGGGCTTAATGGGCTAAACCATTGCTTAAATCTTTCACACAATACGACATCCCAGATATAATGCGTTAACAATTGTTCAGCCCAATGCAACATTGTTCGTGACTTCTGGAAATATTTTATGAAGTAGTAGTGTCATTAATCTTCTATCTACAACTCTGCCAAGAGTAGATAACCTTGCAAGCCAGTATTAGATAACTCTTGAGTTTTGTTCACTGTTGGATCACCACTGCAAAGCAGGGGAAGGCAATCCGTGACAACACAATTACGTGTGAGGACATTCCCCGCGACTGGCATCCTACAAACATGCAAGCAGGTGTGTCTTATGTAATGTTATCGTCTGCTGGCAAGCGCTGGCTACTGAGGACCGAGCAATGAATTTATAATGAGGGCCAGAATCGAAATCAAAAGCCAGACTCGCCTTGTGTAGGGGTAGTGGGGGGGGGGGGGGGAACCTGAACGGACAAAAAATAATAAGCCTACGGCCGCGATAGATGAATTTAACATAAATATAAAGTTCATGTTGCCGGTAAGAATAGAAACAATTAAATAGTAAGGCCAGGAGAGGGGCTGAGACGGATTGGAAAATTCAAATTTACTGTCAATTCGCCACAGGCTATATGTACCTGATGTTCGTGTAGAATTTTTGTAAGCTTGATAGTCTTGTTTT
Organism: Oreohelix idahoensis; assembly: GCA_024509875.1. Lineage (NCBI taxonomy): Eukaryota > Metazoa > Mollusca > Gastropoda > Stylommatophora > Oreohelicidae > Oreohelix > Oreohelix idahoensis. Next base: position 13,057 of record JAMPIV010015598.1, read on the forward strand.
GTAAACCAGCTATATTTAGCTGTAAAAGTTTAGGGTTCCCTTTTGCTGATTGTTCGCACGGTGAAAGTGGTTTAACTGTTGTGCGCGGGCCTTTGTAACCGAGGCGACGCCCAAAATCGTATAGAATATGTTGTTTGACTGTCATTGGGGGTATTGAGTGTTTGCTGCAGTCATCTCTCTCCCAAAGAGTGCAATGGGTATGCCTTTCTCCATGAGTGTTGGGCTGATCTGTTTAGCAATTCACCTCTTTAGCTCTAGAGATCACTTCGCTTTGGGGGTTCAGGTGGGGTTCATAGAAATCCATTCCTCGCTAATCACATGCGCTAATTATGGAGGCCTCATTTCATCATTCTGTGGCTGAGCTTTCGCTGTGACAATGTTACGTCCTGTATTCTATGCCTTCACGATTTTCCCAGTTCCGCGGTTCTACATTTCCATTTAGTTGTAGTTTCCGTATCTCAGGAATCAGACAAATTCTGACTATGGATGCAATGTCAGGTCGCATGGCACTCTCGCTGCAGCTGGGACATAGTGCAGGGCCCGTATCCCTTCTAGGTAAAGACCTGTATTTTACCATCTCGTAGGAACCAGTAATTATTGCGTGAGGAAGCTTTTTCACGCGAGACGAACATTGCGTCACACAAGCTCGGAGGTCAGGGAGAGAATTTACGTGTGATTACGTCGGAACACCCACCCCTCACAATTCAGTGACGTGAGCAACGGTGATATCCCATCCAATGATTTAGAACACGTGAGAAGACGAAAACTTCACTTACACGCACGACTTGTGGGCCGAGTGCATCTACAATACAAGCACTTTGGTATTAACCAAGCGGTGTTGTATGATTTTACTCTGTGTGGGTTTGTATAGACTTCGCACAATATGCACGTAGAATATTCATTGGTATAAATATATTGTTATTCTTAATATGATCTAAACATGTGCTATGTGAATGATTGTTGCTTGTACAAAAACTTATCACAATTAGCCACACAGCCAATAGAAGATGACATCTATAATATTAATTGCTTTATCCGTGGGGGCAAGCGTTCGTTTCGTTTGCCCTCCCCTTCCCAGCGATCTTTGTCCCCTCGAGACTGTGTGTGGTCCCGGCTGCCGGGTCCTCCCAGTATAGTAGAGGCAGTGCTATGTGTCTGTGTCAGTCTAGATAACGTCATTTGACAGTGGTAGAGGCTCGGTCGCTACTACGCCATTAAACAAAGCCGTGTCCCATCGAGACTGTGAGTAGTCCCGGTTGCCGGGTCTTCCCAGTTCAGGTGTGCGAGAGCTGTCTTTCTTCTTGGTAATACAGCTCGACAGTGGTAGAGGCTTGGCGCCGGTTGCGCCTACGCCTCGATACGTCTTGTCTCGGAGATATAACCCCCTTTTGCAGGGTAGAGAACCTATTGTCTCGTAGCATTGCACCCTCGCTACCCGACAAGAGGTTCCCTGGGGTTGCAACAAAGCCCAAGACCGCTCCTTGTCTCGAAGATATAACCCCCTTTGCAGGGTAGAGAGCCATCAAACCTCGGTACATGGCACACACTCCATAGTGGGACTGGTGCATTATGCTTCTGAGTCTAGGATGCTCCCTGGGGTTGCAAGAAAGCCCACATTTGGCAGACATGTGGAGGCGGTGGCTTCGCCACTGCGCCACTTGCTGTCTAGATGCTCGTGCCATGGCCGGTGACTGGTTGCTCGTGTCAGTCTCGTCTCGGAGATATAACTCCCTGCAACGGGTAGAGAGTGTCAAACCTCTTGGTATCGCACGCACGCCAAAATGGGCCTGGTGTACCATACCGCTGAGTCTAGGATGCTCCCTTGGGGTTGAAACAAAGCCCACACCTCACCTCCCATAACTGGCTCAAGGGTATGAACGAGTGAATAACTCGTCCCCTAAAGGGCAAAAGAGTGAATAACTCGCGCCCAGGGCTTCAAACTCAAACTCTCAAACTCAATTGCTTTATCCATTACGAATATAAAGGCAGTCCCATGGCAGAGATTGTCATAGGGAAATGAAGTGTTAGAAGCTTCATCATGAAAGATCCCGCTTTTACGAGGTTAGGTGAACAGTTTTCTTCCTCGCTTCCTTTTCCTTCCCTAGCTCGAGAGCACAACTGAATGCCCATTTACAGCTGGTAAACTGGAGTGTTCCTCAGCCAAATTTCAGTTCTAAAACTATGTAGTTGTGCTACAGAAGAAAGCAACCTGATCGCTTGGCCAGTGGTCACTCACTTTATCTATTTGTGTAATATAAATGTATTATATTTTATTGTTATTCATCAATGTGTGAAGGAACGGACTATGATTGTAGAACACAGTTCTTGGGAAAGAAGACTGACTGAACTAATTAAGTCCTGAAGTTACATAGGTCTAAGTTTACCTATCATGTCTTGACTGTGAGAAAGGAAGTCAGATGAATATAACATTGATATGCCTGATGTGTGACTGTATGAAAGTGAAGTATACATATCTTATATAACATGGAAAGTTTGCCGGTAATCGTTAGATTGCATGACATAATAGTCCTTTTAGTGAATGAAAGAGGATAATTCTGATATGCCTGGTGTATGCGGTTTGAATGCGAATGATAGCTGTTCCCATATGACAGGAAAACCCATGAAGCCACATTTGTGTCTTCAGACTTTTAGGTTTCTGAGCGGACAACATTCGCAGTTGCAGAATTCAGTGTCCGGCGCTTGACGGTAACATACAGTCAGTCTTTTGACCGATCAGTAGAACCAAAAGCCAGAGATCTCGTCAACTCCTAAGCAGAAAGGAGCATAGATCAACGCTCGCACGTGTAATGTCATATCGCTGCAGGATGACATCACCTAACAACCTGCGCCAGGGCTGACAACACAGGATTACAGATAAGTCCAAAAGCATAAGAAATTTTTTCCTCAAGAAATCTCAGAGATCTTATTCAAATTCCTAACAGAACTTTCACCTAAATACTCACGAAACTAATTTTAAAGTGCCTTCCAGGGTAGTACAAAGTGAACATTACAATCAACAACGTTAGGCAACTTGCATGATAGTCACACCAGTGCTAATGATGATTAGTAGGACATACTAGGACTTTTAGTCATTCAGTGTTTATGTCTATATTATTATTTTCGTTTACCTTTTCATTTTCTTTGTGTCATATATGTGGTTTAGGGATTAAATATCTGCACATAAGTTATATCATCTACCAAGTGATCGAGTGAGTTTCTTACATGTACTGTCTCTTAAATCCATATATGTGTCATTTCCTCAGTATTAGAGGATGGGGGCTTAATAACAATTATAGTATTCAGTATGAATAACAGGGGAGATTTGTCGCAAGGAAACAGAATCCATTCTCATGTGCCCTTCTGAGACATTATCTCTTTGTGAGAATATTCGCCTTCCTATTCACCCCTTACTTGTATAGGAATCTAACATTTAACGAGCCACTTCTGAGATCCAATATATCTTTCTTACATTTCTCAATTTACAACTTTCTTATCCAACTGTGCTGTGACAGTTAAGGGGAGGTTTCACCTAAAATTATATTTTTTTTATTTCTGACTTTACAAGCTCCAATTTTTTTGGGCATGTTTAGGACATCAAAGCATCAAATAAAAAATGCTGAATCATTGGAAAATATGTATATTGGGTCCTAATTTGCATATTGTTACTAAAAATAGAAACTTTTTTGTGTTAAGATGCACACTTTATTTGCAAAGATAGGACATTGGAATTTGGCTTGCTCATAGATCACAGGATTCTCAAGACTCCCTTCTAGTTTCATCTTCATAAATTGTCCGAGTGATTTTTTTTATGAATTTTCAAAAATTAGTTCTGGATAAACGCGCGACAGCCCAATAGCAAACTCTGTGATAATGGTGTCACCACGTGACGGTGTTGCTATGGACACGTATGTGCAGGAGAGGCCATATGCTACAAGCTTACTACAAGACAGTAGCTTCCGCGGCGATCACTGCACCTGGATATTAGAGGGTGTGTGTTCGTGTCCACATCTATTGTAGGTGGGACGTCGGGTCCCGAACCCCACATAGGGGTTAAAAAGACAGCAATAAGTAGTGTCTCTTACTAGGACAAAGAGAACCGCTTGCGTTACGACCAGAAGGCCTTCGTCAGAGATAAACGAACAAAACCAGAGGAGAAATGAAATGACAGCTGAGTAAATACTTTAAAATGAAAGAACTCGAAAGTTGAACTGTCTGATGTCGCTGCCACTGAAATCCAGTGAAGACAAGATGACCACACCCTCGGGTAATGACTAGCATGCATAGATATCCTAAACATGTACAGGTCTACACAGTCCTGAAATACCACTTTAAGGTATGTATGTCTGAGATATTTAATTTCCCCGTCTGTATTTTAAACTAACGGTGAATATTTTAGACATGGAGTTTTTCCATGGAGATATATCATTTACTCCAGTTCCTATAGACCTTGTTAAGATGTAAATTTTTAAAAATAATAATATATTTGTGTGAGGCACTGCCATCGGAATAACCATTGTTCCAGGTTTATAATATGGGTCACGGTCTGCTGTAGATCATGAAGGTTGACAATTGTAACTGTCTTTTTTCGTTCTTGAGGTGATCACTTGCACAATACAGTAAAAATCATGTTGTTAGATGTGTGGTACTTGTAAGATGATGTGCTGAGTGTGGGAGCGGATGGAGGCGCGAATGTGTTTAGGCTCGTATATATGTAGACAATGCAACCCATACACTCACATGCAGTAGTCAAGGATGCTTGGACACTGCTGGCACGTTTCAAAACATTTATTGACGGAAACACACAGTAGCATCAACAGGAACAGTCAGTGTAAACATGGTCATGATAACAGGAAATCGTTTGGTATACATCAGGCATTCAAAAGGCTTGTAAACATTCGAATATTCGTACACGGACAATAGTAGTATGTTCATGTATATACAGTTCTCAATGCCGCTTTGGTACCTCTGACTGAACGCGTCAGATACCTTAATCACTTTGACATACAGGTACAACTTGGCATCCCCGCCAATTGCACATTAGCCGTAACACAGGCCCCAAAATGGCTAAGCCTTTAACATGTTCTGCCACCGAACGCGTAATAATGTAAAAGGGTCGGTGTTACCTTGCACAGAATCCTCAGAACACAATAACGAACTCTGTCGTCATTCCGACGTACAGAGAATCACTGCGGAGAACTGCCAACGCAGTCACTTCGAAGATTTTCTCCAAAAACACAATGGACATCATGTCCCACAGAAGCCAGATTACATCACGGCCTGACGGAAGTATCTCAACTTGGCGCTTAAAATCTGCTCATGAGCACAAGCTCCGAATTGTTTACCTTTGACCCTGTCTTCATACAGGTCAAACACAATGAAAGAACCAACAGGGAAGATAACCCCTAATCAACCTGACATCGCAAGGTAAAGACACAATTATTCACCTTTGACTAGGGTGAAAAAAATACGACAAATAACTTGACATTTGAAACTCCGTCGAAAATGACAGCAACATATTACTACACCCCCCCCCTGTAAAAAAATGACACATTTTTTTCTTCAAATATATTCATGAGCAAGATAGCACAAGCATCAATTATGCGCTCATGAATGAATGAACCTAATATCAGGTACAATAGACGCATAAATAAAGCGTCTGGTGAGAGTAAAAATCATCCCCCATCATAAGAGAAAATATTTCCTCTAAGCCAAACAAACTCAGGGGGTACCATTAAAGAAACCTAAGTTGCTGGCAATACCAATCATAGATATCAAAAATTGTCAAATACTATCATTACAACAATATACAAATATGATGAACTACAATACTATACCATCAGCATATCTAATGGATATATATCATAGATGGACATAATCAAATTTATTAAAGTCATTATACATCATCCAACTAGTGACACAATTGTGTTAATATGTTATGATATTAAGAACAGACATAAGTCTGGAAGTATGTCAGGAGACGTAGGACATAAGATTTAAATGGAATCATGTGGGCATCTAGACAATACGTCTGCCATCACATTATCCGAACCACGGATAGCTCGCACCGTAAAATGGAAAGGTTGAAGAGCAATAGCATAACGAGTAGATCTCGAGCTCTTCAAATCCTTACTTTGCATAGCTGTAAGAGCTTTTTGGTCGGTTTCCATAATGAAATGCGCGCCCAGAAGGTATCTTTGTAGCTTAAGAATGGACCAAACCATGGCCAACAATTCACGGTCTAAAACCGAGTAATTCCTTTCTGCCGCATTTAGCTACCTAGAAATATACATTACAGGATGCAGAGTTCCTGAATACTCCTGCATTAGTGCCGCTCTAATCCCAGTGGAAGAGGCATCACTACGAAGGACACAAATCTTATCAATCGTTGGAAGTCTTAAGATAGGATGAGATGAGAATAAATTCTTAACCTGATCCAATGACGATTGGCATTCTGGGGACCAACGCACCATATTAGGAGAACCTTTTTTTCAACAACGTTGAAAGTGGTGCCATAAGGGAGGATAGATTATCAATGAATCTTCCATAGAATTGTATTAATCCCAAGAGACTACGTACTTGCTTTTTTGTCTTCGGAACCGAGATATTTAATATCTTTGAAAAGTTTTGGTCCTCTGTCTTCAACAGACCATGACCAACTCGATGACCTAGGAAGGAAATTTCACTAAACCCAACAAAAGCTTTAGAGGGTTTAGCAGTCAAACTATGCTCACGTAGAGTAGATAGCAATTCCTTCAGACCCACATAGTGTTCTTCCCAAGTATCGCTGAAAGACAGATGTCGTCTAAATATGCAATGACATCTGCACGATCTGATAGAATTCGTCGCATCATGCGCACGAAAGTCGCTGGGGCGTTCATAAGCCCGAAAGGCATAAAATTCCATTGAAACAGACCCCTAGGTGTCGAAAAAGCAGGGAGAGGTTTGGCGTGTTCCGTCAGTGGGACTTGCCAATAACCTTTCGACAAGTCTAGTTTAGTAAAGAATTTAGCTTTAGAAAGTCTAATAAGTAGATCATCTAATAAAGGCATAGGTTCAGCATCGAACTTCGTAACTTAATGTAATTTGCGATAATCAACGCAAAGACGTATGTTATTGTCTTTCTTTCGAACAATAACCATCGACGAAGAATAAGCTGAAGTGGATGGTTCAATTATTTTCAATTGAATCATTTCATCCAATTCTTTCTCGACTTGTGCTTGAAAATGAATAGGTATTGGGTATGGTCTTACTCTGATCGGATTACGATCAGTAAGTATGATGTCATGTTCAATGACATCTGTGTGTCCAGGAATGTCGGTAAGGACATCCTGATATGATTGTAGCATAGAGGATACTTGACGTTGCTCCTCAAAAGACAAGTTAGAAGAGACGGTAACGTTTTTCCATGATTCCGTAGAATTAAGTGGAACAACGGGAAGAGGTAAGTTAACGTTAGAAAAAAGTAGTTTCCTCATCCTGTATAACAGACAGGGATGAGATATGACCATGTTGGACTCGAGAATCGTCCGTCGCCTGGAAAATAGGCTGTAAATAGTCTGGTCGTTCAATAAATTCAGTAAGCATATTTATATGGAAGGTTTTATGCCTTCCATCCACATCGGCAATATAGTCGACATCCGAAATTTTAGAGACTATAGTGTATGGACCTTTCCAAGAAATGAAAAGTCTGTTTTCCCTCGTGGGAAGTAAGACAAACGCTTTGTCTCCAGGACAAAGTTGACGTAGGCGTCTTTTCTTATTAGCGAATCGCCTAGTCTTTTCTTTAGTGAATTCTGATGATGAAGTAGCTAACCTGCATGATTCGATAATTTTCTCCCTAAGAGCAATGACATATTCATATGATGATTGAGTATCATCGTCAATATTATCGGCAGTGATCAGATCGTGTAGCAAGGACATAGGACCGCGAGGTTGCGCGCCAAAGACAAGTTTTGAAAGGAGGAAAATCCTGTATGCTTGTTGGGAACCTCTCTATAAGCAAAGAGAGCTGCAGGTAGGACCCTGTCCCAATAATCAGGATGATCCTCCGTTATCTTGCCTAATAAGTTCTTTAGTGTCCTATTAAGACGTTCAACCAAATCCATTGGAATTGGATGATAAATACTACTGAGAGACCTTTTAATGTCCAGAGTAGCCATCACATGAGGACATAGTGTCCGATATCTATTGAGTGCCGTGGTCTGATAGTATTTCTCCGGGAAATCCCAGCCGAGAAAATATGAGCCAAAGAGCATCTGCGATATCGACAGTTGATATGCTTTTAAGAGGAATAGCCTCTGGCCAACGAGTGCACATGTCAACTCAAGTAAGGATAAATTGATGTCCTCTGGCTGACTTAATCTTAAACGGGCCAATAATGTCTATTGCCATTTTCTGAAACGGCGAATTAAGAATATCTGCCGCCTGAATAGGTGCAGCATGTCTTGGACCACCTAGACTTGACCTTTTGGCAAATTTGGCAAGACCGGCAATAAATTCGTATGTCTTTGTTCACGAATGGCCAAAAGAAAGACGCAAGGACTCTAGTCTTAGTTCTGGAAAAACCCATATGTCCAACACACTGAGAATCGTGTGCATGTTGAAGCATTAAGGCTCGCATACACTTAGGCACAAGAATTTGCGAATGCACTTAGAATTGTCGAGTGTTGTACCATTCGTACCAATATACCATTCTTCATAGTGATATACGATCTGTGATTCGTAATTTGATTAGGATCACCTTTCTTTGCGAGAAGAAAGAATGTCTTTAAAGAAGGATCCTCTTCTTGTCGTTTAACAAACGTGTCATGCGAAATCACCAAGTGATCATCTTGGCTATCAACTCCATTACTATCATCAGATGAAGTTGGAGGGATAAGAGCTTGGGCTCTTGTTACCACTGCATTGACCGTTTTTGGATATTTTGTTCCTCCCAAATAGAAATTTGTTGCGGGGTGCAGTTGTTGCGGGGTGCATTCCTTTAAACCATGAATACGACCAATTATAAGATCCGAAATAGGATTAGGAAGAAAACACGCGTGGACATCTCCTGTAAAGAAAGGAGCGTCAATGCTAATGATAGCAGTAGGATATTTTTCCATGGTACCACCAAAACGTAACACATTTGACCACCTTTCCCGAGTAACAGCGAGGATCTATCAGAGACTGCCTAAACCCCGACAGTAGTGCAACCAGAATCAAAAAGCACTGAGACTAGCCTATCATTCACTAGATCTTTATGCAAGATGAGCGATGCTCTCCCATCATGCGCAACTGTAGCAGGAAGAGCGGGAAGAGGGGGACCAAAAAGTAAGGCAGATCCAGAAGATGGCTCGACCAATGTTGAACATTGGGGGCATTCAGTTTCTCTCCCAAAATCGAAAAAGCACAATCAGTGATAGCATTAGAGTTCCCACTATCATTTACTTGATTACAGGCTCCATTAAACTTCTTGTTGTGCAGAGTTTGCCTGTTGGAAAGCTTTCCTTTTGTTATATCTAGATCTACCGCGATTATCATTTCCCTGTAATTGTTATCATATTGTCCTATTGTAATTATCATTCCGGTTTGAATCCCAGTTTGTATATTCACCATCGTCATATTCTTGCGTCGAGAATGGTTATCCCGAGTAGAAAAGCTTGGGTAGTTTTTATTGTGATAACCTTTGCGACAGTGTCTGAAATTATTACCACCAAAATTACAAGAACTCACATCTCGTCTCAGTTCTTAGCAGAAGAACCATCATATGTTGGATTACTCTGCTTATGAGGGTAATTCTGATTACTTTTCCTATTCCAGTTTTGTTGAGCACCCTGAAATTTCTTATTGAAATTAAGGCCATATGGTGCTGCCGAAGCAATGGAACCCTTCTTTCACTTTCGAATTGCTAACAGTCGCATGGGGGATGCGCGGTGGCATACTGAACAAACAGTATTCCTCTATGTCTTTTAAGTTTTTTAGCTTATGATCATGAAGAAATGCAAGGACAGAGACTCATTAACAGAAGACAAAACGTTTGTCTCTAAGTAATAAAGTTCCATTAGACTTCATATGTTTTCTCCAGTTTTGAGCACACTCAATCATCTTGTAAATGTACGAGACGTATCTTTGTAACAAAAATCAGAGGAAATCTACTCATTTTCTGGCAAAATTGTCTTAAACGAAGACGATAATATTCTTCATTTAGTTTTTTGATATTTTTTAACAATGTGCTCTGACAAATCATATTTAGTTCTATTATGTTCTTCTAATTGTCCATTACAGTAGTCAAAGTTTCACCTGTAAAAAAATTTCATTCAGTTGTCAGTCATAGTTTTCTTTTATTATCTTATGCGTACCACATAAAAAATTCGATATCTATCAAGAGAATCAGTTTATGTCGTTTTTAAGGGATTGAAATGAAGCAATTTGATCTTACTAGACATCTCCTTTGATGTATCGAACGTTTATTGGATGAGCAACCCATATTTGTTACTTTCAATTCCTAATCCAATGTCGCGAGTCTTTCCTCATGTTCCATTTTTTGTTTCTCTTTCCTTTCCTCGGGCTTCCCTATCCAATCTTTCTATTCTCCGCCTCTGCTTCAAGTTTTTCATTCGCTCTGCAGCAGCTTGAAGTTTTCTTTTTCTGCTAGAAGTTTTCTTTCCTCTGTTGAAGTTTTCTCTCTTCAGCGAGCAGCTTCATTTTTTTTCTATTCCATCTGGGAATTTTCTTTCATCAGCTTGCATTTGAAACCTTGAATTCTCAAGCATCTATATTTCTTTGTTCAACTTTGCTTTCAATTTCATTTTCTATTTTGTCTCTTTTCTTTGACTTCATTGCTTATGGCGTATTGAGTAGTGGCAAATTCTTTCTAACTTGTCACCTGTCTTCCAGGGACTTTCCTTGTTCAATGAAGAAGTCTTAGTGTAGACATTTATCTAATGTTATCAGTAACCTGATAAATTAATTAATTAATTACTTATCCACTTTAATGGGAGACAAGTCTCAATGTTAGACCCTGTATATCTAGTTAGTTTATTTCATCTCTTTGGGAGTCAAGTTTTATTCAAATACCTTGTATAGTTAAATTATTTCTTTATGATAATTTTCTATCAATACTACCAATATGAATAGAGTATCATATTACTAACGACAATATTAAATACGAAGACCAAGTTATATTTATGTAGAAAGTGTATGACAATAATAAATACAAAGAAACAAGGGACACAGAACAACAACCGAAAACGTTCGCAAGAAGTCAAATAAAACAATACAGCGAAATGAAGGAAAATGTTTACAATTTGTGTAAAAAATGATGCGAAAAGGAAACAAGACAAATGGAAACACTGTATATAAACAAAAAGCGTGTAAGAATATAAACGGACAGGAAGGAGTGACGAACAGTTACAACAAAAGAAATCGAAAATCAAAGTAATGGAAAAATAACGTAAACAAAACTAATCATCATTGTCGTCACGCTTAAACGTTAAATAGCAAACAATTGTCGCTAGCAAATTCCAATTAAGGAAAATTTTGCTGTCCCATAACGACACGCTCTAATAGATAACCTCTATTACGTGGTATTTATCTAAAAAAAAAAAAGAGTCAGTTACCAACCAGCCGCTGAAAAAACACAAGAAAAAATACACAGCAATTAGTACAAGTAAACATAAATAGCAATTGAATTGAGTTGCAAAATTGAGCTTAGGTCACACATGATTGTTTAAGTAACTATCGTGCTCCTTGCGAACACAGAAACAAAATGGTCAAGCGCGCACTGATTGTAGATCCACTGTAGGCATGAAAGTGGTCTTCCAGAACATAATGTTATATGACTTTCTCGAAAACTTGAGTCTTGCACAACGGAAATGGTTTACAAATTTCAACGTTACTGTTTACAAAAACTTTACCACGAACAAATGTAACTTGAATGCTCGGGACGTAGAAAAGTCTGTGGGTTGACTGAGTCGTGTAACACCAGCATGTTACTGTTCACAATAGGGACTTGACTTGCAGTGTTGGTCCTCGTAGCAAATGCCTAGATGCCCACTTCAGTACTTGTCTTGTTGGTGGTTTATGAAGCATTATAACATAAATGCTAACACTGTTATCTGGGGTCAAACTGTTGAGGATCCTATTCTGTCTGTGTAGCGAAAAAATCTGAAAGAGTGTAGAGTATGTGCATTATTATCGCTTTTTTCTGTCCACCTGGATTCTCAAAACATGTAGCACAAAGTCCACGGAAATGTTAATTTCTCGCGCTGTCAGCTTATAAACACAGATCTGGCTACCGAAATGTAAACTGTTTTTCTGTTCTTGAGGTGATCATCTTGCACAAGACAGTACAGATCATGTTTGATAGATGGGTGGTACTTGTAAGATGATGTGCTGAGGTGTGGGAGCCGGATGGAGGCGCGAAAGGGATTAGGCTGTATTTATGTAGACAATGCAACCATACACTCACTAATGCTGTAGTCAAAGGATGCTTTGGACACTGCTGGCACGTTTCAAAACATTTATTGACGGAAAAACACTGTAGATCAACAGCGAACAGTCAGTGTAAATATGGGTCATGATAACAAGAAATCGTTTGGTATACATCAGGCATTCAAAAAGGCTTGTAAACATTCGATTATTGCGTACATCGACAATAGTAGTATGTTCATGTATATACAGTTCTCATGCCGCTTTGGTACCTTGACTGAACGCGTTCAGATACCTTAATCACTATGACATACAGGTTCAACTTTGGCATCCCGCAATTGCACATTAGCCGTAACCACAGGCCCCAAAATGGCTGTCATCTGTGTACTTCTTCTAAGCAGGTTAACATTCAACCCCTGCTAGTTAATGCTTATGGTAGATATCAAAACACCGCCAATCTGCGGTTACACAATATAATTCGTCACTGCTGGACTTCTGGATAAACTTAAAGTCTAATAGTCTTGGATCGGCTCCCTTGAGAACATTTATATAAGTTCGAAATGTAGAAGATCGGTGAAGCTGTAGTTCACAGTCATGGGTAAGCCTTTAACATGGTTCTGCACGAACGCGTAATAATGTAAAAGGGTCGGTGGTTACCTTGCACAGAAATCCTCAGAACACAATAACGAATCTCTGTCGTCTTCCGATCGTACAAGAGAATACACTGCGGAGAACGCAACGCTGTCACTTCGAAGTTTTACCCAAAAAACAATGGACTATGTCCCACAGGAAGCCTGCTTACATCACGGCCTGACGGAAGTATCACTACTGGGCTTTAAAATCTGCTTCATGAGCACAAGCTCCGAATTGTTTACTTTGACCCTGTTCTTCATACAGGTCAAACACAATGAAAGAACCCAGCAGGGATGATCAACCTAATTCAACCTGACATCGCAAGTGTAAAGAAACATATTTTTCACCTTTTGTCTAGGAGTGAAAAAATATACGACAAATAATTGACATTATGAAACTCCGTCGAAAATGACAGCAACAACAATTAAAACTTGTTAAAACGGCACCTCATCTTTGAAGCTATGGATTTAGGCAGCTAGCGGGCTCAATTACATATCTTGGTTAATTTGAAGATTCTTCTATAAAGTTCATGAAATGCAAGTAAAAATATAGTGTACATCCAAACAAACGATCCATAGGTTGTAGCCTATTCTTTTGTGTTGGATGTTTTTTTATTGTAATTTTTATGACTGTGTGTATCTATAAACAGCACTGGCCGTAGACACGTTTGTCTAGGATGTTTTGTCGACAGGCTGTTGTCAAGTGATTGTTGTCGAAACGCTTTTTCACCGCTGACAGAGCAACATTGTGTGTGGAAATTAACCATTTGAAAGGAAATCATGCCTTTTGAGAAGTACCTTTTCTTCAGGTGTATGCTACATAAAAACACCATTAAATAACCCGACCAAAGGCGTCTTTTATATTTGGACTAGCGCCCCAATATATACCGACTAGGTTGAAACGGCTCGCGCCTCGCCAAAAACGAGGCAAAATGTTTTACACAAAAAAAAGTGTATGCTACTATGTTTTTTTAGCAGTCTTAATTTTTTATTATAGGTATAACAAATCACGAACGTAACTGACTCATAGCCCAACTACTTCAAGCGTAAAGGACTCATAAGCACTACTGTTGTTGAATTACGTTTATTTGTTAAATGACTGTGAATGTCACAGTTGATAAATGTAGATGTTGGGACTGGTGTAGTAAAGTGTAACGATTGTCAACTCATTAAACCCAGCACAGTTTTGGTCATACAGGTCATCTTGTCCTGGAACGTGATGAGGCTCCGACAAGAATGTGAGTGTAGACAATGAGTGTGTATCTGAATGTCAGTACGCGAATGGTAGAATGATTCGATAGAGTTGACAGGTTGGTAGTACATCACTCATACTCACACTGTTCGAATTCAAGAAGTACTGGAACTACGGTGGTCTTTTTATAACATTTAATGGGACGCACACTTGGACAGTACGTGTATGGTTACAGGATCAAATGTCGACATAGACAGCATAATGTTGATCACAGGAATATCATCTTAAGTTAGCATTCATGCTTGGCAAATATCATAATGGAGCATTCGTAAATAAGCATTCAGAGTTCATCATGTAAATCATCTGGCTTTACTGACTGGGCACGTCAGACCATAACCAATATATAGGAAGGCTCCTAGACCTAACCTCGTCTAGTGAATATCCCTTCACGTAAAGTTCAATATATATATTTTCCATAAAGATATAGGAATCCCAGACATGGGTTCTTACATGTAGCAGTGATCTCTTGGTTCATCGAGCGATAGTACAGGCATCCCTTTTTCTCACTCGATAAATACAAAGTATATGAATTTCAACATGGCTGTTCTTCTCTCGTGAGTTTCACTCACTATAGGACCCAGACCAAAATTGGTCATTCGTTAAATGTCCTCATTTCTTCATAGCTTCTCTCATAGAGGTGATTGAATAATATCATACAATCTAGTGTTGATACATAGGAATGTCGTCTTCCTTTGAATAAATATTCTTTTCAAAAGTACCACTGTGCATCTGTTTATCGACAACGATGGCGAAGCCCAAGTTCATAATAAATTGTGGTTTTACCTTTCTATGCGAAATATAACTTTGCCATTCCTTGGCAAAAGAGAATAAACACTGGGGTAAAGTACATACAACATGTCTAAATGACTATCACTTTTCCCCATTGACTTATCGATCACTTTTTCGGCGATAGGCCGGCTACATCAAAATTCTACATCCAGACAGGATGACGGCCATGGATCACACCCCTTGCTAGCGATACTTCCGCTGCATAGCCTTTGACCTTTTCTAGCGACAACCAACATAGTTCGACTTAGAAATGTAAAGATATCCATATATAAGACAGACTCGTCCTACTCATACAAACACTACGTATAAATTCAGGCCATAGATATACTGAAGCAAGAACAATCTATTCCTACCCAGCCAAAGAATAAATCGCAGTAGGCCTAGACTCGTCCGCGGAGTCCGATCGAAGATGACGGAACTACTTTCAAGGGAAGTAACTCAAAAATGACTTCTCCTTAAGCACTTAAAAAGGAAATACTTTGATTACAAAATATTTGCGAACATAATAGGTATTTAAATGTATTATATTGCAAGATAGTAAAAATTGCCCTTTACAGTGGGACATATCTGTAATGTTGACATGTGGGCTGACTTGGACATATTTGTAATGTTGAAAGAACTACAGATGGGCTGACTGGTACAGTTTTGTAATGTTGACAGAACTATAGTCAGGTTAAGTAGGACATATTTGTAATACTGATAGAACTACAGATGAGCTGACTGTGATATATTTGTAATGTTGACAGAACTATAAGCAGGTAAACTAGGACATATTTGTAAATCTGACAGAACTACCGATGGTCTGACTGGAGCAGAATTACAACGCTGTCACATAGTTTTTAAAAAGAATTATTAATATATGCCATTTCTACCTCACGGTAGAAGAGGAACGACTAAGTAAGTAAGTAAGCCATTGCGATATGAGAATGATTGTTGACACCATTAACTAAGACAATAAATAGTTTGACAACAAATACGCTGTTATATAAACAAACACTGCACATCAAATCCCAACTCCGACAACTGACTACAGAGATTACAGTTATATAACTACGGGTAGAAACATAAAGTAGACATTCCATAAACAACGAACCAAAAGCGTAGAAAAAGTTAGTTTGTCACTGACATATGAAATAAATCAACACAGTCAAACAATAAACAATCCAATAGAAGAATTACCTATTGCTATTTTAGAAACCATACGTCAAATCGTCATTGATTACGTCATAAATCAGCTGGCGTTAAGGAAGACCACACTATCTGTAGACACAAGAGGAAACAAACAACACATGGATCTTCATTTCAGCTATTAGTACTTATAACGACACGTCGGTACACTAGCAATAATAGATATAGAGGTAAAATCATTACACTTAGAAAACATAAATAAATAAGTATATGGATTGAATAAGCAGCAACACTTAAATAAACTTATGACGTGACGGCCAAACATCCAGCTAGCAGTCCTTCACAGAAATAAACCTTTTCATGGCTAATAAAAGTGACACCCCCATCTAAATTTAAAAAGAAAATGACAGAGATAACACTCCGGCGGTCAAAATGTTATAAAAATGTACACAATATACCCAGACTTATAACCGAGAGATCACACCTCTTGTCATGTTTTAACGTCATGTCCAATCTCGGAAATAAGTGAAAAAAAAAAGAACTTAATCATGTGATAAAGCACAGATAAAGAAGTTAGGGGAAAGCATCCAATTTTACCTTCCAAAGGGGAACAATTCATCTCTTAATAAAATATCAAATTAAGTAACACATTTTCATTTTTTATTTCTTGTTATCAATTCATTATAAAAATGTATGTAAGGCACAATAGAATCTCTTATTTTTTTTAGTACGTTTGTTAAGTTGTTAAAAAAACGTGTGTTTACTTTGTTTAGAATAAAAATACTTTAAATAATATGGAGTTTGAGGCGCAAGTTAAAGAAGTGAAGACTTATATTCTTCTGCCACTTTCAATGATAATTAATTAACCTAATGTTTTGTTGCAGCATCAGTTTCGAAAACTTTCTGAAACTTACAACAGATTTACCCACTTTAAACATTCAATGCCACTGGAAGCTATTAAAGAATACTATACGCGAGAGGCCCAATGGGCTGATCACCCGTTGGCTTGTCACACCGATTACGGAAACAACGGCAGATGGATCTATTTGTTGTTGCCCTAAAGACGCCGCTAGGCGTGATGGGAAACTACAACAGAGAAAATCAATCTGCTGTTGCCCTTAAGACGCCACAAGGCGTGATGGCCTCTGACTGCTTGGTCGGTCTTTGGCTAAGGACGGAAGAAGAAGAAGAAGAATACGCGAGAGAACACAAATACTGGCAACCAAGATTCATAGAGACAAATACGACAGGAAAAGATAATAGAACAAGCCATCAAACTCACAAATCTAATTGATAAAACAGCACCTCATATAATTACATTGCAGGAAGAACTAGAACAATATCAACACCATAGATTAAGAGGTGCCCTGTTACAGACAAAATTGAACACAATCACACAAGAGATACCCAGCAAACAACACATGGCAGTAGAACAAAATATGCAGCGAAGCAAGCAAATAAGCCAAATAGTTGACTCACATGGAGACATACAAACGCAGGCACAACATATAGCAAAAGCCTTTGAGGATTACTATAAAAATCTTTACACAGAAGAAGGAATACAACCACATATACAAGACACTTTTATGCAATACACTAAGAAACTGAGCAACAAAGATAAACACTCTCTTGATGCAGAACTGACTCTAGAAGACATAACATACGCAGTAAACGAAATGCAAAAAGGCAAGTCACCAGGACCAGATGGACTCACAGCTGAATTCTACCAACATTTCTTCCCCATGTTAGGCCTTCTCCTACTAAGGGTATATTCAGAATCTTTCGCGAAAAAGGTATTTCTATCTAGTTTCAACCTGTCATACATCACTCTAATCCCTAAGGACGATCCGGACAATACAAAGCTTAAAAACTACCGACCAATATCACTCCTCAACACCGACTATAAAATTTTAGCCAAAACCTTAACAAACAAACTCAAACAGTTCATGGCTACACTCATACACGAAGACCAATAGTGTAGGGTCCAGCACAGAAACATTCATCAGCACGCACACTTCATAAGAGACATCATCACCTACACACATCAGAAAGATTGCCAGTCGTCAATCCTATCGCTAGACCAAAAAAAAGCCTTTGACAGAATATCCCACTCAAACCTCCATAAAACTTTACTACACTGTAACATTGATGAATACTTTAGAAAGTAGATTGAAATTATATACACAAAACCTGAAAGCAAGGTTTTGGTAAATCATTCATTTGCTGTGGCTTTGGGCTGACAAGATCTGTTAGGCAGGGATGTCCCCTTTCTCCTCTACTCTATGTACTCGCCCTAGAATCACTGCTAGAGAAAATTAGACAAGACAGTAGCATCACAGGCACTTTTATTCAAGGTAAAGGGGAAACAAAAATTGCTTGCCTACACAGACCACCTTCTTTCCCCCCAATGATAGGTCTATACAAAATAGTCTGGACACTTTCACGCTTTTTGGTAAAGGTAGTGGGTCAAAATTAAACGTCCAAAAGTCTACAATTATGGGTATAGGCAGATGGAAAAACAAAACAGATTTTCCCTTCGATTTAACGTCATCAACAAACATGAAACTGTAAGGTATATACTTCCCATCTCACCCGAACCGCACACACAAAGTTACATGACAGAACTTAGTCGCATATGCCACAGACACGCTTCACCGCTACAAATACAAAAATACAACCATTTTTTCCAGAAGTACAATAGTGAACTGATTTATTATTCCAAAAATAATTTACATTGCTACAGTCTTTGACCCTCCACAACATACGGTGACAGAGATAAACAAGGAGATAAGGCGGTTTGTTTTGGGGCACACTTTATTTAGCATTAAACATCAAACATTCATGCAAGAGAAAAGATTCGGGGGAGTTGCCCTCCAGGATATAGGGACAAAAATAAAGGCACTTCGAATCAGACATATAGGAAATATAATAAGAGACTTAGAACGACACGCATTAGCCCATTACTATTGCTAGACTGAGGCCACTAAAGAACAATGCCCCACACTATTACGGCACACTACCACACTTTTACAAGACATGCATACAAGCCATCAGAGGACACGAAACTTTAATTAACCAGAAAACAAACAAAATTTACAAACACTTAGTCAGGTTACAAGCACCACCTTTACACCTAAGAATTAAAAGAGGTTACAATTACTTTATAACAGATTACACTGAGATTTTCACCGATCTTCACAACAAAAGCATCGCACCAAAAGCCAGAGAAGTCACATATCGATTCTTATATAACACGAAACCAACCACAGAAAGAGCAGCACACAGATTAAAACGAAAATCCCGATGCAAGATGTGCCAGGCAAATATACAAGAAAGGGATGAACAAATTTTCTATAAATGTAGTACAATTATACCAGCACAGAGAATCTTACAAGACATTCTGAACACACATACGAAAAAAAACAGACATTTTCAAAGCGATTATGCTTAATTCGATTCAGAAGACACTAAAAGACATCCATTTTAAATTAATTCTTTTACTCTCGGAATTTCGTTTTTTAATTTGTAAATGTCGCATTCAATCAGTATTTGAGTACAAAATTATTCGCCCAGCATTTCTCCTAAATTTGTTCCTCCAGCGAGTGACGCTTATTTTAAAACCTTACCACTATCCCCAGCTACCTGTACCCCGACCTGCCAAATATTCGTAAATCCAAGCCTTTAGTTTATACGAAGTTCACTTTCCTATAACCTCCCCCGTCCCCCACCCCCAACCTCATTGCCAATTATGTGTTATTCCATCACCTGTGTTTTTTTTCTACCTTCTCCACTCCCTTTAACATATCCTCATCCTCCCTCCTCCTTCCCTTCACACACAACGTTAGAGGTGAGGGACTCCACCCAATATTTTTATCTTAAGTACGAGTACATGTGAGAGAATGTGTGCAAGTTAAAAAATGTTCATCCTCCCTTTTGTCATGTCCGCAGAGAGAAGCCTGCCTTTATATTATTATTATTTTATTTTCTATGTATCTATTATCATTATTAAAAGAAGTACCTCACTACAAATCTTCAATATTAGATTACTGATCGAAAAACATCTCCAGCATCAACATAATTTATACCATAACTTCATCGATTTCACAAAAGCCTTCGATCGAGTCTGGCATGAAGGCTTATGGCAAATAATGAGAAAATTCAATTTTGATACCAACATCATAGATATCATTGAAGCACTATACAAGGACGAAAGCAGTGCTGTGTTTGCAAGCAACAACATTGGAGAATTTTTCAAAACAACTGTAGGAGTTCGCCAGGGATGTATCCTGTCACCAGTGCTCTTTAATATATATCTAGAACATATTATGCAGGAGGCTCTTTACGATTATAAATCAACCATATCGATTGGAGGCCGACCTCTGTGTAATCTACGTTTTGCTGATGATATTGATCTGATAACTGGAACAGAATCAGAACTTCAAGACCTTACCTCTAGACTGGAGAAAGTAACAAGAACGTATGGGATAGAAATTAATATAGAAAAAAGCAAGATATTGGTGAATAGCCATAAGAAACATGTTCCGACCAACATTACGTTAAATGGGCAAACGTTAGAAGAAGTTAACACCTTTAAATATCTCGGGTCCACTATATGTAGTGATGGAAGATCAAGTAAGGAAATCAAGACAAGACTTGAGATGGCCTCAGCTGCCATGACAAGGTTGAATGTGATCTGGAAAAGTAACATCAGTTTTCCTGTGAAGATCAAATTATACAAATCACTTATATTATCTATTCTCTTGTATTGGTGTGAGGGCTGGACACTCACTGCAGATACGGAGCGAAGGATTCAGGCTTTCGAGCATAAGTGTTATAGAAGAATTTGCGCATTTGCTATAAAGAGCACAAAACAAATGTCTATGTTAGAGAGAAGATAAACACCTATGCAGGCCACCAAGAACCACTTTTGTCAATAGTGAATCGTCGAAAGCTTGCCTGGTTTGAACATGTAGCTCGTCATGACTCCCTTTCGAAAACGATCCTCCAGGGAACAGTCGAAGGTAAATGGAGAAGAGGAAGGCAAAGAAAATCCTGGGCTGATAACATCAAAGAATGGCCAGGACACGGTTTTTCCACACTTGTACGCATTGCTGAGGACAGAGAGCAGTGGAGGACCCTGTCTGCTGATGCTTCCACCATGGCACCCCTACGACCCATGACGGGTTATGGGTTGAGATGAGATGATGATTATCAGTATTATTATTGTTATTGACATTATTATGTTTACATTTTAATGCATATGTACATGTGTATTCTATTTATTTTGTATTTATTTATTATTGTTATTATTTTGATTGGGACGGATGATGCAAAAGTGAGAGTTTTTGTGGGACAATTTTGCTCGGGTCAGCAGCAGACCGTGTGGTCTTCGGTCGGGAAAAAAAATTAGTTAGGAAATGTAAAGAAACTTAAATGCTGACCCTGGTCGTTTCGCGCCAGTTTCTAAATCTACTGAGCGTAGTGACACGTTGAAGACTTATGACCAATGGTATCTGACACCTTTAGTTATGGGGACCCGGACAGTCACGAATCCCATCATTGAAAGTCGTCAATAGCAGTTGTTGAAATAGCGGCAAGTGTGTATGTGAGTGTATGTTTGAGATCTATTGCATTTTTTTCCATTGGGAATATTTTACAAACCGGGACAATCCTATTCTTTAACATTTTTTAGGCCAAATTTAATTTTGCTCTATTTCCTCTTGAGAAATCGAATAAACAAGCCTAATAACAAACAAACAAACAAACAAAATAATAATTTACTAATGATTTCCGTGGAGAGGAGCAATATAATGAGTCTATAAACTATTTTGCAAGCCCTACTTTATAGGGAATACATTGCAATGAAAGTATGGGACCATTTTGTATATTTGTGTATGTTAACATTAGTGTATTTACCAGTAATCTCTGCACTATCGCTTCTCGGTTTTTGATATGTCAAATAAAATTATAATCTCCAACAAACAAAAAAAAAAAAAAAAAAAAAAACCCGACTAGGTTGAACGGGACGCGCCTCGCCAAAACTTTATAAAAAAGCAGACAGTGTGGACTTCGGTCAGAATACCTGGTTGTCCACAATGGAAAAAAAAGAACAAAAAGGAACTTAAGCTTGACCATTTAAACTACTTCTGTATTCACGGGAGGTCATGTTGATCACATTTCTGGACGCCGTTGAAGTGTCAAGGTCTGCATTGTCCACTGGTCCCTGAGTGTGTTCGTGGGAGGTCTTTGAGCCGGTTTTTGTACTGCAAATGCTCTTAAATTCATGGGGGAGAATCGCAGCATGGCTTGACTTGACTTTTTGATAATGAATGTATATATCACACGTTGGTTGTTTGTATTGTTATGTTAATGAGAGTAGACTTTTGGTAGAAGTGTGTGTCTACGAGTGTATATGCCTTTCATCTGTATTTCAATTTGACCTTGTATTTTAATAATGCCCATGATGTATGTAATATTACAAAAAAAAAGCAATTACATGTATAAAAAAATAGTAAGTACGAATGTGTATGTGAAAAGAATTGTTTTTGTCTAGTTTTTGCCTTTGTTAGTTTTTGTTTTTCCCTAACCCACCCCCGTTATCACTAAAGAATAAAGTAGTACGCACTATATTTCCAATAAGTGGGTGCAAGGTCTTTTTCTTTCTTTTTCTCTTCCTTCTCTTTTTAATCAACACTACCATTACCGTAAAATGTGTAACCTGGGAGTACTAGAGTGTGTAAATGAGTATGTGCAGGGTGTGAAAGTAATTTTTTTATATTTTTACAGCTGCTCAGTGTATTTTCATTGTTATGCTTATGTTCAAACTATTATTGTCAAAGTTTCCATGCATATGATATGTCTTTGTCAACTTCAACGGAATGTGAATAAAGAGTTAGAAAAATAATAAAATAAAATAATAAAAAAATTAAATAAAGGGTACGCTCTATATTTCCAATAAGTTGGTGTAAGGTCTATTTCTTTCTTTCTTTCTTTTTCTCTTCCTTCTCTTTTTAATCAACACTATCAATACCAAAAAATGTAAAATGTGTAACCTTGGAGTACTAGAAAGAGCGTGTAAATGAGTGTGTGCAAGGTGTGAAAGTAATTTTTATGTTTTACAGCTGCACAGTGTATTTTCATTGTTATGCTTATGTTCAAACTATTATTGTCAATGTTTCCATGCATATGTCTTTGTCAACTTCAACGGAAAAAAAATGTGGGCAAGGCATGTCGTAATAAATAATTTGTATATGGCACATCGTGCCAAATTAATCTAAATGTGTATCGGGTGTAATATTCTAACATTAGGAAATACAGGCGTATTTACGTTGACGTTGCCAGTGCGGCAGAAAAAAATCTTTTATAACGAAGATATTCTTCCCCTAAATAGATGTATAAATTAAATGGTATGAAATCAGTTATACAAGTTAACGGTAAACAATTCTCGTTCCTTCGTGTTTTATAATAATGATTCACTTCTGTGGTTATATAAAAAAAAAAGTGATTTAATCAACGCTATCATTACCAAAAAAATAAATGTAAAATATGTAACCTTGGAGTACTAGAAAGGGTGTGTAAATGAGTGTGTGTAAGGTGTGAAAGTAATTTTTTATATTTTTTACAGCTGCACAGTGTATTTTCATTGTTATGCTTATGTTCAAACTATTATTGTCAATGTTTCCATCCATATGTTTTTGTCAATTTCAACGGAATGTGAATAAAAATAAAAAATAAAATAAAATAAATGATAAAACTGAATGAGGGAAACGAAGTACTACTGAAAAGAATAGATGCAGAAAGAATGACCATTGAAGAAATTACATCAAACACAGAAGACACTAAAACGAACGATCAATCAGACGAAGAACTCATCGAGGAAACACTAGAAGAGCTACTCCCAACAATTATAGAAAGAGCGCTATCCCAGATACAGGAGAAAAGGAAGACACAATAAACAGAAACGAGGAGGGCAAAAACACACAAAACCACACAAGCTAGATAGTGAGGCAGGATATGAAATACACTATAGAACATGCCACGGCAACACGAACAGAGAAACAACGAAGAGGAAGCCAGCTAGTCGTCCTTTTTAGGACCAGTCCTTTTCAGGACTAACAACCGGCCGACATCGAAGAACCTAACACACAATATACCCCAATTATAACCTCTTTGGTTGAACAGGGTATAACAGCAATATAGTCGACGATACATGATGATGATGACAATGCTAATCAA
>JAMPIV010015598.1:40000-122619 GCA_024509875.1 Oreohelix idahoensis
CTCTAGATGTATATTTATCAGATCATCGAGGGTGGATGCACATGCGCGCATAACGTCCCGCTTCACCAAAAAAAAAAAAAAAATCTTTACAGGAGAGATTATATGTTGATTTTTCATTGTCGCTTTTAAAGAGGCCATACCGCAGACTTGTGTAGATTGACCAATTATTTTGGAGGCAGTGTATTCTTAATCAATAACAAGAGATTGTTGTGTATTTCATGAAAGTTTAGGTATAGGTATACTGTCCAAAAGTGATCTCATCAGAACGTTGCTATCTATGTAGATGTGCTGTAGTCTTGTCACAAACAACAAGCTGATTTAGACGTAGCTTTAACACTTTTTATTGGTAGGTGTTGTGCTTTTACCTTTTTACATGAATGTAACAACCGATTTGTTCCAAAACCTTCATGTAACCATGTTGCTGCTTGGCTTGAGAAGATGGAATTTTTATAAGCACTCACTAAGTGAATTTCCTTTTTCTTACCCGCTATAGAATAAAGAGGAAAATATAAAAAATTAAATTAATAAATTCGAATAGTATGATTTTTATAGAGGAAGATGGCTAATGAGACGGGGTGTGGTGGTGTTGATTTTTTGGTTTTGTCTGGTGTTTTGGGGTGTAGGCATTGATGAGAATATAGGGTGGTGAGAGGTGAAGGGGTGTAATTATCGTTGTGGACATGTCTTTTGATGTAAAAATATGACAGGGAATTTCCGTTTGTTGGGTAAATGTAATTACATATTGATATGGGTTCTGGTCCACGGGGTAGTTTTCTTTATTATTTATATTATAGCATGAGTAATAAGTCTACTCACCCCAATGTCCATCTAGTGGTATGTAAGTGACCCCACAAACAGCCGTATTCTCCAACATAAAAAAATACTGTCAAAGGCCAGGCTGGACAATGCCAAATTGACAGTTTTATTGAACACAACGAGGTTCCGTAGAGATATATGCCATATGCCGACTAGATTATGGCGTCAACTAGACACTTCTTAGTGTCACTGTACACGCTGCATTTGGAACAATGTCGACATTTTCCTTCATTTTTAATAAAGTTCAAACACGTTCTATTACCTCTAGTTATAAAACCCGGATCGATGGTCGGCGCAAAACTTCGCAAGGAAACCATTGTCGTATACTTTATAAAATTCCGTAGCATAGGGCGTCGTCAGCGCTAAATATAGACCGTCCGTAGACAGCGCGCACAGTTGGAAGTCGGATATATCGACGACTCTATCTAGAAAAGCGTAATAAAAGTCTAACATGCAGAGTTGTGTGTATTGGTAGACGATAAATCTTATCTGCAACGGGATTTACTTGTGTAAGACTAACATTTACCTTTATAAGACTAACATTTACTTATGTAAGACTAACCCTGCTACTTATTTATGTTCACTTCATTGCAGACAAACTCAAAACACAAGGGAGCAATAGTAGAAATTTATAAAAGAATCATTCCTTCGTTCGTGTGTTCGAACCCCAGGGAGTTAAGGTTTCACTCTTTTTACATTTGTGGCATCTAGTGATAGGTTTTTGAGCTTTCTTGCAATTCCAGAAGACTTCTTCAGCTCAGCGGGTGCAACAATGATGGAGGTCACATCAGACCCACTAATGAGCAGGTGATGCAATGCTACGAGTTGGATGGTTCTCTACACGATTAAAAGAATTGAAAGCTGATTTTAGTCTTTACTCGGGCAACGGTTGGTTGTCTTCTTGGAGCGAGCGAATTGTCACAGTGTTCTTCTCTGGCTGAATTGGCAGGTTATATTGCCTATCTTCCCCCACATTTGTTTGTTGTACATTCGTTCTAAATGTCTGCCAATCGTTTCAAACATGCGGACGGCCACGGCAATTTAGTACATTAAATGAGTGTGACTAAGTATTTGTTCCAGTTATCGAACGGTTATCTACTTTTTTGTCCTTTGATTTTCAAGCTTTAGTGAAAACTTTTCTTCCAATCGACAAAGATGGTCCCAAAATTTTCTCCCAGTCCTGCGCAAATGTTCCAACCTGTAGGTAAATATTTATTAACCTGTTTTTAATTTTGTTATTTTTGCAGGGGCCAAATATTTCGTTGAATATTTCTTGCATGTGTCGAATATTTTTAACAGTTCGCAAATATTTCTAACAGTTGTCAAATATATTTTGAAGATTTCTTGCATGTGTCAAATGTTTTTGCAGGTGCCAAATATTTCTTTGAATATTTCTTGCATGTGTCAAATATTTCTAACAGTTGTCAAATATTTCTTACAGTTGTCAAATATTTATGCAAAAGTTTTTCCAGTTGTAAAATATTTCCTCAAATGTTTTTCCAGTTGTCAAATATTTCTTCAAATGTTTTTTGCAGTTGTCAAATTTTTCTTCAAATGTTTTTTTTTCTCCATTTGTCAAATATTTCTTGAAACGTTTTTTTTTTCAGTTGTCAAATTTTTTCTTCAAAATAAAACTTGTGTCCAAACTTTTTCCCTGTTCAGTCAAGTATGACTAAGTATTTGTTCTAGTTATCAAACGGTTATCTACTTTTTTTGTCCAGCAATTGTCAAACTTTTATGAAAACTTTTCTTCCAATAAGCAAAGATGGCCCCAACATTTTCTCCCAGTCCTTGTCAAATGTCCCAACCTACAGGTAAATATTTATAACCTGTTTAAAATTGTATTTATTTTTGCAGGGGCCAAATATTTCTTTGATTATTTCTTGCATGTGTCAAGTGTTTTTTTTTTCTAGTTGTCAAATATTTCTTAGAATGTTGTTTTTTCTAGTTGTCAAATATTTCTTCAAATGTTTTATCCCAGGTGTCAAATATTTCTTCAAACGTTTCTTACAGTTGTAACATTTTTCTTCAAATGTTTTTTTTTTCCAATTGTCAAATATTTCTACATTCCCTCCAAAAGTGACACACTTGACACATTTACCTGTAAAAGCAGAGGGCTCGATAAGCGAGTGCTTTATCCCGATGGTAGAACATCCGGAATCCTTCAAAACTTGCACTTTTTTCCATATAATATTCCTGGATGGAATGTGAGATAACCCATATTCACACATGCAGACATTGTAGACATAATATGACCACAGTTAAGTTTCTTTGTAGCCTTAGATATGTGTTGCGATTGACACTCAAAACATGAATCATTCATTACCATACATGCATTAGCATGATCATCATCATCATTATCTTTGTCCTTCTTGACAGTGCAATTATTTGCATGTCTATGTTTACTTTTGTCTCTCGAGGGAGATCTGACTTGACCTTTATTCTTACTGACCGACGTTTTCTTATAATAATCAAAATCAGAGGAATTATCATTCCTGTAATCTCTACCATATGATGATCTTTGTTTATAGTACCCTTTCTAATGTGAATCATCATAATCTCTGCCTTTGTGATACCCACGATCATGGGGTGAGTACCCTCTATAGCCTCTTCGATACGAATTTGAAGGAGAGCGATGACGCCGAAAGTTATAAAAACCTCTCTCAGACTGATGACAATCTGAACGATAACGTTAATCAACGCTATTCGATCGAGGTCTATGATCGTACGATCTGTGATCGTGGTGTGCTGGGCACGCAGGCAAAGGATCTCGAATAGAAGATCTATGAATATCTTTATTCGGATGTACGGTCACGAATTGTCTCCCGATTATTAGGATGTCTTTCCTGCAAAAATGATTCTTATTCACTACTGCATGCAGTTATTAGAGTTTAGTGATATTTTAATGTATGTTTTGACACCGCACACATAAAAGTCTTAAAGCAAACAACATAGGGAAATATTTTAGAACATGGATAAAAATTTTATATAACAGGTCATAAACTACAACAACACAACAGCTTAGGCTAAACACAAGAATCTGAAATCCACGTCAAAGCGTCCTGCTTCGCTCAGAACATTTCTTCGTTTCGGCGCGCACATCTGCGAGTGTAACGGTTGGCGAATTCAGACTATTACCATCGAAAGTGGCAGAGCATATAAGTGTTCACTACTTTAACATGTGCATCAAACTCCAAATTTTTTTAAGTCTTTTAACTCTTAACATAAGACACACCAAAAATTTGTAACAATATAAAAAATGTACTAGCAAAAATAAGAGAATTTTTTACGGCGTTTACAACTTTGTCTAGTAAATTCATAAAGTTAAAAGAATAATGAAAATGTGTTATTTATTATGATTTTTGTTAATAATTAAATTGTTTCCCTTTGAAAGTAAACAGGATGCTTTCCCCTAACTTTTTTGTCTCTGCTGCTTAAAGTATCACATGGTTAAGTTTTGATTCTTCCTTTTTGTTTCACTTATTTCTGAGATTCGACATCCGGGCAAAACCTGACAAGAGGTGTGATATCTCTGTTATAAGCGGGGTATATTGTGCGCATGTTTATTACATTTTGCTGTACTGTTATTTCTGTCCCTTTTTATGTAGAAAGGGGGGGGGGGGAGGAACTTTTATATTAGCAATGAAAAGGTCTATTTCTGTGAAGGACCGCTAGCTGCCTGTCCGACCGCCACGTCGTAAGGTTTATTCGAGTGTTTCTGCTTGTTCAATCCATATACTTATATTTTGTAAGTGTAATGATTTTACCACTATATTTATTATTGATAGTGTGCCGACGTGTCGTTAAAAGTATTACTAGCTGAAATGAAGATCCATGTGTGTTTTTCGTTTCCTCTTGTGTCTACCCATAATGTGGTCTTCTTTAACTCCAGTTGATTTATGACTTTATCAATGATGATTTGAAGTATGGTGTCTAAAATTGCAATAAGTAATTATTCCTTTGGATTGTTTATTGTTTCACTGTGTTGTTTTATTTGATATGTCAATGATAAACTGTCTGTCTTGTTCTACGATTTTGGTTCGTTCTTGGTGGAATGTCTGCTTTATTTGTCTACCCGTAGTTATATAACTGTAATCTCTGTAGTCAGTAGTGGGAGTTGGTGTTTGATGTATAGTTTCTGCTTACTTGAAATCGTATTTGTTGTCAAACTATTGATTGTTTTTGGTTGATGGGAGTCTCTGAGGAAAATATTTACAATTAATTGACATTCCTTCTCATACCACTAGGAATATATGATAACGTGGGAAACTGATAAATCTTGGTACTGTTGAATGGTGAGAGACCTTCGGGCAACGCCGGGTACTTACAGCTAATAAATGTTCTGCTATGGCAAGTTCGCTGATGAAGGCAAATCAGCACCCTTCGGGCCCACAGGTGGCCGACCAGGTGTGTGGGTGCACAGACATCAGTGAACGCGAATGCATGTAGTTCTAACGAAAGTCAACAATAGTCACACACACACACACCAACGTACATGCAGGAGTCAGGGAAAAAAGGTTGAAACTTCTTATCGTTCTACACTGTTTTAATACTCCACAGTCACGAGGACATCACCAAGTACATTGTCACAGGTACAGTACACAGCAAAATAGGACACATCTCAAAAAAGCACCAAATCCATAGGTAGTTAAGTGAATAGAATACAAAATCCCAGGCACAACAGCTGTATAAGTACGTCAGTTCATAATGATAAAGTTTCCTGGCCCAAATTATCCCTACAATAAAGAGAACTGCCTATCGCAGTATAATAATATCTATATCGTCAGACTCAACATAACACATGGGAGAAAAACACCTTCCCTATAACAATAATCTGTCGACCTTCACAAATCTCCCTCCTCGGAGATATCAACACATAACGGCCTATAATCCAAGGCCAGAAAAAAATCTTTAACAATGCACATTCTGCAGAATACATATATCAGCCTTTATATCCACGGCTTTATGAAAAATCTTAGGCAATATCAAAATCCCTTTCACCAAAACTGTTCTCCATATCGGGACACACTGAACATAATCGTCAGTCCCTTCTCTAATCTCTCTCCACATTCGAATCACGAAAAATTCTCCCCGCCAAAAAAAAAACAAACAACAGCTCAGCGGATTTAGCGCCTGAAATGAATTTCGTTCACCCACGTTCCAGAACATTCGCGAAAATACGCGAAGTTATTTTAAACACATAAACAGCTAAACAAGGGAGCTAACAAAGGCCCAGCCTGTACTTACAAGTATTTTACTGGTAAACTCTCCTTGACTAGAATCAGGACTTAACAGTCTACACCGCCCCCCGGGGAAAACAAAAATAAGCGGTCCATGGTTGCTGTGCTGGTATGTTTTTTTCTGGATTTGTGTGTGCTTTCCTGGACATGTGTGTTGTGTTAGCTTTGTGTGACTTTGTGCTTATTCCATATTTGGTTGTTCCAACCAAGAGGTAAGATATATATATAAGATGGCAGCACCAACTGTCCCAATCTTCCATGTTAATATGGATGATGACTTTGAAAGTTGATCTTTCCACAAACCAGGAACTTTAATCATTACAGTCTCAGGCCCACAGGCCAACCGAGCATCGTACTCACTTATAGCGAGTATACTAGCAGGACCCGCAGGTGTGGGCACAAGTGGGATTGCCACCCTATATCGGTTTGCAGGACCCTTTAAATGGTTTGACAACAGCGGCCCAACTCAAGCACTACCAGTGCCTTCATGGAAAGAGATTGGAGTGAACCAACCCACAAATGTCGGTGTATATTGAGAACCAGGATAAGGAAAAGTCCAAGGGGATCCTTAACTGGATTCCACCAACCATGATGGCTGAGGCGGTGCAACGAGTGGCGGCTGCAGTTTCCGGAGACAAAGACGCCGAAGTTACAAGAATAAAAACGGCCTTTGACAAATGGAATTTTATGTACAAGCCCTCATTATGCCAAATCCGCCATTTTATACATCTCAAAATAGCGGGGCCGGAAGAAAGAATCCAGCGCATATGGGTGTCGCTGCCAGACACGAGAATTCAATGCGCCATCTGCGGGCTTGATACACATTGGGTGAGTCAATGCCCCAAGAAGCGGGCGCCACCCTCCCAGGTCAAACAAACAAGAGAAGAAGAGGCGGTCGCTGAGAGAACACCGGCGGAACAGAGCAGGACAAATGCGCTCCCTGCCGCAGAAAGCCAAGAATCCAGTCAAACCATCAGAGATTTTACAACAGTTGTCTCCAGAAAAGACAAAAAAGAGAACAGGAAGAGACTCCTACTCCAGGCAACAAGGCCTGTAAAGTCGAAAGAGGTGAGGCGAAGCGAAAGCTTGTCGCCAAGCAAACGCTCGCCGAGCAAAAAAGATTTGCCCTTATCGCCTAAGGCGACTACAGAAGAGTCCTACTATGGGAAGGTATCGTCGACACCTGTCGTCGACGAGCAAAGGGTGTCCCAGCCCAACAGCCCGTGTCAGAACACCAGTAAAATTCTTGATGTCAGGGGCCTTCAGGCCGGATCCAGAATTGCCAGGGGCACTACAAACACAAGGCAGCATAGGCCGCAACTGGGCAACCATGACTGATGACGAGGCCATGGAGTCGATGATGTCGCAGACCAGCCTGTACATAGACGGGCTAGAATTCGACCCAGTAAGTGAATGAGCTTACCATTACGAGTCCTTCTTCTCTGCACTGGGGCCCAGTGCAAGCAGTATGTGTTCAACCTTAGGCAAGCAAAACGAATGTGTTCCAGAGGTCTGATGACGAACGGTGCATGTGGGGGCACGCCCAGGCTGCACCCCAATATTATCCTCCCCTGTGAACCTGCCGGAAGTGTGAACAGTAAACTACCAGTGCGTGGGAAGATGTGCCCCCTCCACTGGACCCAAGTAGAACAGTTCACAATAATAATAAAAATAATGTATTTCTCCATAGTAAAATGTAACAACCCCTATAGTTTAGGAGTGTTTTTACAATGTATTTTAAGAGTTGTGTTAAATGTAAATAGTTTTTTTGCTGTTTGGTTCTTACACAACAATACACGCACTTCTACACACTTAAATGCGCACTGGTTTAATTAATACACCTCACGGTAGAAGGGGAACGACTAAGTAAGTAAGTTAATTAAGCAGCAAACCCTCAACCCCGTGGCGGGAGGGTCTGACAGCGTGGCTCTGCCTGCGCTTAGCCCAAATCATCAGGGCGCAATGACAAATAGCCAGCCCCCAGTCACTATTTTGTCGAGCAGTCTAATTACGGCAAGCGGCAAGCCCCTAGGCACGACTTTGTCAGGCAGTTTAGTCCCAACAGGAGGCCAGCTCCCAGCCCCTTCTTGTTTCAGTAGACTACTTGTAACAGGTAATCAACCTACGGATTTGCCAAGTAGATCAATTATAACAAGCAACAAATCCCCAGATATCACTTTGTTGAGTAATTCATTTATGACAAGTGGCCTACCCCCAGTCACCACTTTGTCTAGTAGTTTAGGTATGACAAGCGGCCTGCTCTCAGTCACCGCTTCGTCGGATAGTTTAAACGCGGCTGGTGGTCCTACCACTTTGCCTAGCACATCAGTTGTGACAGATGGCCAACCTCCAGCTACCATTGTGTCGAGCAACCTAGTGTTAATATCCCCAATATCAATGGTTTGAGGAATAAGCTAGAGCATATTATCAAACTGATTAAAAAAGAGAAACCGGATTTCTTGTTTTTACAACAGACCGGTATTACTTCTGATTTTCATGCCAATCAGATAGTAACTAAATTAGGACTTAAACATGGCTGGTTTGCCCGAGGCACCAGCCATGATGGTGTAGCCATTCTGCAAATTAATGAAGATTGAGAAGCAGTACACTATACAACAGATAGTTGTGGCAAAACTGTCATAATACAAATACAAAACAGACATAACAAACAAGACACACACACACTCATAAATATATACGCACCAGCGACGCAACTTGACCGACCTAGTTTTTATGACAAATTACACGACTTCCTAACGAAACATTATAAAGGGACTAAGAAAATTTTAGATGGAGACTTTAATTGTGTCCTTTATGATCTAGATCTGTCTAGAAGCTCCGTTGGGTGAGCACAGGCACGAGAAAAGTCTTCACTTTTACGACAGATTCAGACTTTGTTTGACGAACACGACCTCTCTGACGTCTACAGAAAAATAGAACCACAAAAACAAACCTATACACACTATGACAAAGTAAACCCATACTTTAGACATGCCTCAAGACTGGACAGAATTTACGCTTCTAGTGACTACAATACACACAAAACATACCACATAGAAAGTACTCTTAAACTTACAGACCACAAGGCAGTTTACACATCTTTAAGCATGGGACACACACACAAACAAGTAAAGAGAACCCCGCATTGGAAATTTAACAATAATCTACTTAAAAATACTTTCTACACAGAACAAATAACACAGCTAATACAAGGATACGCACAAGACATTCCCAAAGATAACATCGCACATTATTGGTATATGTTTAAAAATACAATAAGGGATAGGACACAGATTTTGGCCACACTTATACATAGCAAGTTTAAAAAAGAAGAGGGGATTTTAGAAGAAGCAATTAGTTTAACCAAAAGATTAGGTAACACAAACCCTCACATTCATACTTTAGAAGAACAATTAGATCAATATAAGCAGTATACCTACCAGGGAGCACTACTTAGGACAAAACTACACACTATAGCGCAATAAATCCCTAGTAGACAATATTTAGCAATAGAACAAAACGTTCAACGCAGTAGACAGATACATGAAATAATATACATGAACGGACAACAGCAAACGGACAACACCAGCATTAGCCACGCTTTCTTCAAATACTACAAGCAATTATATACTAAAGAAGGAACTGACGCAAACATACAAGATACGTTTTTACAATACACAAAGTGTTTAAGTGAAGAGGAAAGTGAGAAGCTAGATCAACCTTTAACTTTAGACAATTTACAAGAGGCCCTTAGTACCTTTCAAAAAGATAAAGCACCCGGGCCAGATGGGTTAACTGCAGAATTTTACAGGGCTTTCTTCCCCTGTTTAGGGACCATTCTAATTAAAATGCTTGAAGAAGCATTCTAAAAAGGGGAACTCCCGGATAGTTTAAATCAGTCCTATATCACCTTAATACCCAAGGACAGTAATGACAAAAAGTTAATTAAGAATTTTAGACCCATCTCCCTTTTAAATACTGATTACAAAATTCTAGCTAAAGCACTCACTCTGAAGCTTAAACCACACATGCATAACATGATACATGAAGATCAGTGATACGGGTGGATTTAGGCTGACTTCAATACCACCCCTATCGACACCCGATATATTATAGTTGTGGTGTAGGGTGTCTGTTGCTGTCACTTCCAATGGAGTTTCAAACATCGATCTATTGGTCGTATATTTTTTCATCCTAGTTAGGTGAATAATTGGGTCTTTGCTTGCGATGTCAGGTTGATTTGGGGTTATCTCCCTTTTGGGTCATTGTGTTAAGTTCAAAGGTAAAACCATGCCATGTGCCATGCGCAGGTTTTTTAAGCGCGGGGTTGAGTTAGACTTCCGGCAAGCCGTGAGGTGTCCTGGTTTCTGAAGGGACGAGAGTCCATTGTGTTTTTCGGGGAAATATCTTCGAAATGACTGCGATGGCAGTTTTCCCCAGTGAATCTCTGTGCGTTGGAATGACAGCAGAGTTCCTTGTTATGTTCTGTGGATTCGGTTACAGATAATACCGACTTTTTCCATTATTACGCTTTCGGTGGCAGAACATGTTAGAAGATTATCTAGTCTGTGAACTGCAGCTCACCGGCCCTACATTACAGAACTTATATGTTGTGCTCAAGGTAGCCATCCAAGACTATTAGTCTTCATACCATCCAGAAATCCAGTGACGAAGTTATATTGTGGGAGCCGCAGATTGGCGGCATATTTATGTCCACATAAGCATTACTGCAGGGTTGATGGTAACCTGCTTATCAGCAGTACACATTCGACGTCAGAACGAGGCCTGTGTTTTCGGCTATTATACTACAGCCTGATAATGTGCAATTGGCGGGGAATGCCAAGTTGTACCTATGTGTCAAGGTGATTAAGGTATCTTACGCGTTTAGTCAGAGATACCAAGGCGGCATTTTTGAACTGTCATTGAATAACATTATTATTGACCATGCACGAATATTGGAATGTTTACCAGCCCTTTTGAACGCTTGATGTATTATTATCGATTTCCGGTCAGCATGACCTTGTTTACAATGACTGTTCCTGTTGATGCTACTATGTGTGTTATCGTCAATAAATGTTTTGAAACGTGCCTGCAGTGTTCAAGCATCCTTGAATACTGCATGTGAGTGTAGGGGTTGCAGTGTCTACATATATACGAGCCTAAACACATTCGCGCCTTCATTCGCACCCACACTCAGTTCATCATACGCCAGCACTACACATCTAACAACATGTATACTGTCTTGGGCCAGTGATCACTTCAATAAGAGAAAAAGACAAATACATTTCTGGTAGGCCAGCTGATGGGGCTATATAGATCATTGTACACATCACGCAAGCCTTAAACAGACACCCCACCAGGCTACTTACACTTCTGGATGATGGGGCTATTTTCGTGAAAAGGACAAGTACATCTTACATTTGTGGGTTTAAGCTGGACAGAGCGAGAAATTAACATTTCCGTGGACTTATGCTACATTTATGATGCCCCCAGTGTTGTCCAGAAATTTACATTTCTACATGTGCTACATGTCATGAGGAACAAAGTGGACAACTGAGAATAACACACATACTCTATGCTTTCAAGTTTTGTCTACACAGGACATAAATAGGTCATCAACTGTTGACCCAGATAAACAGTGCGAGCATTTATGTTATAATGCTACATAAACCACAACAGGACAAGTACTGAAGTTAACATCTAGGCATTTGCTACGTGGACCACAACTGCAAGTCGAGTCCCTTTTTGTGAACGGTACCGCTGGTCGTTTACACGTTTCAGTC
Source organism: Oreohelix idahoensis (assembly GCA_024509875.1). Lineage (NCBI taxonomy): Eukaryota > Metazoa > Mollusca > Gastropoda > Stylommatophora > Oreohelicidae > Oreohelix > Oreohelix idahoensis. Next base: position 51,840 of record JAMPIV010015598.1, read on the forward strand.
AACAACAGACTTTTCTACGTCCGAGCATTCAAGTTACATTGCTCGAGGTCAAGTGTTTGTAAACAGTACGTGAAATCGTCAACATTTAATGTGCAAGTCCTAAGTCGAGAAGGTCATGGTAACTTTTGTTCGTGAATACCACTTTATGCTACAGTGGATTTGACATTCAGTGCGCGCTTGACATTTTGTTTCTGTGTTCGCAAGGAGCAAGTTAGTTACTGTAATATCATGTGTGACTAAGCTTTTTTTTGCAACACATTCTATTGCTATTTATGTTACTTGTACTATTGTTGTGTATTTTTCTAGTGTTTTTCAGCAGGCTGGTTGGGTAAAGGTGACTCCTTTAGATATATACCACGTAATAGAGGTTATCTATTGAGAGCGTGTCGTTAGGGACTGCAAATTTCCTTAATTGGGATTTGCGAGCGACAATTGTTGCTATTTACGTTAGCTGTGACGACATGAGTTAGTGTTGTTTTCGTTATTTTTTTTTCATTCTTTGATTTTCGATTTATTTTGTTTGTATCTGTAGGTCTATCCTTCCTTTCGTTTATTTCTTTACAACTTTTTGTTTATAACTGTGTTGCTATTTGTCTTGTTTACTTTTCGCGGTTATCATTACACATTTGTGTAACATTTTTTTTACTTTTTGCTGTATTAATTATTTGACTTACGCGAACGTTTTCGGTCATTGTTCTGTATTTTTGTCTTTGTATTTATGATTGTACTACATTATTGTCATACACAGTCTACATACATACACTTGGTCATGTATTATTTTTATTGATAAGGTATACTCTTCATATAGAGATGGTTAATAAAATATTATTATATGAGATATTTATACAAGTTCTTTGCTAACAGACTTGTTGTCCACAAAGATTGAGACAAGGTAAAATATATATGCAAGTTCTTTAAAAAAAAAAAAAAAGACTTGTGCCCACAATGATTGGGATATAAAGGTAATTTATTTAATTTTTTCAGGTTTCTGATCTCATTAGACAGAATGTCTACATTGGATTTCTTCATCCAGCAAGGGTTAACCCTTGGTAAGTCTGGTGATATATTGGAAGAATATGCAAATACTCAACATACCAAGGCATTGAAATCAGATGAGAAGAAACAGAAAATGGAAGCTGAGAATAGAAGATTAGAACTTGAAGAAAAAATGTATCAAAGAGAGGCTGAGGAGAAAAAACTCCAACTTCAAGCCCAAGCTGATGAACAAAAATTCCAGATGGAAATGGAGGAGAGAAAAGCTGCTGCTGAGGAGAGAAAAGCTCAAGCTGCTGCTGAGGAGAGAAAAGCTAAAGCTGCTGCTGAGGAGAGACAACTTCAGGTTGAGGCTGAAATTAGAAAAATGGAACATGAGGAAAGACTCGCAACTTTGGAGTTAGAGAAATTGAAATTGGCGAGTCCAGGTGCTCATCAAACAACTTCGAGTACGACAAAAGAGTTTGTAAGTAGGATCAAACTACCTCATTTCAATCCTTTAAAGGATGATGTAGCAGATTATCTAGATAGATTCCAATTTTTATGCGATACGCATAACATAAAAAAGGAAAAATATGTTGAACAACTGATGAAATTTTTTACAGGTGACACAGTGACTACTCTTATGACCATAGACGAACATGACAGGACTAATTATGATGTTGTCAGAGCAGCACTGCTAAAAAAATATCAGCTGAAAGAGGAAGATTATCGTCTTCGTTTTAGGACAATGTTGCCAGAAAATGGAGTAGATTTCTCTGAGTTTGTTACAAAAATACGTCGTACATTCACACGATGGGTTGAGTTGTCTCACACTGAGAAAACATATGAAGGCCTAATGGACTTATTACTTAGAGACAAGGTTTTGTCATCAGTTAATGATTCTTTCCTTGCATTTATTCATGAGCGTAAACCCAAAAACTTAAAAGACATGGAGGAATACTGTTGCCAGTACGCCACCGCGCATCCCCATGCTACAGTTAGCAATTCTAAAGTGAAAGAAGGGTTGCCAGCTGCTTTGGCAGCACCATATGGCCCTAATTTCAATAAAAAATTTCAGGGTGCTCAACAAAACTGGAATAGGAAAAGTTATCAGAATTACACTCATATGCAGAGTAATCCAACACATGATGGTTCTTCGTCTAAGAACTGGAGACAAGATGGTAGTTCTCGTAATTTTAGTGGTAATAATCTTAGACACTTTCGCAAGGGTTATCACAATAATAACCATTCGAGCTTTCGAGATAATCATTCTCGACGTCAAGATTATGACGATGGTGAATTTAGAAACCGGGATTCAAACCGGAATGATGATTACAATAGGCAATATGATAACAATTACAGGGGAAATGATAATCGAGGCAATTACAGGGGAAATGGTAATCGAGGCAGACCTAGATTTAACAAAAAAAGACCTTTCCAACAGGCAAACTCTGCACAACAAGAGTTTGATGGAGCCTGTAATACAGTAAATGATAGTGTTAACTCTAGGGCTATCACTGGTTGTGCTTTCGATTTTGGGAGAGCAACTGAATGCCTCCATTGCTTAACATTGTTCGACTCATCGACTGTATCTACTCTAAGTTGTGGTCACCCTCTTCCTGCTCTACCTGCTACAGTTGCGCATGATGGGAGAGGATCTCTCATCTTACATAAAGGTCTAATAAATGATAGGCTAGTCTCAGTACTTTTCGATTCGGGATGTACTACCGTCGGGGTTAGGGAGTCTCTGATAGATCCTTGCTGTGCCACTGGAAAAACAATCAAATGTGTTACATTTGGTGGTACTATGAAAAGTTATCCTACTGCTATTATTAGGATTGACACTCCCTTCTTTATAGGAGATGTCCATGCATGTCTTCTTCCTAATCCTATTGCGGATCTTATAATCGGTCGTATTCATGGGGTTAAGGAATGCACCCCGCAACAAATTTCTAGTTGGGAAGAACGAAACATTCAAGCGGTCAATGCAGTGGTGACAAGAGCTCAAGCTCTTAATCCCCCAACTTCATCTGATGATAGTAATGGAGTTGATAGCCAAGACGAGCACTTGGTGATTTCCCATGACTCGTTTGTTAAACGTCAAGAAGAGGATCCGTCTTTGAAGAAATTCTTCCTTCTTGCAAAGAAAGGGGATCCCAATCAAAATACGAATCACAAATCGTATATTACTATGAAGAATGGTATATTGGTACGGATGGTACAACACTCGGACAAGTCTATGCACTCGCAAATTCTTGTGCCTAAGTGTATGAGAGCCTTAATTCTTCAGCATGCACACGATTCTCAGTGTGCTGGACATATGGGTTTTTCCAGAACTAAAACTAGAGTCCTTGCGTCTTTCTTTTGGCCATTTGTTAATAAAGACATACGAATTTATTGCCGATCTTGCAAAATTTGTCAAGAGGTCAAGTCTAGAGGTCCGAGACATGCTGCTCCTATTCAGGCTGCAGATATTCCGATTCGGCCGTTTCAGAAAATGGCTATAGACATCATTGGTCCGTTCAAGATTAAGTCAGCCAGAGGACACCAATTTATCCTCACTTGCGTAGACATGTGCACGTGTTGGCCAGAGGCTATTCCTCTGAAGAGCATATCAACTGTCGATATCGCTGATGCTCTTTGGCTAATATTTTCTCGTCTGGGATTCCCCGGAGAAATACTGTCGGACCACGGCACTCAGTTAATTTCGGACGTTATGTCTCAGGTAATGGCTACGCTGGACATTAAAAGGTCTCTCAGTAGTATTTATCATCCAATGTCCAATGGATTGGTAGAACGTCTTAACAGGACACTAAAGAACTTACTTGGCAAGATAACGGAGGATCATCCTGATGATTGGGACAGGGTTTTACCTGCAGCTCTCTTTGCCTATAGAGAGGTTCCCAACGAGCATACAGGGTTTTCTCCTTTCGAACTTGTCTTTGGCGCGCAATCGCGCGGTCCGATGTCCTTGTTACACGATTTGATAACTTCCGATAATATTGACGATGATACACAATCGTCATATGAATATGATATTGCTCTTAGGGAAAAAATTATCGAATCGTGCAGATTAGCAACTTCATCTTCCGAATTTGCGAAAGAAAAAGCTAGGCGATTTGCTAACAAGAAAAGGCGCCTACGTCAACTTTGTCCTGGAGACAAAGCGTTTGTCTTACTTCCCTCAAGAGAGAATAGACTTCTCATTTCATGGAAAGGTCCATACACTATAGTCTCCAAAATTTCAGATGTCGACTATATTGTCGATGTGGATGGAAGGCATAAAACCTTCCATATAAATATGCTAACAGAGTTTATTGAACGTCCAGACTATTTGCAGCCTATTTTCCAGGCGACGGACGACTCTCCAGTCCACCAAGGTCACATCTCATCCCTGTCCGTTATACAGGATGAGGAAACTATTTTTTCTGACGTTAACTTACCTCTTCCTGCGATTCCACTTACTTCTACGGAATCATGGAAAAACGTTACCGTCTCTTCGAACTTGTCTTTTGAGGAGCAACGTCAAGTATCCTCTACGCTACAATCATATCAGGATGTCCTTACCGACATTCCTGGACACACAGATGTCATAGAACATGACATCATACCTACTGATCGTAATCCGATCAGAGTAAGACCATACCCAATACCTATTCATTTTCAAGCACAAGTCGAGAAAGAATTGGATGAAATGATTCAACTGCAAATAATTGAACCATCCACTTCAGCTTATTCTTCGTCGATAGTTATTGTTCGAAAGAAAGACAATAACATACGTCTTTGCGTTGACTATCGCAAATTAAATCAAGTTACGAAGTTCGATGCTGAACCTATGCCGTTATTAGATGATCTACTTATTAGACTTTCTAAAGCTAAATTCTTTACTAAACTAGACTTGTCGAAAGGTTATTGGCAAGTCCCACTGACGGAACACGCCAAACCTCTCACTGCTTTTTCGACACCTAGGGGTCTGTTTCAATGGAATTTTATGCCTTTCGGGCATATGAACGCCCCAGCGACTTTCGTGCGCATGATGCGACGAATCCTATCAGATCGTGCAGATGTCATCGCATATTTAGACGACATCTGTCTTTTCAGCGATACTTGGGAAGAACAGTATTTGGGTCTAAAGGAATTTCTATCTACTCTACGTGAGCATAGTTTGACTGCAAAACCCTCTAAAGCTTTTGTTGGGTTTAGTGAAATTTCCTTCCTAGGTCATCGAGTTGGTCATGGTCTGTTGAAGACAGAGGACCAAAACATTTCGAAGATATTAAATATCTCGGTTCCGAAGACAAAAAAGCAAGTGCGTATTCTCTTGGGATTGATACAATTCTATGGAAGATTCATTGAGAATCTATCCTCCATTATTGCACCACTTTCATCGCTATTGAAAAAAGGTTCTCCTAATATGGTGCGTTGGTCCCAAGAATGCCAATCTTCATTGGATCAGGTTAAGAATTTGTTCTCATCTCATCCTATCTTAAGACTACCAACGATTGATAAGACTTTTGTTCTTCGTAGTGATGCCTCTTCCACTGGGATTGGAGCGGCACTAATGCAGGAATATTCAGGAACTCTGCATCCTGTAATGTATATTTCTAGGAAGCTAAATGCGGCAGAAAGGAATTACTCGGTTTTAGACCGTGAATTGTTGGCTATGGTTTGGTCCATTCTTAAGCTACAAAGGTTCCTTCTGGGCGCGCATTTCTTTATGGAAACCGACTAAAAAGCTCTTACGGCTATGCAAAGTATGGATTTGAAGAGCTCGAGATCTACTCGTTATGCTATTGCTCTTCAGCCTTTCCATTTCACGGTGCGAGCTATCCGTGGTTCGGATAATGTGATGGCGGACATATTGTCCAGATGCCCACATGATTCCATTTAAATCTTGTGTCCTAGATCTCCTGATACACTTTCAGACTTTTGTCTGTTCTTAATATCCTAATGTATTGTAATACAAATGTATTTGGATAAAGTATAAAGAATTTAAAAAATGTGATTTTGTCCATCCATCAGTGATATGTTGCTAATATAGCATTGTAATTCATGATATTTGTATATTGCTATAATTATAGTATTTAATAATGTTTGATATATGATTGGTATTGCCAGCAACTTAAGTTTCTTTAATGGTACCATCTGAGTTTGTTTGGCTTAAAGGAAATATTTTCTCCTATGTTGGGAGATGATTTGTATCCTCTTCAGACGCTTTATTTATGCGTCTATTGTACCTGATATTAGGTTCATTCTTTCATGAGCGCATAATTGATAATCGTGCTATCTTGCTCGTGAATATATTTGGAAAAAAAATGTATCACTTTTTTTTACAGGTGGGGGGGGGGGGTGTAGTAATATGTTGCTGTCACTTCCAATGGAGTTTCAAACATCGATCTATTGGTCGTATATTTTTTCATCCTAGTTAGGTGAATAATTGGGTCTTTGCTTGCGATGTCAGGTTGATTTGGGGTTATCTCCCTTTTGTGTCATTGTGTTAAGTTCAAAGGTAAAACAGTTCGGGTGTGCCATGCGCAGGTTTTTTTAAGCGCGGGGTTGAGTTAGACTTCCGGCAAGCCGTGAGGTGTCCTGGTTTCTGAAGGGACGAGAGTCCATTGTGTTTTTCGGGGAAATATCTTCGAAGTGACTGCGATGGCAGTTTTCCCCAGTGAATCTGTGTGCGTTGGAATGACAGCAGAGTTCCTTGTTATGTTCTGTGGATTCGGTTACAGGTAATACCGACTTTTTCCATTATTACGCTTTCGGTGGCAGAACATGTTAGAAGATTACCTAGTCTGTGAACTGCAGCTCACCGGTCCTACATTACAGAACTTATATGATGTGCTCAAGGTAGCCATCCAAGACTATTAGTCTTCATACCATCCAGAAATCCAGTGACGAAGTTATATTGTGGGAGCCGCAGATTGGCGGCATATTTATGTCCACATAAGCATTACTGCAGGGTTGATGGTAACCAGCTTATCAGCAGTACACAGCCGACGTCAGAACGAGGCCTGTGTTTTCGGCTATTATACTACAGCCTGATAATGTGCAATTGGCGGGGAATGCCAAGTTGTACCTATGTGTCAAGGTGATTAAGGTATCTGACGCGTTTAGTCAGAGATACCAAGGCGGCATTTTTGAACTGTCATTGAATAACATTATTATTGACCATGCACGAATATTGGAATGTTTACCAGCCATTTTAAACGCCTGATGTATTATTATCGATTTCCGGTCAGCATGACCTTGTTTACAATGACTGTTCCTGTTGATGCTACTATGTGTGTTATCGTCAATAAATGTTTTGAAACGTGCCTGCAGTGTTCAAGCATCCTTGACTACTGCATGTGAGTTTAGGGGTTGCAGTGTCTACATATATACGAGCCTAAACACATTCGCGCCTTCATTCACACCCACACTCAGTTCATCATACGCCAGCACTACACATCTAACAACATGTATACTGTCTTGGGCCAGTGATCACTTCAATAAGAGAAAAAGACAGTTACAGTGTCTTATCTGGTTTTTGATGTTGCTGTGTTTGTTGTAGTTGGATAGTCCACAGAGTACAGCACAGGCAACATGATGCGTAGAGTCATAGAAATGGTAACTTCGATTGACGTTTTATACCATTTATTGCACGCCACAAGACAGTCATAGTATATATATATGTCATAAACAACATAGTTCAACGAAATTAGCATTCAATAATGATAGTGGTGGCAACTGTTAAACATGTAGGATCCAATCCTCATCAGTCATAGCGTAAACAACAGTTCAAGGTTCACAGTGTCATAAAGTTATTATCCATAAATCTGTATAAATAATATGGCACAGAGCTGGATGCATTAATATTCATTACTATCAATAGTGTAACAGTGTCAGCTGCATTTCATCAGTACACATACATAATAATCATTACTCCTCTCCTGATGCTGGCAGATCAGGTGTAATAAATAAGTCAGTTATCGTTAGCACGAGAAATAGCATTCAGGAGAACAGGTCGAACTGACCTTTATCACATTCCTAATTCTAACCCTTTGACTTAGGCGTAATCGCTGGCATAGCGAATCCTGGAACACAGACAATAGTCCTGTTGGTCTAAAGCGACCCATATATGTAAATTGTTCAGGTATAAAGATACCGGTGGCGAAATCCTAATCAAAGTACCTCTCCATTTTGAATCACACCGGCGAGCAGAGAACAACAAAATGTCGAACTACTAGATGGTATCGTAAAGTTCAATAAAGAGGTATTACCTTTCTTCGGAATCAACCACAAAACATATGCCTCCTGGCGGCTTGAATAATACTGGGAAAAGTCTAGTTAGATAACTAACTCACAAGACAATATATTTCCCTCTGAAAAATCACAAGACGCAGATGCGTCCGCTCTCTACTCAGTACATCTTCTCAAATCCATGCTGGGCGGAAGACGAAACTCAACTTCCCAAAGTCTAGACATGCGCAGAACGCATACAACTGACTAACACTCACAACGAACGATGAAGAAGAACAATTTCAAAAGCTATATTCAAAAATCACGCCTTAAATGGACATGGGAATACAGTCAATCCTGATTTCAAACATTCCAAGAAATAGTTGACCAACCATTACCGTATAAGGAGACATCGTTCGAAAAATGACTCAGCGAGTCACGACACAAGATCAGATAACCCACGAGCCAACCAACAAGAGAAGTTAATCCTCATAGTACAATGTACCCATAATATGAACAAGGTTATCTGTCTTAGATTAAAAAAAATTCAAAGTGTACAATTCATACAGATTTAGTTACACACAGTCTTAGGAAAAAATTATGTGCGTAACATTACCGCACCCCCCCCTCCCCCCCCCCCCCCCCCCCCCCCCACCCCCCCCCCCCCCCCCCCCCGGGAAAAAAAGAAACTTTTTTTTTTAAATCCAAGAGCCAGAAACACCAGGCTCGTAACGCACGTATGATGCGCGGATATAATGCCTAATATGAGGCTAGCTCGACGCATGGAGCGATAGCTGAGATTATATCTCAGATTATTAGAGACAATATTTCCCTAAGTGTACACGCGTATTCCAGGGAGGTGTCACCAACATACGCCACATGATGGCAACATCATAATGTATTAATACAGATATGTTATGATACTAAGAACAAAAATACATATACAATCATGTTATGCAACACTATCTTAATACAACATATGTTCGACGTAGAGATGGACAAAATCGTTCCACAGCAGGAAAGAACTTGATATGCTTCAAGGTTGACATAATGTCCATACTGTCGCAGACGTCAAAGATGTGCTGCGAAAATATCTTACTTACTTAGTCGTTCCCCTTCTACCGTGAGGTGTAGAGGTTTGGAAGAGAGAGCGCAAAAAAAATTCTATCAGCTGTCTTCTTCCTGGCCTGGTTCCATTCTAGTCCTCGGTCCTTCAAAGATTGTCTAATGTTGTCCTCCCAGCGGACTCTGGGTCGTCCTGGAGGTCTGGATCCCTGGCTCTTTGTTTCCCATGCTTGTCGTGGTAGCCGATCTTCTAACATTCTGCAGACATGGCCAAACCATCTTAGTTGGGACTGTTCTATTTGGGTCTGCAGCGGGTGGGATTTTAGGCCTTGACGGATCGTCTGGTTGCGGACCATGTCTCTTCTTGTTCACTTCAACCACTTTCCTCAGATACCTCATTTCTGGGGTTTGGATCTGGCTTTTGTGGGTTGTAGTCATTGCCCACGACTCGCATCCATATGTCAAGACTGGGACATAGGTGGAGCGGTATACAGCCATCTTCGTTTTCTTACCAACCTCTTTCTTGCTGAGGAATCCACGATTTATGGCCTGAAAAAAGTCTCCCAGACGCTGCTTTTCGAGTGGCAAACTCTTCTTTGATGCCTCCCTTTCGGTCTATAATAGCTCCGAGATATTTAAAGTGGTCGACCTGATCCAGGACCTGTTCTCCCAACTTAATCTGATGTTTTCTTTCTTCTCGTGATATCACCATGGATTTTGTTTTAGAGCTGCTTATGACCATCCCTCTCTTCTCCAGCTCTTCCTTCCAGACTTGCAGGTTGGATTGGAGATGTGCCTCTGATTTAGCAATCAGGGCAACATCATCAGCAAATGCCAGCTCTGAAATACAGACCTGTCTCAACTTCTAGTACCCCACTGAAAACTTTATTGCTCTCTCCTTACATGACTTGATAACATCGTCCATGAGAAGTATGAAAAGATAAGGTGACAGGATATCACTTTGGTTTACACCAGTGGTGGTCCTAAACTCTTCTGACTTATGGTTTGCTGTCCTTACTTAATTTCTGCAAGACTTGTAGAAGCTCTGTATAGCATGAATCAGAGGGGCTGGAATGTTCTTCCTTGCCAAACTGTCCCAAAGTTTGCTCCAGGGGACCGTGTCAAATGCCTTTTCCAGATCTATGAAACAAAGATGGATCTCACTCTTATACTCAAGGGCCTTTTCACTTAGCTGTCTGAGTGTGAAGATTAAGTCTTGAGTACTTCGGTTTGCTCGGAATCCGCACTGGACCTCATCTAATTGTGGCTCAGCTAGGCGTCGGAGTCTCTGTTCTAGGATTCTAGAGTAGATTTTAAAGGGACACTGAGAAGGGATATGCCTCTATGGTTTCCACATTGTCGATTGTCACCCTTTTTGAAAATTGATGTTATGATGGCAATCTCCCAGTCCTTTGGTATGGTCTTGTTGCACCAAGCTGCCTGTACGACCCTTAAGAGTAATAGGTCGCCTGATGCTCCAATGTACTTAACCATTTCTGGTGTTATACCATCATGCCCTGCTGCTTTGCCCATCTTGATTTTCTCCAGTGCTGCCTTCAGTTCTTCCATCTTTATGTCATCTTCATCACCATTGGTTTCCTCTTCTGTGCTAGTTGTTATCATTTCTGATGCTTGACCTTGCTCACCATCAAGGAGTTCTGAAAAATATTCTTTCCATCTTTCCATTACTTCCTTCGGGGCAGTAAGCAATTTGCCTTGCTAGTCCTTTATAAATTTGAGAGGGCATTGTTTTTCCTTCCTCATGTTCTTTAGGGTCTTATAGAACAATTTCTGGTTTTCTTGCGTATCTTTTTCTAGCTTTTCTCCAAATTATTCCCAGGACTTCTGTTTTGCTGCTAGCACCTTGTTCTTTGCTTCTGTTCTGAGTATCCCATATTCTCTATATTTCTCTATTTGTCCTGCTGTATTTTTAGCTCCTAAATATTGTTTCCATGCCATTTTCTTCTCTCTTATTTTCTCTTTGACTTCCTCTGTCCACCAAGGTGTCCTCTTTCTCTTGTTCCCAAGTCGGACTTCACTACATGCTTCGCAGTAGCTGTCTTTATGATGTCCTTGAATTTAAGCCACAGGGTTTCCAAGTCATCAGGTTGGTCTTCTGTGCTACTCACCGCTGTAGCAATAAGAACCTGATATCTGGTCTCAATTTCTGGCTCTCTCAGCTTGTAGGTCTTAATGCTCATTTCTTCCGTTCGTTTACTTGGTTTCTTGCGTGATGCTGGGCAGTTCCTAGGCTCAGCAACTCTTTCAGTTGTTCTTTTGATTGTAAGCAGGTAGTGATCATTTCCAATCTCTGGCCCCCTCCAGTCTCTAGCATCCCGGATATATTTGAATGAGTTCCTAGTAACAATGGCATAGTCGATCACTGACTTCTCATTATTTGTTGGTTCACTCCTATTGTATGCATGTATGCGTTTATGGGGGTGTCATGAAATATTCTAATCCACATATATAAATTATTAGGTAAATATGAAGCCTAACAAATAAAATAAATAAAGGAAGAAGAATGGTAAAGAACAGTGCTGTCACAATGACAGTACTCGAAATCCCCTTTGTTTTATGCTTCGTCTGCAAATTGTAACGCTTTCACGTTGATAGTAAAAGCTTAATGTATTATACCCGCTTTCTTCAATGAAACGTGTGCTGTATTTCTTGGAAAAACATTGAGAGGCAGACTGCGTAATGACCTAAATTAATCCTAACATTAATTATACTGCGTTACCAAAACGAACGAACAGATGGACTAAAGGATAAAAAGAGAAGGGAGAGGCAGAAAGCCGAACACTAAACCCGCGTCGCGCGATACACAAATGCTGCCATCACGCGTGTAAGACTACATGCACTAATTTTTTTTCGGACGGACAGTGATAAATTCACTACCCTTCCCAGAGTTAGGTTTTAAAATCATAAAAAACGCTTATTAGGAAAGATAACAATAGATGGGGTTACGTTTGAAAACATAACAGTACCCAGACAGCACATCTTCGAAACAGGAGGTAGAAAATACATATTTTGAACGCAGCCACTTAGCGCTTTTAAATTTGGATATTTGGGTTCCTTAGGGTTTGCTGACAAAGAATATGTACAACGTTACGCAAATAGTCTAGGAATTAACAAGTTATAACCAAAATAAAATAATGGGGATGCCTGACAGCATGGAATCATTTCTGCTCATAAAATTTTTTTTATAACGTGTTTGAAAAAACCTTGCGTTACAGAAATAGCCTACCATGTAAACTCCAAATTGATTGGAGCGCAACAAATGAAAGACGAACCACGATTGGTCGGGCTATAAATACTATCTTCGTTGTTAGGGGAGACGTGAAAAGGTAACATTTTTTCAAACACTTGTCGAAACGTGGCCTCATTGGCTAGACTCGCTGATATACTCACTTGGGAGCGTTAGTTCGAGACCACTAGTGCAAATAATCTTGATAAAGCAACAGTGCGTTGAAGCCAGCTCATATTTGTGTTAAATAAAAGTCTGGAACATAAGCAGATGGGAATTTGTGCCAGTAATTGTGCCAGAATTCATTGCTAATCAACGTATCTGTGTTTATTTCCATGAAATTGTGGTAAGCTTGAACCATTCAGTATCTTTTAATGAAAAATTGAATGTGAATTGTTAATTTATGCCTGTATATATATGTGTAGTTCAGTGGCAAACGTGAGGTAAAGCCTATAATGCTCCAGCCTGAACAGAGGGTGTCGGAGGAAAGTAAAACGGCATAGAATGGCCAAATAGTACACTGACACCTGGATGATTGACTAGAAAGAAGTAATGCTGGAAGTGCAGAGGCGTGGTAACCATTAAGGAGGGTAATGCTGGTATAAAGTATTTCAGATGAAGCTGACAGTTGGCCTAACGCTCTGAACTCAATGTTTGTGTTGTATTGTGCTCAGTGTATAACTAGAGTATAAGTTAGTTATGAAGTAGAAGGTACATCCTTCTTGATTTCAGGGACCGTGGTCTTGATGGTATTGAGCAGCACCTGGTCAGAGCTTTGCTGAATCCAGAGTCGGACAGCAGACTCCTTGGTCTTTTTAGCTATCAGTGAGGTGTCTCCAGAGCCCAGGGGAGAATTCGAGCAGAGGAGTCCTTTCCTGCCACCATCACGCAAGATAAGCAGATTTGGCCAGCTGAGCTCAACATTATGTCCCCTCATCTTGAAATGACTTTGTAAAATTAACATTCAGAGGGGAATTTAATTGTCTTAATATCAGGAACTGAGAACATCTCCAATACTAGTCCCTAAAGACAAACTATTGAAGTCATGATGACAAATACCAACAGAGCTTGAACAAAACAAAACCAGTATTACCTCATTTTACTACTACACAACTGACACACATAGGATATTTGTAATAATACATGTCACTACTATATTCATATTGGTAAATTCTGTACATATAACTGGTAATTTAAATTGATGGTGATTCCTGGTTCCCTTGTAGTTGAATCAGGACACATATTCATTCATGCCAGAAATGAATACATATTGTTATTTGAAAAGTTATCAGTGACTCTTTTAAGATATCCTTGTAGAGTGTTATATGTATGTGAGTGTCACAGTGTTGTCAAGTGTAGTGGAATAAATTAAATTGTTTATCTGTTTGTTGTTGTGACTTACACTTCATCATACACATACCCTAGACACATAACGTAGTCATCACACTATTCCAGAATAATTCTGACTGAGATATATAGATATGTGGTTGCAAGTAAGGTTATCTATAATACACTACTCTTAATAGATATAGATACCTTCACAGCTGATCTCAGTCAGTACACTAAGTCCCCTATAAATATTTATAACATCCCACTTCACCACAGGGGGAACTTTGTGTTGCTAATGATCAGATTCTGCTCACTGCAGAATCTAAGGAGTCGCTTTCCTATGTCATTCAGAGTATCTTCTCCATTTCTTCCGATAACTCCACCCCATCAAGCATGGCCAGTTCCAACTCTGGCATTGAAATCTCCGAGCATGATAATTTCATCTAGGCAGTCATCCACTGTCCTTTGAAGCAGCTCAAAGAATTCCTCTTTGACCTCTGCACACTCATCCTCATTTTGCCCATATACTATGACCATGTTGACTACGGTTTCGTCTTCTTTTAGTTTTACAACCATAATGCGTTCCGAGACAAAGTTCCATCCATTGATACTATCTTTCTGGTTTTTGGCCACAATGCAACCCACGCCCCCTTTAGCTCTTTCAGATGTCGGTACACCACTGTATAGCAGCGTGTTGCCATCGAGATCCATGACTCCTTGTCCCTTTTTCTTTATTTCCGTAATAGCCAGGATTTCTACTTTTGCTTTCCTCATCTCTTCCACCAGCGCCTCTTCTTTCCCATTTATATTTCTTGTGTTCCAAATTCCATAAGTCGTAGTCCGTAGTCCATTCCAGTTCGTCGCCTTTAGGATCAGTCTGGTTTTCTCTCTTATATTACTCGTAATCATAGTTTAAAGCAAACAGGTGATTGGCCTGTTGTACCTTTGCATGGTGGAGGGGCTGCCTCCTTACGGCCTCCATGCAGGCCGCCCTCCTCCTTTTTCAGCCGGGCTTAAGACTGGCCTAGGCGGAGTTTTGTACCCTTTTCAAAAAATGTATTCACGGCCCTATGACATGGTACGAGAATGCTTTCTATCACAAAAGTAAAATTATCTCTGCAAGTTTTTAAGCATACCTTACAAAGTCTCAAAAATGTGCGCATGCGCGCAGCGGGTATTTCAAGTGAAACATTCGCAGTTGAGTTGCAACCGGTAATTGTTACATGTCTCTCAACACTCTGGTCAAGTAGGTGAACAAAAAAGAAATAGATACATTCTTTTCGAGTCTTTGTAAGGTATGCTTAAAAAATTGCAGAGATTATTTTCCTTCTGTGATAGAAAGCATCCTCGTACCACATTATTTTTTGAAAAGGGTACAATCTTTTATGGACACCCTGTTTAATAGAGGAATTTGTCTGTCTGTCTGCCTGTCTGCTGTCTTACTGTTTGATGTCTGTCGGTCTGTTTATATGTCTGTTCATTCATCCATCTATTCATCTACCTATTTATCCACTCATATATCAATGCAACCATCCATCCATCCAACCGTCCGTATTGACATTTAATCTTAACCTTTTATGTCTCCAGATGCAACGTGCAAACTGGCAGTCTGTCAAAGCAGCGAAGTAAAAAGAATTGATAAAACAAAACCACCATCAGTTTATTCTCATACAGTTATCCTCCCTGTTATCTGCTGGTCCATGTGGTAAGTAAAAAGCACCTTGTTTTTATTATAGAAGGATCTGTCTGTCTGCCAATTGTTTTGCTGCCTGTCTGTCTGCCTGCTAGCTTGCTTGTCTGTCTGTTTGCCTGCCTGCCTTGAGCTTGCCTTCTGTCTGTCTGCCTACCTGCTTGCTTGTGTGTCTGCCTGACCACCTATCAGCTTGCTAGTTTTTCTGTCTGGCTGTCTATCCATCCATCCATCCTTCTGTATGTCTACCTATAAGAAGTATCCATTGTAAGAAAATTGGTAATAATAATGAAACTTCCCATGAAAGACCCGGCTTGTCTGTTCATAATCGTAACCAGATCCAAGACGCCATGAGTATTCTGGATTACAGGTAGTATTTTGTTGTTGAGGGTTTACCTTCTTATTACACACTCGGTCACGTGTTACCGGGCTCAGACATGGAGCAAAAGAATAGTAACACTCTGACCTGCTATACACGTCATCAAAGGCAAAAGAGGAAGATTGGCATGGGGCTGGTTACCCCATCCTATAGAGTAGTGTTTCCCAAAGTGTGTAACACTGAGTGTACTCGACAGGAATTCAAGGGGTAGGTGGCAGAACGTTTATCTTACTTTTATCATACTTTTTTCTTTAAGCTATAGAAAACCAGTCATTACAATTTAATGTATGAGAACGGTGTACTGTAGAAATACTAGTTACATACTTACTTAGTCATCCCTTGACCACCTTGGGGTGTAGAGGTTTGCTACAGAGAGCACCATGCTATCCCATCAACTGTTTCCTTTTGGCCTGGTTCCAGTCTAGCACTCAGTCCTTCAGGGATTGTCTGATGTTGTCCTCCCAGAAAACTCAGGGTCATCCTGGAGGTCTGTATCCATTTCTCGTGATTTCTCATATTTGTCATGGTAGCTGATCTTCTCCCATTCTGCAGACATGGCCAAACCATTTGAAACCGTGACTGCCCCACTCAGATCTGCAGCAGCTGGGTTTTAAAGTCATGACATATCGTCTTGTTGCAGACCATTTCCCTTCTTGTTACTTCAACTATCTTTTTTTCAGATTTCTATTTTCTTAGGTTCACAGCTGGCTTTTGTAGGTTGTGGTTGTTGCCCATGACCTGTAGAAATAAACACATGTTAATTTCAGGTGGACGTCACATTCGTGCTTTATAGGCAGTAGACTTGCATTCATAGAACACTAGAAGGATAGTCAATATGTGACCGCATGGCCTACCGCGCTAACATTATCCCTGATACTACACTAGCATTTATACGTGCTATATAATATGCTTCATATAAGAATGACAGACCTTAAAAGCAGATACGGAGTTTTTACACAACACGCAGTATCATTAAAAGTTCAGTTAGCAGTCACTGCTCTGAGAGGGCAAATGTAGGGCAGTCCCAGATAATAATAATGAATGGGTGTTATGCGCGGAAAGTGTGAAATGAATGTTGTGATCTTGGGTTTTTTCCGTTGTTTAGATGGAAACGAAAGTTGTGACAAAAAGTCGAAGAAAACAAAGACGTGTGCAAAATGTCGAAAACAGAGAGATGTGTGTAGAAAAATGTAACGTGTGGAAAATAAGAGTCAGTCGTTGGAAAAATGGCGGGGAAAAAGAAGTAGCTGTATAAAAGGTGGAAAAATGCGAGAAAGGGCAGATATTTGCTATGTATTCTTTCTGTTGTGTTAAGTACGCCAGATTCGAGTTTCATCTTGGAGATTAGATAGATAGAAATTTGTGCTAGGCAGTTTGTAGAGTTAGGTGAACTTGGTCTTTGAGATTATCAAGACCAGTTTATTTTTTTTCTTCTATTGGATACATTTTCCTTTTGGATATTACACTATTTTGTTTATAAGTAAGTAACGTTCATGTTATTGTGGAAATACCAGTGCTTGTCAAATGACGATCAATAAAATTATAGTTAAAATTTACTGCATTGCTGTTTTTGGAACTTTACAGTATTTCTTTTGGACATACCTTGTCGTGTTGGGACTGTTTTGCTTAACACTAAACCTAACGGGTAAGAACGAACCTGGGAAGAAAAATGAGCAAAAGTCAAGAATTTCCATCTCTGGCGGAAGGCCTATTAGCACTTGAACAACAACAACATATAAAGGATTAGATCTTGATCGAATATACAGTAAATATAACTACTTGCGCATTTAACCGGCGGTCACATATCCAGTCATTTTGTCGCCGTGACCTGCCCTTTTTTAGTGAAAGCAGACAGGAATAATCACTATAATGGATCCAAGTCAAGAATAACAGCAGCAACAACAGCAGCAACAACAGCAGCAACAACAAGGGTTGTATGCACTACAGCAACAACAGTAGCAAAACCAGGCGTTATATGCACATCAGCTACAGCAACAACAGAAATATGATTATCAACCATACCATAGAAAATGGGAAAGAGACACTGTCAAAACAGGAGCAGAATGGAGTAGTCTAAATAGAACACACCATCGGATAGCAGTAAGAAATGTTGTTGGTCAAATAAGGAAAGGAATAACACTGCAAAAAATAACTTCAATATAGGGAAGCCACAGAAGTGTCAGTTAACAACCGAGAATGGTTGGAAAATGAATGTAGAACCGGTAGGAGGGTGGAGGAAAAATTATCAGATCATGTCACACTCTGATACCCATCAGTCCCCTATTCCTTGTCAGCTCCCACACCACACCCCACACGGCCCCGCGATCTTTGGTGACCAACAGTATTCTCAACTGCCTGGAGGATTCCCACAGCAGATGAGAACAAGTACAACTAGTCGATTACTTAGAAGACAATGCTACAAGTCCAGGATATACAGCAGCTACTAGGACCCCGTCAGCGACGAGGTTTATCTGCTGAATTATGCAAACATGGAAGACAAGCTTATAAATCGACAGTCACGAAAGTCTTTTTCCATGGATACACGTTAACCGGAAATCAAACGATGCGTGAATATGGTCACTTGCAATCAACCCCAGAACATTAATTTTGCACCATAGACAACTAACTGGAGATACCAGCGCCCGACAATCACCACCAATCGAAGTACCAGACACAGATATGTAAGCAACAATAAATATTGCCGAAGAGAATCAGAGAGCAACAATAGATATTGCCTGAAAGAATCAGAGAGCAACAATAGATATTGCCCGAGAGAACCAGAGAGCAACAATACATATTGCCGGAGAGAATCAGAGAGTAACAATAGATAATGCGAAGAAAACACAGACAACGCCGTTTCAGAAGCAGAACGGCACACCTTTGAAAACGACCAATTTCGTGACGCCGTCAACAGAATGAGACAATATAGAAGCACATCCGACAGTGAAGACGATATTCCTCTCGTTGAGTTACGCGAAAGACTAGAATATCGAAATACCAGGTTGCAGACCAAGCAAGTTACTCCAGAACACTCTGACACCAGGATAGATTCCTGCCAGCCTATTGTACAACAACCATATTATATAAATGACTAACCCTCAACAAGCAGCTACCACTCTGATGAACAGTGTCATAGTGAAGACGAGACGCCACTGCAGGTGATTCAAAGCAGAGCAATTCACAACAACCAGTAAACTGAAAATAATAATACTCGACCCACAGCACCGTCTAATGAAGAAAACGCAGACAGCGCTACATGCACACTTAAGGAAGATAATATTATTCTTCCATCACCTCAATTAAGACACGAATCTGACTTTGATACGGCAGATCCCGAGAGTGACCACAAAAGTAACATAAATCCAGACAACTCTTAATTTCGCACGGAAACGAAGCGCCCATATTCTGGCTCAACAGATGACTCCCCACCGTTAGCAAAGTTTGTGAGGTTACCTCAAGTGCACAAACGTATGAAATTGCGAAGAAAATGCAGATGGCCCCACAACACGCAGCAGGAGGTGCACCATTTCAAAACTACTTCATCCTTACCCTCGACAACTGGAGCCACCACCCACTCGACAGTACAAAATACGCCATCCTCTTGTGATCAACGATTGATGAGGAAAGAAGTTACCTTGATGGACATCGCCAAGTTCCTCATGTCAACATCGTAAACGTCCAGTTCAACGATTATTAGTTTATTGGAGAATCAATCTTCTCTAATAATAAAAAGGTACTCCCCCAGCTATAGTACCCGACGAGTACTCCCTCTACATAGTACTCCCTCTCATTCTCCGCGATCATCTAAAGCCATTAGTATCCATTTTTTTGGGTAAGAAATTTTGTATTTCAGAACGATGTCAGCCTCAGTCAAGACCCTGCTGATGATGCCGATGATAGTGGCAGTTACGACGTCTGTAACATCCAGATATACTAACAAATTATTATGCCGTGACGCCACTGTGTTTGAATGTTATAGAATTATTTCAGATTCTTCGTCGACATGGACTGTCATTATGATTACATCTTTTGCACCGCTACGTCAGGAAATTGAAGAACTTTCGCAAACATTCGCAGATCTAGAACACTATATTATCCAGGTTGAAGATAACTTTAAATTATCTCAGTTCTCTAGTTATTCAAACCTTTTTGAGAGTGTTAGGTACAAAATCGTTATGATTAGAAGAGCACTCATGGAAAATGTCGTGGAATATTCTAATCCACATATATAAATTATCAGGTAAATATGAAGCCTAACAAATACATTTAATACAGAAAAGAGCAATGGTAAAAGAACAGTGCTGTCACAATGACTGTACTCGAAATCCCCTTTGTTTTCTGCTTCGTCTGCAAATTGTAACGCTTTCACGTTGATAGTAAAAGCCTACTGTGTCGCTGCACGCTTTCTTCAATGAAACGTGTACTGTATTTCTTGGAAAAACCTCGAGATACGCAAGCTGATCAATGACCTAGATTTAATATTTCATTCATTCCATACACGGCGTAACTAAAAGACAGATAAAGCAGGAGAGAGAGAGGGGCGAATGAAGGCAGGAAGCATGCAATACTAAACACGCGTCGCGCGATACACAATTGCTGCCATCACGCGTGTAAGGCCACATGCACTAACTTTTTTTCAGACGGACAGTGATAAAAACACTAACCTTCCCAGAGTTAGGTTTTAAAAAACCTGGAAAACGCTTATTAGGAAAGATGAAATTAGATGGGTTTACGTTTGAAAACATGACAGTACCCAGACACCACATGGGGGATGGAAGTGAACAGGAGGTGGTAGAAAATGCACATTTTGAACGCAGCCACCTAGCTCCCTTAGATTGAGATATTTGGGTTCCTTAGGGCTTGCTGACACCGAATATGTTAAGTGTTACGCAAATAGTCCAGGAATTAATAAATTATAACCAAAATAAAATAGTGGGGATGCCTGACAGCATGAAATCATTTCTGCTCATAAAATTTTTTTATAACGTGTTTGAAAAAACATTACGTTACGGAAATAGCCTACCATGTTAACTCCTATTTGATTGGAGCGCAACAAATATAAGACTAAACACGATTGGTCGGGCTATAAATACTATCTTGTGTTGTCAGGGGGAACGTGAAAAGGGGTACTTTTTTGAAAAGATGTGTAGACATGGTTTCATTGGGTAGAGCTGCGAATATACTCGATTCAGAGCGTCTGTTCATTGCCACATCGTGTAATAAACCTACTAAGAAGCAGTGCGTTGAGCACCAGTGTATATTTTTTATAAAATAAAGCCTGGGACATCGGCAGATCGGAGTTGTGCTATATTCATTGCCAGTCAACGAAACTGTTTATTATTCCATGAATTGTGGTAAGCTTGAAATATTCAATATCTTTTAATGAAAATTGAATGTAAATTGTTAATTTATGCCTGTATATATGTGTAGTTCAGTAGCGAACATGATGTAAAGCCTATATTGCTCCAGCCTGAACAGAGGGTGTCGGAGGAAAGTAAAACTGCATGGAATGGCCAAACAGTACACTGACACCTAGATGATTGACTAGAAAGAAATAATGCTGGAATTGCAGAGGCGTAGTAACCATTAGGGAGGGAAATACTGGTATAAAGTATTTCAGATGAAGCTGACAGTTGGCCTAACGCTCTGAACTCAATGTTTGTGATGTATTGTGCTCAGTGTAGAAAGAGAGTATAAATTAGTTATGACGTAGAAGGTACATCCTTCTTGTTTCAGGGACCGTGGTCTTAAAGTTATTGAGCAGCACCTGGTCAGAGCTTTGCTGAAGCCAGAGGTGGACAGCATACTCCTTGGTCCATATAGCAACCAGTGGGGTGGCTCCAGAACTCATTAAAGTAATCGAGCAGAGGAGCCTTTTTCTGCAGTCATCACGAAAGATAAGAGAGTGTGGCCATGGAGCTCAACATTATGTACCCCATCTTAAAATGACAGTGTAAAATAAAATTAAGAGGGGAATTCAATTGTTTTAATATCAGGAACTGAGAACATCTCCAATACTAGTTCCAATAAAGACAAACTATTGAAGTCATGATGACAAATACCAACAGAGCTTGAACAAAACAAAACCAGTATTACCTCATATTACTACTACATAACTGACACACATAGGATACTATTAATAATATAGGTCACTACAAGATTCATATTAATAAATTCTGTATATATAACTTGTAATTAAAATTGATTGTGATTCCTGGTTCCCTTTGTAATTGAATCAGGACACATATACATTCATGACAGCACTGAATACATATTGTTATTTGAAAAGTTATCAGTGACTCCTTTAAGATATCCTCGTAGAGTGTTTTATGTATGTGAGTGTCACAGTGTTGTCAAGTGTGGTGGAATAAATTAAATTGTTTATCTGTCTGTTGTTGTTATGACTTACACTTCATCATACACATACCCTAGACAAATAACGTAGTCATCACACTATTCCAGAATAATTCTGACTGAGGTATACATATGTGGCAGCAAGTAAGGTTATCTATAATACACTACTCTTATTAGATATAGATACCTTCACAGCTGATCTCAGTCAGTACACTAAGTCCCCTATAAATATTTATAACATCCCACTTCACCACATATATTGGGGTCTCGCTATCGGGATTTTGAATCTTTCCCTATTACAAATATTTGGGGTAATTCACTTCAGGGAATAATAAGAATTAAAAGGTATCCTTGGGTGAAAATAAATAAGGTTGAGCTCACAGTGCCTGTGTTGTCCTAAGTTAATTAGTCATAGAAAAAATTGTTTAGTTACATATTTTAGACATTTAGCTGTTAGACAATGGCCGACCTGGCAAAATTTCGATCTGCTGCTGTACAGACTGCGAAAGAGTTAGGAATGGACGGGCAAATTATGATTTCTTATGTCACGGCTGAATGTGACAAATATATTGAACGGGAAGAAAGAAGATTAGAAAAAGAGGCCGAAAGAAGGTTAGAGGCTGAGGCTAAGAGGTTGCAGATTGAGGCTGACAAAGAGGCTAAGAAATTGGAAGCAGAAGAAAGAAGATTGACTGCAGAAAGGGAAGCAGAAGAAAGAAGATTGACTGCAGAAAGGGAAGAGAAGAAATTAGCTGCAGAAAGGGAAGCAGAAGATAAAAGATTACAAAGGGAACATGAGTTACGACTAAGGGAGTTTGAGTTTCAAGGCCATGCTCCTGAAAATGGTGCCAGTCCCTTTGCCTCTGATGCCACTGCTAGCCAAGGAGCCTCAACCTCAGCTATGAATTTTCATTTAGATCATTTTGTTGAGAAAGACGATGATATAGAGAGCTATCTAAATAGGTACGAACTATTAGCTACCACGTATGGGTTAGAGAGAGAAAGGTGGAGCTTAAAGTTATCTCAAGGACTTCGTGGGGCAGCTTATGAAGTTTTTGCAAAAATGAGCAGAAATGATCAGGAAAATTATGACATGCTAAAGCAGGCTCTTTTGTTAAGATATGAAAAGAATGCAGAATTTTATAGGAAAAAATTTAGGAATGCTAAACTACTGTCAGGTGAAACCTATCACCAGTTCTCTGCACGAATAGAGACATACTTGGAGAAATGGACTTCTCTGGGGAAAACCCAAGATCTTAAGGAAATGGTCCTTATAGAGCAATTAAGAGAGTCCATGGCTCCAGACCTGAGAAAGTTTCTCATGGAACAAGGTGCAGAGAGGCTGGGTGAGTTGCTAAATGTTGCTGAAAGGTATCAAGCAGCTCAAGCAGAGGTAACAGGTAATAAAAAGAAACAAGTGGATAACTTTAGGGCACCACAGAACTTTAATAAATTTGATCCTAGGGATCAAAACAAAGGTAAGCACCAGTTTGATAGGCCACGGTATGAAAATAAAAATAAAAACCCCACAATTCGATGAAAGGAAATATGATGAAAGAAAATCTTTCAACCAAGGAAAAAGGTGGTGTAAGAATTGTCAGATGAACAATCATGACACTGACCATTGTAGAAGGAAACCTGTGTATATGGCCACCCTTCAGGTCAGGTCGACCTCAAGACAGGAGGAAGATATTATGTTAGATACCACTCCAGATGAGATGAGGAAGGCACAGGCTGGGGACAAGACCCTCAAGCCTTGTTTCAGGAAATTGTCAACTTATCATACAACTCCAGGCAAGGGAGATTTTTACATGAAAAACAAGTTGATGTATAGGAAGACTGGAGCTAGATCCAAAGGTCAGGGACAGCTGGTACTTCCTAAAAGATATAGGGCAGACTTAATAAGGAGCCTACATGTGAAACCAGATGGGGACCATGAGAAGATAGGTACCATCATTCAAAAGGTGGCTCACAATTATTATTGGCCCAAAGCAAGATGGGACATTGAGAATTTTGTAGAAAGGTGTAGCATAGCACATGAGGGAACACCCACAAGTGGGAACATTGATCAGGACCTGGACACGCCACGGGGCAAAATTAGGCCTGATAATAAAAAGAGATATAAATTTGAAAAAGTGGACCAAATGGAATGGGAAGCCCCTTTTCACGGACAAGCTTCACTTAACTGTTTTACAATGGCCACTATGCGGAGAGTGCAAAAAGATGTCTTACCCCAGGATAAGCCGAAAATCCCTCAATCGGACTTAAACAAACTGGAGGAAGAAGATGTAGAGAGGAAATCTCTCTTCAAGAATTTTAAGTGGGGAGAAAGCCCCAGGAAAAGAATTGGTAGCGGTCGTTTTGTGCATGAAAATTCTGGGAAGAAAAATCATCACTACAGAGCTTCGAGTGGAAGAGACCATACCGGTGTATGGACAAATAGGTCCACAAAATTAAAGGTCCATATGTAGCTTTGTTAAGAACGTGGACTGATGAAAAGGCAGAGGAAAACATTACATCTTCATACCAATATGTGAATGAGCTGACCACTCGTTTAAAAACTGGCTGGAAACTTGCCAATGAAAATTTGAAACAAGCCAGGAAGAAACATGCTGCCTATTATAACAGGAAGGCGAAAGACAGAGATTTGGCTGTGGGAGAGAAGGTACTGCTTCTTCTCCCCGGGAGTCAGAATAAGTTACAAATTGGATGGCAGGGTCCATATACAGTTCTAGAGAAGGTGTCTAGAACAAATTATAAGATAGATAAGAAGGGGAAAGAAAAAATCTATCATGTGAATCTCCTGAAGAAATATTTGGAAAGAGAACATCAGGAAGAGACACACTTGTTGACCTTGTCCATCGCCATGGAGATGAAAAAGGAACCACTTTCATCATTGAATATCCATTACACCCCTGTGAGACAGCAGCACAGGTGAAAATCAGTACAAATTTAACGAAAACTCAGAAAGAGAGAGTGCAACAGGTTCTAAATAATCATGCAGAGGTGTTAACCGACCGACCAGGGCATACAAACCTATTGGAATATGATATGAAACTGATAGACCCCACACCTGTCTGTATGAAACCATATTCGATTCCGTTTGCTAAGGAGAAAGCTTTGAAGGAAGAGATAGACTATCTGTTGAAAGAAGGAATTATTTCACACAGTGAATCTTCGTATAGTTCCGGTGTTGTACTCTTAAGGAAGCCCTCTGGAGAACATAGACTCTGTATAGATTACAGGAGACTGAATGCTATTACAGAAGGACAGGTGGATCCATTGCCGGATACAAATCAGCTGTTTGCCAGGCTAAATAAAGCTAAATATTTCTCAAAAGTGGATCTGAGTAAAAGATATTATCAGATTCCAGTAAAGCCTGAGGTTAGACCATACCTAGCTTTTAGTACCTCAGAAGGACACTATGAGTTTAATAGATTGCCATTTGGATTAAAGAATGCGCCTAGTGTCTTCTCTAGAATGATGAGAAAATTATTGGACCCTCTGAATAATCCATATATAACAAATTTCATGGATGATATCCTTATAGCAACAGAAACATTTGAGGAACACATTGACTCTCTGAATATGCTGTTTAATCGACTTAGGGAAGCAAATTTAACAGCCCGACCAACCAAATGTTGCGTTGGATGTAAAGAATTGGAATTTTTGGGACACACAGTTTATCAGGGAAACATGAACCCTGACCCAAAGAATTTAGAGAAACTACAGAAAGCCCCGAGACCACAAACCAAGAAGGACGTGAGATCCTTTGTCTCATTATGTGGTTTCTACCAGAAGTATATCAAAAACTTTAATTCCATATGTGCACCGTTAACTGATTTGACACGTAAAGGACATCCAGATCGCATTACATGGACACCACAATGTGAAATGGCTTACCAAGAATTGAAGGAAAAGCTCACAAGTAAACCTATTTTGAAATTACCTGACTTAAGTCAAGAATTCATTGTAAGAACGGATGCCAGTAATATTGGGTTAGGTGCAACTCTACTACAGAAATCAGATGCATTGGATGGGGAATTAAGCCCAGTGGCATATGCTAGCAGAAAGTTGAATAAAGCTGAAATCAACTACTCAACTAGCGAAAAAGAATGTCTTGCAGTAATATGGGCAATAAAGAAATTCAATATTTATCTGTATGGGAAGGCATTTAAGTTGCAAACGGATCACAAACCTTTATCGTTTCTAGCACAGGCTAGGCATGAGAACTCTAGGTTACTCCGATGGTCCTTACTTTTGGCTCCATATAATTTTAGCATTGAGTATATATCTGGAAAAACAAATTTGGGAGCGGATTTTTTTTAAGCCGCCATCCGTGTGATGAGAATCACCGTAAACCCCAGAAATAATAATAAATTTCTCTATGTGTATATAGAATAAAGGACTGACATATAATGTCTGTTTTAAGAGGGGAGATGTCGTGGAATATTCTAATCCACATATATAAATTATCAGGTAAATATGAAGCCTAACAAAAACATTTAATACAGAAAAGAGCAATGGTAAAAGAACAGTGCTGTCACAATGACTGTACTCGAAATCCCCTTTGTTTTCTGCTTCGTCTGCAAATTGTAACGCTTTCACGTTTATAGTAAAAGCCTACTGTGTCGCTGCACGCTTTCTTCAATGAAACGTGTACTGTATTTCTTGGAAAAACCTCGAGATACGCAAGCTGATCAATGACCTAGATTTAATATTTCATTCATTCCATACAAGGCGTAACTAAAAGACAGATAAAGCAGGAGAGAGAGAGGGGCGAATGAAGGCAGGAAGCATGCAATACTAAACACGCGTCGCGCGATACACAATTGCTGCCATCACGCGTGTAAGGCCACATGCACTAACTTTTTTTCAGACGGACAGTGATAAAAACACTAACCTTCCCAGAGTTAGGTTTTAAAAAACCTGGAAAACGCTTATTAGGAAAGATGAAATTAGATGGGTTTACGTTTGAAAACATGACAGTACCCAGACACCACATGGGGGATGGAAGTGAACAGGAGGTGGTAGAAAATGCACATTTTGAACGCAGCCACCTAGCTCCCTTAGATTGAGATATTTGGGTTCCTTAGGGCTTGCTGACACCGAATATGTTAAGTGTTACGCAAATAGTCCAGGAATTAATAAATTATAACCAAAATAAAATAGTGGGGATGCCTGACAGCATGAAATCATTTCTGCTCATAAAATTTTTTTTATAACGTGTTTGAAAAAAACATTACGTTACGGAAATAGCCTACCATGTTAACTCCTATTTGATTGGAGCGCAACAAATATAAGACTAAACACGATTGGTCGGGCTATAAATACTATCTTGTGTTGTCAGGGGGAACGTGAAAAGGTGTACTTTTTTGAAAAGATGTGTAGACATGGTTTCATTGGGTAGAGCTGCGAATATACTCGATTCAGAGCGTCTGTTCATTGCCACATCGTGTAATAAACCTACTAAGAAGCAGTGCGTTGAGCACCAGTGTATATTTTTTATAAAATAAAGCCTGGGACATCGGCAGATCGGAGTTGTGCTATATTCATTGCCAGTCAACGAAACTGTTTATTATTCCATGAATTGTGGTAAGCTTGAAATATTCAATATCTTTTAATGAAAATTGAATGTAAATTGTTAATTTATGCCTGTATATATGTGTAGTTCAGTAGCGAACATGATGTAAAGCCTATATTGCTCCAGCCTGAACAGAGGGTGTCGGAGGAAAGTAAAACTGCATGGAATGGCCAAACAGTACACTGACACCTAGATGATTGACTAGAAAGAAATAATGCTGGAATTGCAGAGGCGTAGTAACCATTAGGGAGGGAAATACTGGTATAAAGTATTTCAGATGAAGCTGACAGTTGGCCTAACGCTCTGAACTCAATGTTTGTGATGTATTGTGCTCAGTGTAGAAAGAGAGTATAAATTAGTTATGACGTAGAAGGTACATCCTTCTTGTTTCAGGGACCGTGGTCTTAAAGTTATTGAGCAGCACCTGGTCAGAGCTTTGCTGAAGCCAGAGGTGGACAGCATACTCCTTGGTCCATATAGCAACCAGTGGGGTGGCTCCAGAACTCATTAAAGTAATCGAGCAGAGGAGCCTTTTTCTGCAGTCATCACGAAAGATAAGAGAGTGTGGCCATGGAGCTCAACATTATGTACCCCATCTTAAAATGACAGTGTAAAATAAAATTAAGAGGGGAATTCAATTGTTTTAATATCAGGAACTGAGAACATCTCCAATACTAGTTCCAATAAAGACAAACTATTGAAGTCATGATGACAAATACCAACAGAGCTTGAACAAAACAAAACCAGTATTACCTCATATTACTACTACATAACTGACACACATAGGATACTATTAATAATATAGGTCACTACAAGATTCATATTAATAAATTCTGTATATATAACTTGTAATTAAAATTGATTGTGATTCCTGGTTCCCTTTGTAATTGAATCAGGACACATATACATTCATGACAGCACTGAATACATATTGTTATTTGAAAAGTTATCAGTGACTCCTTTAAGATATCCTCGTAGAGTGTTTTATGTATGTGAGTGTCACAGTGTTGTCAAGTGTGGTGGAATAAATTAAATTGTTTATCTGTCTGTTGTTGTTATGACTTACACTTCATCATACACATACCCTAGACAAATAACGTAGTCATCACACTATTCCAGAATAATTCTGACTGAGGTATACATATGTGGCAGCAAGTAAGGTTATCTATAATACACTACTCTTATTAGATATAGATACCTTCACAGCTGATCTCAGTCAGTACACTAAGTCCCCTATAAATATTTATAACATCCCACTTCACCACAGAAAATTAACTTTAGTTTTACAAACTTAGCCATCCATATAAAAAACTAGAGAGCAGTAATTCTCTTTATTGGAAATGCTTTAGAGTATATAATCAGTACAGCTACTGATACCAACTATGAATATCTAACTAAGTCCATCAATACATTATCCACTAACCAGAACGTGATGACACATGTTCTCGGTAAAAGTGTTACCATATTAAATAACACACAATATGCTATTAAGTCTAACAGAATAGTACTCAATGATCTTAGACAGGTACTCAACCATTGTACAAATTACACCACTTTTGCCTTTGAAAATCTTAAAAATAGGTCTTATGCTTTAGAACAGTTTTTGAACTCTTATTTATTCTTGATGAAATTTGTGACAAAAGCAGATACACTATACGCACACATTACACAATCGCTAACTATGTTAGAGTCGCACATAAACATGCTCAAGTTAAGTCGCTTAGCTTCCTCCATTTTACCTCCCATTGATCTTCTAGAATTATTCAACCACTTGTCCACTATCCTCCCACATACACTCCGTCCACCACTAGTTCAAAATCATAATTTTTTTCAGTACTACGATTCTTTACGACTTAACGCGATTCATACGCTGTCAGAACTCATCGTGTTCTCGCTATTTCTCTAATAATTGTCGATGACGAGAATGACCTGTATATAATTCACTCAATCCCTACACATATTCCTCCCTCTATTACCTATGATAGTAACACCCATATCCACCCCATCGCCACATATGATACGACAGCATACGAAATGGCTATTAACAAAGAACACACGTGTTTTTCCATTGTGACACATGAGAGCTATTTGAAATGTGTTAGCTCACCGCTTTCCTTTCGTGTTATGGAAAGACCGTTTTATAATATTCAATCGCATCGAGAATGTATTTTGGCGATTTTTTTAATGATGCTGTTAAGACACATACCATTTGTACTTGAACAATTCGATTCGCACACATGTTACACTTAGTTTACAACCTCAACGATCGTATATGGCTACTCACATTATTCAAGCCAATGACCCTTTCTCACAGATGTATGTCGAATCAGACGTCAGTTTACTCTTCCCTACACATCCAAACGCCTTTCAATCTCCTGTCACCTTCTCCCACATGCTCCTTCACAGACGGATTGTTCTAAATCGACGCATCGTTCCAAGCATCCTCCACTATTCAAAAGGACTTTACCTAAGTTAACGTGTCTATCAAATTCTAAAATACTCCTTCCGTAGTCAGCAAACTCCTTATCGCATTCCTGAATCCAGTGATTATGTTTACTGTCCCTCCTCGACTACCTCCATTACAGTCTGTAGATATGTCTACTCTTATTTAAGAATTAGACACTGTCCACACACCAGAAGCCGAGATCCAACACAATAGAGTGTCAGGACTATTGATTTTGCCTAGTATCATTGGTATTTTAAATTTTAAGCTGTTTAATGCATAAATAATTGAAATAGCTTTATCTTTATTTTAAATTTAAATTAAACGGTTAATAGTACATGTATAATATGTTTACATTTACGTCTCCACTGTTTGAAAAGTGTTCTCAATATACATTAAATATGTTGTCATTTGCCTTTACGCTGATTGAAAAGTTTGGAACTTTCATTAGTTTTAAAGTGAATATGTTTACATAGACATCTACTCTGGTTTGAATCTGAAAGTATTATAATTAGAATGTACATTATTTCTTGCATCTTTCCCTCCCTGTTCCATATTGAACCTGTGACTATTTATGTGTTTAGTTCCCTGTAAGAAACTAGCAATAAAGAAGTCACCAGCCCCTTGCAGTTGTGGTTCATGAAATCATTCTACACGCTGAGGTTGCCATCCTCAATAGACTTGGACATCACAAGCGATTTTCACATTTTAATATTCACATGGCAATATATACATATTAGTTGACATGTTAGTAATGAAAAATATAGAATGTAAAATGATAATTTACGCCAATCCTGGCTCACAGATAATTCCCTCTATGACTCCGTGTGTTTCAGCTTCCTCAGTCTCGGTTTCTTCTTTATATTGATAAGTTTCCTGGGCTGTTTTTTTTTTTGTAGGTCCTTTAAATACTTCAATAAAAGGTGTCTGGTCTGATAAGATGGAATTCTGATTCTATCTTCTGGCAGTCTGTTGTTGTCTTTACAAGCGTGAATTTTCACAGTGAATACACCTTGCACAAAAGCCAGGTTATATTGGCTGTCCTCCCCCGCATATGTTTGTTATGAAGTTAATCAGGGCTCCAATCATGAGCAAACATGCGTGTTGTGTGCGGAAATTTAAAAATATTCCGACATCAAATAATTTTTGCTCGTAATGCAAATATATGGCAATCAAACCTCCGATACTTTGTGTGCAAACTCACAAACACATCGGTAAACTCTCTCAGCAATGTGAGAAAGATGTAACATCTTATTGCTGCATCTAAAGTAGTCTGATGTAAGCTGCACCCGCGATTAGCTAGCATGGTTGTCGTTAATATTATCTCAGCCGCTCCTTGCAAAGCAGGGAGAAATAGGCAACAATGAGACATGATGACTTATCCCCGAGAGGAATGAAAGAATGTAGATACACAATATCTGCTACATAGCAGAGAAAAAAAGTGCTGACCATGGAAAAAGCACGTAAATAGTCAGTACAACAATGTAACTGATACTGCCATAGTAAAAGAGAGATCAAGAAGAGGTCGCCCCAAATTCCATCTTGTGACACAAAGTCCAAACGCTAATCATCTAAATTGTAAAAACTGAAGGATAAATCAATGAAGCAATTAAATTCAGAGGCTAAAACATATCACTCACTGCATGTCCTATCATTTTTGAGTAACTTTATATGTGAATGTAACAAAAGTTGAAGATAAAAATTATAATGAATACCATAATTATAACATAAGAATATGTCTTTCCTGAAATAGTTGATGAGTGGAGGCAAATAAAGCTCATTTGGTGCTTTTGTTCTCTACTCGTAAAAACCGACTAAGGAGGGTTGTGCATGGGGCCAGATACCCCATGCTGAAGAAAGTCAGATGTGTGGGTGTTGCTTGTTTGTAAGAGGAGTGGGTGTTATGTGTTAGCAAAATGTATGGCTGTTATGCGGTAGTGAGATGTTTGGGTGCTATTTGTTAGTGAGAGGTGTGGCTGTGACAGACAAACTCAGCTGACCCTGAATGACCCTAAAGTGTTGCATGATATAGTACGACCCTTTGTAGCGACCACTTCGGATAACATTAGTGCCCCCGAATATTGTGGTAACTTTTCGTCAAACGGGAATGTTTCACCTGGACTCGTTAGCATAAAACCTTTCCACGCAGATGGTCAACATGTTTGCTGATTAATATGTGGACAGTTTGTCTACCGTTCATTCTGGTCATCGCATTGATTTAAGGAGAGGTTAAATCACGCCCACGGATATCTCTTGAGCAATCATATGCAGTTATTTTCATTAACTTGGCCCAGTGGTGGCGGTGACAGAATCAAACAGAATGTAGCTGCACACGATCAAACAGGCCCTGAGGGATCTCAGGAAAGACTGGCGGCGTTATCAAAGACAGTAGTGGTCCCTCAAACGAGCGACGCAAGTTTCTTGCCGGTATTTCGCATCTCGGTGTTAACCATAGAACCGATCGCAGTGGGAGCGAACGGGAAAGCCGACGCGGACGCAGCGAGCGGAGATACGGAAGACCAGGGGCAGCATCTCTCTTTAGTCTGGCGGTCAGATCCCCGAAAGTCTCCTGAGATCTAAAAAGGTGTCAAATTTTAACATGTCCCACTCATCTTACATTCAATTTTAGATATATACAGACCACGAAGAAAGCCATTTTATCATTCGGTCGCCAGAGATTTAAGATTCACTAGCTAAAGTAGAAATTTTGCTACATTTCCATCTGAATTGGTGGCTACATTAGGAGTGATTTTTTTTTCTGTGCACGGTATAATATATTTGTTAAAGTGATCAGTGGTCTAGTGCTTTCATTTTATTTCACTGGATTTAATGTTTATTTAAATCTATTAAATTAAACTCATCCCAAAAGTTCCAGGATTAAATTTAATGATATATCTATTATAATATTTCCAAAAATAATAGATGCTTAAATGTTAAAGTATTTTTTAAAGTCGCGAAGGAATTTGTAATTCATAAATTTAGTTAAGTCTTATATATATATATATATATATATATATATATATATATATATATATATATATATATATATATATATATATATATATATATATATATATATATATATATAGATGTGTATTTTAACCATTGACTCGCGCAGTGTTTCTTAAATACATAATTAAATACACAAGGGTATATAATAATCTTAAAGGTAAATTTATCGCGCATTAGAATATTATTTGATTTTTGCGGTATGATTTTGTTGTCATGGTTTTTGCTATCTTTTTCTATAGAATGATCACCTTTGCAATCCCAGCAATAACGCAATCTTACAGAGTCGTCCAGACTCGGTTCTGAAACTTCCAGATATATTGATGAAACATTTTAAATTTAATCTTGTGGCGGTCCGATGCGATCTAGCTATCATAATTACATGAAAGAAAGCCTACCCAAGAACATTTAAATAAACCATCAAATTAAATTACAATCTGTAAGATAAACTGGAAGATGAACAGTGCCAGTAGCGATATTTTATTTACTGCTCTGTTGTGAGAGAGTACCTATTTACCTGAACTGTGACTGAGCCTAGTTTTTCCTCACTGGATTTAAAACCTACCGGACAGTTGCTATCATCACGCCTTGAAGGAATTTTACCTCCAGCAGCCTAATTAAAGAGACCACTTCATTTTCACGCCTGTGTTGAACTGTATCAGTGCCATCCCATAGACTTCTTTTTATATAATAAAACACAAGAACTCTTAGTCTTCAAGTCCGGCGATAAGTGAGAATATTTGCTATCAGCTAACCTCGCTACATCTGGGGCGGGACAACGAAGTACCAGACATTTTCATACGTCAAGAGTGTAATTGCTGTTTATATAATTCTATGGATTGCCTGATCCTGTAATCTGTAAGTGTGTGTGAGTATATATGAGTGTGGGCCCTCACAAGCGTGCTTGAATGACAGGAGATTTAATTTTTTTGCAAACCATTTGTTAACTTGCCTACCGGGTAATACATTTTTCTGTATACCCTGCCTTGTTCCTCTCAGTGGGATAGTTTTGATAAACTCTGTTTAAACCCCCCCCCCCCTCTTTTTCATTTGCTTAGTAAAGGGAAGAACAATTGGGAATAACAGGATTTTTGTCTACCACCCATACCTAATATTGTAACACCTCTTTCAGAGTAATTAAATACACTGTTGGGTTACATTACCTATGTTCCTGATAAATATCTATCTTTGGACTGGGTTTATCTTTGTCTAATAAGCGGGAAGGGCTTAGTCGATACCAATCTTCTTCACCCCCTCCCCACCTTGCTATTTAAATTTTCTGTACTTATGATATTTTTTCTGTAACACCTGATAATTGTTTGTGATTTGATTTAATGTTTATAAACTGCATAAACTTATTTACTGTGTTGGAATACCAAAGCCCAAATTTCCCTATCTGTTTAATATAGTTTGTATCCACGTGCGTCTGTGTGTTTGAAGCACCAAATCGGTGAGATCGCATGTGAGTGTCTGGAAACTGGCAAATAATTGTTTGACCAGGAGAGTGAAGAGAAGATTGAGAGGAACGATTTGTCGTAAATAAGTCTGTCCTTACTCTCCCCAGCACTCTGTGAAGCAACTATTTACTCTCTACCCTTTTTTATCACTGAGCTTTCACCATCATTCTCCACTCTAAACAGGACCACTATTTCCAAGACTCTTTCTCTCAAAATAAATTTACGACAATATTTGGCTGGCTCGCCGGGATAAAGATATTTTTGAGTCTGATCTAAGTCTGGGTCTAACTAGATAGAGTGTGAATGATATGTCTTTGTGAATTAGGGAAATAAATAAATAATTAATTACACCCGTAGACAACGCCTTTTAGTATTTGGGTCGTCCACACAGTATATTTACAGGTTGTTTTCTTTCCACAGCAGTAGAAAGTACGGATAATCATAAATTCGGTTAGCTAAATTATCCTCTGGCAGACAAAATTAAATTTTTTTCTTTATAAGATTTGCTGGGATTGCGTGATTGGTTTTGCAGTCATTAAAGGTTTTTGAAGTTAAACAGAGTTGAGCTTAGCTAAAGGCGCCTTGTTTTGACTTGTTTAAGTCTAGTTAACACGTCTCTTCTCATAAACTGACTTCAGGGGCAAAGTTTTGTGGCGAGAATTAAAGGAAAAAATTTTTTTTTTCCTTTTAAATTGTTTTAATATAAATCTTTCTCTACTGTTAGTAAAAGTAGATTCTTTTCTAATGTAACTTACCATTTTAACGTGGCATAGTCGCTTGCGTTAAGAGTCTTAAGTGAGACAATGGCGGAGAGGATAAAGATGAGATCCATCCTGAGGCTGGAAGCGAAAGAGGCAGGATTACACGCAGAAGCTGCAAACGCGTTTGTCAACCAGGAATTGGAAATATATGACGCGGAGCAACGAAGAGCAGAAGCAGAGAGGAAGGAAGAGAAACAAAGAGCAGAACCAGAGAGGAAGGAAGAGAAGGAAAGAGCAGAAGCTGAGAGGAAGGAAGAGAAAGAGAGAGCAGAGAGGAGAGAAGCACAGGAGAGGGCAGATAGGAAAGAAGCGG
Source organism: Oreohelix idahoensis (assembly GCA_024509875.1). Classification (NCBI taxonomy): domain Eukaryota; kingdom Metazoa; phylum Mollusca; class Gastropoda; order Stylommatophora; family Oreohelicidae; genus Oreohelix; species Oreohelix idahoensis. The sequence goes on from JAMPIV010015598.1 coordinate 87,667, forward strand.
AAGAACGCCTATTGGAACATAAGAAAATTGAGGCAGAGATGGAAGCCCGCAGCGAAAGAGAGAAGGAGAGACAACGATAGGAGAGAGACTAGGAAAGACAGCACGAACTGGCGCTTAAGGCTCTAGAGAGTCGGGGCGTCTCAACTTCGAATAACGGAGAGCCGTCTTCACCCCAGTCTTAGTCAATGGATCTCTCCAGCACTCAATCTGCCCAATTAACTGCGATGTCTTTTGCTTTGGAGTCTTTTCCTAGCCCCAATGAAAATATTGACAACTTCATAGAGAAATTCGAGAGGCTCGCAAATCTGTATGGGTTAGAGAGTTCCCTCTGGGCACTTAAACTCTCAACTGCGTTGAAAGATAATGCGTATGACGTGTACACAAAGCTGGGAACCGACCAACATGATTACGACATGCTGAAAAAGGCCTTGTTAGAGCGGTTTGAGATGACCGCCCGAAAATTTCTGCAAATATTCAGATACATCCGGAAAGAGAGCACGGAAACATTTCCGCAGTTCTCTTCACGTCTGACGGGCTATTTGACAAAGTGCATTGAATTATCTGACCGACCTCTTACATATGAGGGACTACTTGAACTTGTTCTTGCGGAACAGATAAAGTCAACTTTGTCAAACGAAACCAGTAGATTTTTGGCTGAACAGGGCGCAGTCAGTCTTGAGGACATCCTCAATAAGGCAGATCGCTATACCAATGCAATGGCCGAACTTCCAAGCACTAAACGTAAACCCACAGATGAGCCATCTCGTAAACAAAATCTAGAGCAGTCATCCTATTCCTCAAATTCCTCTCAGAATTATAATCAACGAGAAAATAATACCCAGAGACCTCCCCAAAAAAAATCGAAATTCTACAAAACCCGATTTCCCCCAAACAACAATTCTGATCAACCCACCAAGCCTACGTGGCAGCGCGGCCACCAAGGTCAAGAAAAAGGGAAGACCCCTACTCCAGGGACGTCTGATCAGGGCAAGCATGCCGGGCCAAACCGCATCGGATGCCTGCATACAGCCTCGCCAGGTAGAGTCAATGTAAATTATTCTCAACCTGAGAGGGACCGACCCTCAACGCGAGGAACTGTAGTTTTGAATGGTACCTCAACTACTTGTCTCTTTGACACTGGACTAAGTTTTAGTTGTATTGTCGCCAGACACCTAGTCTAACCTGTCAGGAGACAGAGGAAACCGTCAAACTTAGTAGCGTTTTCAGGAGTGATGCACCGAGGACGCTTCCTTTTGCACTGGTAGAAATACACTCTGATTTAGTCAGAGGTGTTATTAAAGCGGCCATTATGGATGATCCCATCTACCCAGTTATCCTGGGATGTAGATACGTGATTATTGTGAGACCTAAGGAGCCGATTGTGGCAGCGGTAACGACAAGAGGGCAAACCAAGAAGGAGAGACGGCCTGCGCCAAATTTGTTGCAGAATGAACTGAAGGAGGCGCAACCAAAGGACCCTACTCTGGAGCTCTGCTTTAGAAAACTGCCCATGGCTAAGGACCCCAGACACAACGGAGACATCATTTCTAAGGATGGCGTAGTGTATTGTAGAACGAGCCACCCAGACACGGGGAATAACCAGCTCCTAGTACCGACGCAGTGCAGAAGCCAGATCTTAGAAATAGGGCACTCTCTTCCCTTTAGCGGACATGTGGGACAAAACGCCACTATTCAGCGAATAGAAACCTACTATTGGTGGCCAGGAATGAATTCTGACATTATCAGGTATGTGAAATCCTGCACCCAGTGCCAACGGGTAGCACCAAAGCACTTGACACCCCCAGTACCCATGTGGCAAATACCAGTAGTGGGGACTCCATTTCAACAGGTTGTAGTCGACATCATTGGACCCCTGGAAAGGACCAAAAGAAGGAACAGTTTCATCCTGACCCTAGTCGACACTTGCACTATGTGGGCTGAAGCTATACCGCTAACATGCACGAATTCCAAGCATGTCGCAGAAGCCCTCCTGCAGATATTTACAAGGTTGGGTTTCCCTCAAAACTTTTTGTCGGACAATAAATCCCCATACCGTAGCCTATTGATGGAAGAGATAGTAACAATCCTGAGGAACCAGCAGATACTTAAGCCCGTATAATCCGGCCGGAAGTGGGTTAGTAGAAGGAGTCAACGGAACCCTCACCAGAATGTTACGTAAGCTTGTCAGGAGAAACCGGAAGACTGGGACCTATATGTATCGGCTGCCTTATTCGACTACCGAGAGTTACCCCAAGCGTCTACGGGATTCCCGCTTGCTACACTTTTATTTGGCAGACCTATAAAGGGGCCACTAGAAGCCTTACTTCGGTCCCTGACAGACCAAAAGGCTGACGAGACAGTCGTCTCTGCAAGCAAGTATGTATCTGAGCTCAAGGAAAGGTTAAAGCTAGGATGGGATCTAGCTAACACCAACCTTAAGAAAGCCCGCGCTAAACATGCTAAAAGATAAAACAAAGCTGCAAAAGAGAGAGAACTACAACCTGGGGAGAAAGTTTTGTTGCTACTTCCAACCGGAAGCAATAAACTTCGCATCGGATGACAAGGGCCGTTTACCGTCCTTAAAAAGTTCTCACGTACCAATTACAAGATCTCCATCAAAGGAAAGGAGAAGGTCTTTAAAATAAATCTGCTCAAGAAATACTTGGAAAGACCGGTGCCATCCTAGGAGCATCTCCTGCCTGTCGCCATAGCAACGGAAGACGAGGAAGATGATGATGGTTGCATGGAGTACCCATTACAACCACTGAATCCTTTAAAGATGTCAAGTTCGGCGACAATCTCTCACCAGAACAACAAACAGAAACCAGGGCGCTACTAAAACAGTACAGTGCAGTCTTAACGGATGCACCTGGTCGAACAAATCTCATCGAATTTGATATGAAATTAACAAACGAGACCCCTGTTCGAACCAGAGTTTACCCCATCCCGTACGCTAAAGCTGATGCACTTCGCGGAGAAATAGACAAGCTGCGTCAGGCAGGAATGTCAGTGAGTCTACATCTCCTCACAGTTCGAGTGTAGTGCTGTTGCAGAAGCCCAATAAGGAAGTTCGGCTGTGTATAGATTACCGGCTAGTAAACGCTGTTACGGAATTTCAGCCCGAACCTCTCCAAACTGTTTCTGAGTTGTTCAACAAGCTCAGCAAAGCAAAGATTTTCTCCAAGATTGACCTCAGTAAAGGTTATTATCAAATACCAGTCAAGGAGGAAATTAAACCTTTGTTAGCTTTCAGCACTAGCGAAGGACATTACACATTTAATGTGATGCCGTTCGGATTGCATAACGCACCAGGAGTGTTCACCAGGATGATGAGTAAGCTTCTAGAACCTTTGCAAAGTCCCCATATCCATAATTTCATGGATGACATATTAATTGCATCGGAAACCTACGACGAACATATTGCTACGGTCGCTATGCTCCTCAGGAGACTACAGGAAACTGGTCTCACAGCCAGACCTAGCAAATGTCTCATCGGGTTTGAAGAATTAGACTTCCTGGGGCATACTATTTCTCACGGCTGTAGTTGGCCCGTTAAGAAGAACGTGGAGAACATAATTGCAGCTAAAGGGCCCCGAACCAAGAAAGACACTCGGTCGTTCCTATTTCTATGTGCATACTATCAGAAATACATCTAGAACTTCAACGGACAGACGGCACCTCTGACTGACCTCACAAAGAAAGGTTGTCCTGATAAGGTCATTTGGGATCAAAAGTGCGAAAACGCGTACAGCACTTTGAAAGTACAGTTGCCTGCATACCCCATTTTGAGGTTGCCTGACCTCAAGAAACCTTTTGTACTGCGGGTCGACGCGTCAGGTCAGGGCATCGGGTCAACACTGCTTCAAGCCGATGACAGTAACCTGAACATGCTATTTCCAGTTGCCTATGGCAGTCGGAAATTAAATAAAGCTGAACGGAACTACAGCGTAGCCAAAAGAGAATGTCTCACTCTGATTGACGGTATCAGACGCCATCATGAGTTTCTCTATGGTACATCTTTCACAGTGCAAACAGACCACGCTCCGTTAGCCTTTCTTGATGCCAATAAAGAATTTAACGCAAGGATCATGCGTTGGGCCCTTCTTTTAAGCGTTTATTCTTTCAAAGTGGAATACATCCCGGGAAGACAGAATGTCGGGGCTGATTTCCTGAGTAGAAACTGGACTACGGAGGAAGAGGAGGAAGTTGAAGATACCAATCATCCAAAATCTACCAATCAGTTCAGCTTCATTGTCATAAATCAAACATGAAAAGATGTTTTCATGTCTCAAAAGAGGGGACGATTGTGTCAGACGAACTCAGCTGACCCTGAATGACCCTGAAGTGTTGGATGATATAGTACGACCCTTTGTAACGACCCCTTCAAATAACATTAGTGCCCCCGAATATTGTGGTAACTTTTCGTCAAACGGGAATGTTTCATCTGGACTCATTAGCATGAAAACTTTCCACGCAGATGGTCAACACGTTTGCTGATTAATATGTGGACAGTTTATCTACCGTTCATTCTGGTCATCGCATTGATTTAAGGAGAGGTTGAATTACGCCCACGGATATCTCTTGAGCAATCATATGCAGTTATTTTCATTAACTTGGCCCAGTGGGGGGGCCAGAATCAAACAGAATGTAGCTGCACACGATCAAACAGGCCCTGAGGGATCTCAGGAAAGACTGGCGGCGTTATCAAAGACAGTAGTGGTCCCTGAAACGAGTGACGCAAGTTTCTTGCCGGTATTTCGCATCTCGGTGTTAACCATAGAACCGATCGCAGTGGGATCGAACGGGAAAGTCGACGCGGACGCAGCGAGCCGAGATACGGAAGACGAGGTGTGGCATCTCTCTTTAGTCTGGCGGTCAGATCCCCGAAAGTCTCCTGAGATCTAAAAAGGTGTCAAATTTTAACATGTCCCACTTATCTTACATTCAATTTTAGATATATACAGACCACGAAGAAAGCCATTTTATCATTCGGTCGCCAGAGATTTAAGATTCACTAGCTAAAGTAGAAATTTTGCTACATTTCCATCTGAATTGGTGGCTACATTAGGAGTGATTTTTTTTTCTGTGCACGGTATAATATATTTGTTAAAGTGATCAGTGGTCTAGTGCTTTCATTTTATTTCACTGGATTTAGTGTTTATTTAAATCTATTAAATTAAACTCATCCCAAAAGTTCCAGTGGTAAATTTAATGATATATCTATTATAATATTTCCAAAAATAATAGATGCTTAAATGTTAAAGTAACTTTTAAAGTCGCGAAGGAATTTGTAATTCATAAATTTAGTTCAGTCCTATATATATATATATAGATGTGTATTTTAACCATTGACTCGCGCAGTGTTTCTTAAATACATCATTAAATACGCAAGGGTATATAATAGTCTTAACGGTAAATTTATCGCGCGTTAGAATATTATTTGATTTTTGCGGTATGATTTTGTTGTCATGGTTTTTGCTATCTTTTTCTATAGAATTATCACCTTTGCAATCACAGCAATAACGCAATCATAAAGAGTCGTCCAGACTCGGTTCTGAAACTTCCAGATATATTGATGAAACATTTTAAATTTAATCTTGTGGCGGTCCGATGCGACCTAGCTATCATAATTACATGAAAGAAAGCTTACCCAAGAACATTTAAATAAACCATCAAATTAAATTACAATCTGTAAGATAAACTGGAAGATGAACAGTGCCAGTAGCGATATTTTATTTACTGCTCTGTTGTGAGAGAGTACCTATTTACCTGAACTGTGACTGAGCCTAGTTTTTCCTCACTGGATTTAAAACCTACCGGACAGTTGCTATCATCACGCCTTGAAGGAATTTTACCTCCAGCAGCGAAATTAAAGAGACCACTTTATTTTCATGCCTGTGTCAAACTGTGTTAGTGCCATCCCATAGACTCCTTTTTATATAATAAAACACAAGAACTCTTAGTCTTCAAGTCCGGCGATAAGTGGGAATATTTGCTATCAGCTAACCTCGCTACATCTGGGGCGGGACAACGAAGTACCAGACATTTTCATATGTCAAGAGTGTAATTGCTGTTTATATAATTCTATGGATTGCCTGATCCTGTAATCGGTAAGTGTGTGTGAGTATATATTAGTGTGGGCCCTTACAAGCGTGCATGAATGACAGGAGATTTAATTTTTTTTTTGCAAACCATTTGTTAACTTGCCTACCGGGTAATACATTTTTCTGTATACCCTGCCTTGTTCCTTTAAGTGGGGTAGTTTTGATAAACTCTGTTTAACCCCCCCCACCCCCCACCCCTTTTCATTTGATTAGCAAAGGGAAGAACAATTGGGAATAACAGGATTTTTGTCTACCACCCATACCTAATATTGTAACACCTCTTTCAGAGTAATTAAATACACTGTTGGGTTACATTACCTATGTTCCTGATAAATATCTATCTTTGGACTGGGTTTATCTTTGTCTAATAAGCGGGAAGGGCTTAGTCGATACCAATCTTCTTCACCCCCTCCCCACCTTGCTATTTGAATTTTCTGTACTTATGATTTTTTTTTCTGTAACACCTGATAATTGTTTGTGATTTGATTTAATGTTAATAAACTGCATAAACTTATTTACTGTGTTGGAATACCAAAGCCCAAATTTCCCTATTTGTTTAATATAGTTTGTATCCACGTGCGTCTGTGTGTTTGAAGCACCAAATCGGTGTGATCGCAGGTGAGTGTCTGGAAACTGGCAAATAATTGTTTGACCAGGAGAGTGAAGAGAAGATTGAGAGGAACGATTTGTCGTAAATAAGTCTGTCCTTACTCTCCCCAGCACTCTGTGAAGCAACTATTTACTCTCTACCCTTTTTTATCACTGAGCTTTCACCATCATTCTCCACTCTAAACAGGACCACTATTTCCAAGACTCTTTCTCTCAAAATAAATTTACGACAGTGGCTGTTACTTGTTAGCGAGATGTGTGGGTGTTACCTGTTTGTCAGAAGCCCATGTGTTACATATTAGTGAGATGTGTTAATACATTTTAAAAAAAATAATATTCGCATCAGTTTAATCATTAGTGAGGATAAAACAGAACTTCCAAAATTATCCCACACACTATAATCAAAAGTAGGAAGAAATATACTAATGTCAAAAATATTAATAACAGCAACATTACAAACATTTAATACATAATATATAATATAAATACTAAATAAACGTTATCTACAAATAAATGCAAAGTTAAAAAGATATGCAAATAACAATTTTACATTCAAATCACTAGTCAAAAAGACTAATATACTCAGCGAAAAACTTGTGCCCGTGTCAGTTACACGGCACCAAAATGACTGTATGTGCCCGTGTCAGTTACACGGCACCAATATGACTGTATGTGCCCGTCGGTCAGTTAAATGCGCAAGTAGTTATATTGATTTCGTTTTCAATAGGTGCTAATCCTTTATATGTTGTTGTTGTTCAAGTGCTAACATGCCTTCCGCTAGAGATGGAAATTCTTGACTTTTGCTCATTGTCTTTTATATGTTCGTTCTTACCCTCTAGGTTTAGTGATAAGCAAAACAGTCCCAAAATGGCAAGGTATATCCAAATGAAATACTGTAAAGTTCCACAAACAGCAATGCAGTAAATTCAACCATAATTTTATTGATCGTCATTTGACAAGCACCGGTATTTTCACAATGTCATGATCGTTACTTACTTATAAACAAAATAGTGTAATATCCAAAAGGAAAATATATCTAACAGAAGAAAAAAATGAACTGGTCTTGATAATCTCAAAAACGAATTTCACCTAACACTACAAACTGCCTTGCACTAATTTCTATCTATCTAATCTCCAAGACGAAACTCGAATCTGGCTTGCCTAACACAACAGAATGAATACCTAGCAAATCTCTGCCCTTTCTCGCATTTTTCCACCTTTTATACAGCTAATTCTTTTTCCCGCCATTTTTCACACGACTGACTCTTTTTTCCACACGTTACAATTTTCTACATATGTCTCTCTGTTTTCGACATTTTGCACACGTCTTTGTTTCTTTTCGACTTTTCGTCACAACTCTCTTTTCCATCTAGACAATGGAAAAATACCCAAGATCACAACATTCATTTCACACTTTCCGTGCATAACACCCATTCATTATTATTATCTGGGATTACTCTACATTTGCATTCTTAGAGCAGTGACTGCTAACTGAACTTTTAATGATACTGCGTTTTGTGCAAAAACGCTATATCTGCTTTTTAGGTCTGTCATTCTTCTATGTAGCATCTTATAGCACGTATAAATGCTAGTGTAGTAGCAGGGATAATGCTAGCGTGGTAGGCCATGCGGTCACAAACTAATGAAGTAAGAAAATTATAATACTTGTATGTATTAAACAACGTATATTGATATGCACAATATTATACGTTGTAAAAAAAGTTGAAAATAAAGAATTACAATAATTACTACAATTATAGCTAAAGAATGTTTTTAATGAGATAGACTCTCCCAAAATGGTGGATAAGCGAAGGCAAATGAAGCTGATCTTATGATTATCCGCTCTCCACCCATTTCTTTAAAAAAAAATTGATGTATGAATGTAATTTGTTGGAGAGGTATATATGCAGTAATGAGATGTATGGGTGCTTTTTGTTAGGGAGAGGTGTGGGTGCTGCTTATTTGTAAGAGATATGTGTGTTATTTGTTGGTGAAATGTGCGGCTGTTATGCGGTAGTGAGATGTGTGGTTGCTGTTTGTTAGTGAGAGGTGTGGCTGTTACTAGCTGGCGAGATGTGTGGGTTTTACCTGTTTGTCAGAAGCGCATCTGCTACATGTTAATGAGATGTTTTAATACAATTATAAGAATAATGTTAGCACCAGTTTGAATCATTAGTAAGGAAACTATAGGACTTCCAAAATTACAATAATTACTATAATTATAGCTACAGAATATGTTTAATGAGATATACACTCCCAAAATGGTGGATGAACGGATGCAAATGACGCTGATCTGATGCTTATCTTTTCTCCACCCATTTCTTTAAAAAAATATAATCGATGTGTGTGTGTGTGTGTGTAACTTGTTGGGAGGTATGTGTGCTAAATATTCGAGAGATTATGTAAACTACGAGTATGTGTTCGTGAGGTGTGTGGTTAGAAGTGTTGGTATTACTTGTTAGTGAGATGTGGATGATTTTGGATGTTAGAGAGATGTATGCACCTGTGTGTTACTTGTTAGTGAGATGTGGATGATTTTGGATGTTAGAGAGATGTATGCACCTGTGTGTTACTTGTTAGTGAGATGTGGATGATTTTGGATGTTAGAGAGATGTATACACCTGTGTGTTACTTGTTAGTGAGATGTGGATGATTTTGGATGTTAGAGAGATGTATGCACCTTTGTGTTACTTGTTAGTGAGATGTGGATGATTTTGGATGTTAGAGAGATGTATGCACCTGTGTGTTACTTGCTAGTGAGATGTGGATGATTTTGGATGTTAGAGAGATGTATACACCTGTGTGTTACTTGTTAGTGAGATGTGGATGATTTTGGATGTTAGAGAGATGTATGCACCTGTGTGTTACTTGTTAGTGAGATGTGGATGATTTTGGATGTTAGAGAGATGTATGCACCTGTGTGTTACTTGCTAGTGAGATGTGGATGATTTTGGATGTTAGAGAGATGTATGCACCTGTATGTTACTTGCTAGTGAGATGTGGATGATTTTGGATGTTAGAGAGATGTATGCACCTGTATGTTACTTGTTAGTGAGATGTGGATGAGTTTGGATGTTAGAGAGATGTATGCACCTGTATGTTACTTGCTAGTGAGATGTGGATGATTTTGGATGTTAGAGAGATGTATGCACCTGTATGTTACTTGTTAGTGAGATGTGGATGATTTTGGATGTTAGAGAGATGTATGCACCTGTATGTTACTTGTTAGTGAGATGTGGATGATTTTGGATGTTAGAGAGATGTATGCACCTGTATGTTACTTGTTAGTGAAATGTGGATGATTTTGGATGTTAGAGAGATGTATGCACCTGTATGTTACTTGTTAGTGAGATGTGGATGATTTTGGATGTTAGAGAGATGTATGCACCTGTATGTTACTTGTTAGTGAGATGTGGATGATTTTGGATGTTAAAGAGATGTATGCACCTGTGTTACTTGTTAGTGAGATGTGGATGATTTTGGATGTTAGAGAGATGTATGCACCTGTGTGTTACCGGGGCCCGCAAGGGGAGCACAGAATAGTAACACTGTTTTCTACCATGCATGTCGTAAAAACCGACTAAAGAGGGTTGTGCATGGGATCAGATACCCCATGCTGAAGAAAGTGAGATGTGTGGGTGTTGCTTGTTAGTGAGAAGAGTGGGTGCTGCTTGCTAGTGAGAGGTGTGGGTGCTGCTTATTAGTGAGATATATGGGTGTTACTTGTTTGTCAGAAGTGTAGGTGTTACATGTTAGAGAGATGGGTGGGTATTACTTGTTAATGAGAAGAATGGGTATTGCATGTTAGTGAGATGTGCAGGTGTTATATTTTAGTGAGATTCTCAGGTGTTACACGGTAATGAGATGTATAGGTGTAACATGTTGATGAGATGTGGATGTTATATGTTAGTGAGATGTTTGGGTGTTACCCGTTAGTGAGATGTGTGGCTGTTACTTGTTCATGAGATGTATGGTTGTTACATGTTGGTTGGATATGTGGGCATGTAACATGTTAGTGAGGTGTATGGGTGTTACATGTATGTGACATGTGTGTGAATTACATGCTAGGGGGATGTGTGAGGGTTACATGTTAGTGAGAAGTGTGGTTATTACATGTTTACTGAGATGTGTGGGTGTTACTTGTTAATGAGACATGTAGGTGTTAGATGTTAGTTAATTGTGTGGGTGTTACATGTTACTGAGACGTTTGTGTTACAACTTAGTGAGACGTGTGTGTTTTATATTTTTGTGAGATGTGTCGGTATACAGGTTATTGAGATGTGTGATTGTTACATGTTCGTGAAATGTATGGGTGTTACTTGTTAGTGAGATGTGTGGGTGTTACTTGTTATTGAGATGTGTGGGTTTTATATGTTAGTGAGATGTGTGGGTGTTACATTTTATTGAGATGTGCGGGTATTACATGTTTATGAAATGCGTGGGTGTTTGTCAAGAACCGTTTATCGTGGAGGACACTCCACGGGTTACACCACTGCAGTGTGGATTTATAATAACAAAATATGCTCGTTCTTCCAGAAGTATGTCCACCCAACAATGGCTGATATAACTAACAAACACCTTCAACAAGTCCTTCCCTTTAATACTCTATACACACAATAAGGCCTCAAACGACCGTCACAGTGATCAAATACAATAATGAAATACCACTGCAAACTTTTCTTAGCAGCTTAAACTATAATGCGAATTATACCAAAATCAAGGCTATGAATATCGCTCACCTGAGCGGCAAAACTGAGGCAATGACACACTCAAATCATCGACATCTTGTTAAACTATGGCCTGTAGATAATACACTCTAGACCCTACACTGCTCTAGAATTACCACGTAATTATCACCATCAGACAATATGGAAGGTACTCAGTTTACAGTCCTCACTATACATCTTATTATATACCACCATAAACTATCTATCTATCTATCTATCTATCTATCTATCTATCTATCTATCTATCTATCTATCTATCTATCTATCTATCTATCTATCTATCTATCTATCTATCTATCTATCTATCTATCTATCTATCTATCTATCTATCTATCTATCTATCTATCTATCTATCTATCTATCCATCCATCCATCCATCCATCCATCCATCCATCCATCCATCCATCCATCCATCCATCCATCCATCCATCCATCCATCCATCCATCCATCCATCCATCCATCCATCCATCCATCCATCCATCCATCCATCCATCCATCCATCCATCCCACCCACCCACCCACCCACCCACCCACCCACCCATCCACCCACCCACCCCCCCTTCCATCCATCCATCCACCCACCCACCCACCCATCTATCTATCTATCTATCTATCTATCTATCTATCTATCTATCTATCTATCTATCTATCTATCTATCTATCTATCTATCTATCTATCTATCTATGTATTAATGTTTATTTTTATTTTTATTTATTTTATTTTTACATTCATTATTATTATTATTATTCTTTTTTAATGTTAAAAACGTACTTTAATTATGATGATTATTGCAAATGTAATATTACTTTTATAATGATAAATGCCTTAATTATGCTTATAGTAAATGTGAGGATGAAAGGATATAGTATATATGATGAGAGAGAGAGGAAGGGCAGAATGTCAGACGGGCCTGCGTGCCCAATTCTTAACCCTTTGAAAATAAAGTTCATTCGTTCGTTCGTTCATTCACACAGCGAACTCGCTGGCATAAGGGACAAATAGGACCTCCTTCCTGGACGAAGGCTAGTATCTCACTAACTCATTTTGCGCCCTTTTTCCCCGACTTCCGGTAGTCACATGACCCACCAGTTTAGCTAACCTCGGCTTTTCCGAGTGGATTTTTCTGCCGAACACAAGACATAAGATGCACTGCGAAATAACGCTGTGACAGTGTTACATGATAGTGAGCTGTGTGAGTGTTACATGTTATTAAGATGCGTGCATGTTACACATGTTAGTTAGTTGTGTCGATGTTGCTTGTTAATGAAATGTGTGTGTTTTGCATGTTAGTGGGATGTGTGAATGTTCATGTTAGTGATGTATGGGTGGAAAATGTTAGTGAGATATGTTGGTGTTGTGTGTTAGTGGATGTATGAGTGTTACATGTTAGTGAAAAGTGTTGATAGTACATAGTAATTAGATGTATGGATGTTACATGTTAGTGAGATGGGTGCACACATCTCACTAACATGCAATACACACACATCTTACTAACATGTACCATCAACTAGTCTCACTAACTTGTAACACTCATACATCTCACTAACACATACCACCTACACATCTCACAAACATGTACACCCACACATCTCACTAACATGTAACACCAACACATGCAAAACACAGACGTGTCACTAACAAGTAACATTCACACCTCTTACTAACATGAACATCCACACATCTCATTAACATGTGACACCCACACATTTCACTAACATGTAAGACTCACACATCTCACTAACATGTGACACCCACACATCTCACTAACATGTAAGACTCACACATCTCACTAACATGTAACACTCTCACATATCAGGATGTGTTTCATTTATTTTAATTTGCTTTTGTTTGTATTTATTTTATCTTTACACTATATTATCTCTAGCAGTTATTTTATCTTTACACTATATTATCTCTAGCAGTTATTTTATCTTTACACTATATTATCTCTATCAGTTATTTTATCTTTACACTATATTATCTCTAGCAGTTATTTTATCTTTACACTATATTATCTCTAGCAGTTATTTTATCTTTACACTATATTATCTCTAGCAGTTATTTTTCCTTTTGTAGTTATAGTTCAATATGGTTTTATTATCTACAAAATGATATTGTCTAAACTGAGATATATTTAATGTTCATTGGAGGGTTATTTAGTCAATCCATATTAACCTGGGGGACATCTTCCACCACAGTAGGCTGGCTCGCATCCTTATTTATTTATTTGTTTATTTTTTTATGTTAGCTTTTGTTTTTGTAATATAGTGTTTTATTAACTTTTGTATTTCCGATGGGGTCTTAGTGCCTATGAGATTTTTTACACTCATTTTTACCTCGTTGTCGTGGTTGAGTAAAGTGTAGAGTATTTGTCGAGTTGGACAACAGTAGTGAAATCGACAAGGGATAGTGGACTGACAGAGTTATAGATTACACACACAGAAAGGTGTAAATAGGAGATGGACTTGAGACAACCTGGAAGAAGATTTACCAAAATGATCTCTCTCTCCAAGCCTCAACTCACTTTTACTGTCTAAGCATCTCCTGCTCTCACTCTTTTCTCTTATCAAACACAGAGATTATAGTAAAGAGCTAAACAAGTTTAATTATGGATGAAAAGGGTCGGGAACAGCGCATTAATAAATGTGTAAACTTTATTAAAGAAGAAAAGCATGGAATTAATGCATATCATCATACACAGCATAAATTTACATCAATAATCAAATATTCATCAATAGTCACCAATAATGCAAATACACACCCACAAACACACACACCACCAACACTCAAAAAAACCTGTAGAACACGGAGAAAATAACCAAGCTGTCCGACAGAGGGTCCGCTTTCGGGGACCAAAGGCGCTAGCTCCAGAAAGTGTCTTACAGATAAATATCCTTCAAGATGACTGAAGTGAAATACCAAACTTTCCTTGTCGGGCTAAACGTTGGTGACCCCTAATTGCGCGAGGGAACACTGGAAGACGTTGTTTATCTCCTGCTGACCAAATAAACGAACTGAGCGACAGCCTGTCCGCTTTTTCGTGGGACCAAATGTGCTGGCTCCAGAAAGTGTCTTTCGGATAAATATCCTTCAAGATGAATGAAGTGAAATACCCAACTTTCCTTGTAGGTGCTATACGTTGGTGACCGCTACTTGCGTGAGGGGGGCGGGAACTCTGTCCATAGATGGCTGCTCATACGTGCGAGGTTTTAGTATCCAGAAAATACACCAGAAGAAGTCACTTGAGGACAAAGAGTCCCAGGCGCGCTTATCCGGCGCTAGGCTCTGCTTGGCTGTAAATCCTGTTTAAACTGGTTTGGCTGAGGTTTGCTGAGTGCCCCGTTTAGGCACACACAAAGTCGGGTGATATCCGATTCTGCTATAGACATGCTGGACGGTTTTGATATTCTGGAAGCCGCGATGCTCTGGCTGGTAATCCAATAGGCGAGTAGAGAACTACTACTGCATTTGGTGATTCCAGATTTAGCGTTGGCTCCGTTGCACTGCATGAGCTTAACTTGGCGTTGACAAAAGAGGTTTTGATTCAGGAACGGGGTTGACGACTCGTGACGCTAGCGGTATTCAGAAACCCTCTAGATCGAAGAGAATATGTCGTTCTTCGCCTGACTGGAGTCTGCTCTAGCGATTCGGTCTCCCTGAAACTGAGACCCAAAAGAGACACCCTTTACATCAAGCAAATAATAAATCACACTAACTTTATACACAAAGTTTCGCTCCACTATGGGATTAAATTTATTGTAGTTATTGCTACAAGTAGACAGCGAAATCCAGGAAGAACAGTTTGGTTTTAGACGGAACAGTGGAACAAGAGAGGCAATATTTTGCCTAAGAATATTAGAAGAAAAATATACAGAGGTCCAAAAAAGTATGTATATGTGCTTCATTGACTATAAGAAGGCTTTTGACAGAGTCCATCATGAGAAAATAATTGAATGCCTCGAAGACATAGGTATTGATGGAAAAGATATAAGAATACTCAGAAACCTTTATTGGGAGCAAACTGCCACAGTAAGATCTGGAAGGAATTATTCACCATACATAGACATAAAAAGAGGTGTCAGACAAGGTTGTGTGCTGTCCCCCTGCCTATTTAATTTATACACCGAAAAAATTTTCAAACAGATACAGGAAATACCAGGACTGAACATCAGTGGAAGGTCAATAAACAACCTTAGATATGCAGATGATACCGTGTTGTTAGCTGAAAGCGAACAGGAGTTACAAGAACTAGTGAAGCAAGTGAACAGTATAAGTCATGAATATGGACTCGACATTAATATTGAGAAAACAAAAACTATGATAATTAGCAAAACAGACAATAAACCCACATTAAAGATAAGCGTAAATGGGGAAATCCTGGAACAAGTCAAGAGCTACGTATATCTCGGTCATATAATAACAGAAGATGGCAGATGTGAAACAGAAATCAAGAAGAGAATAGGAATAGCCAAAGCTACATTCAACAACATGAAACATATACTGACATCCAAACAGTTATCTCACAAATTAAAACTGAGAATCATAAAGTGTTATATATATTCTGCATTTCTGTATGGTGCAGAAACATGGACGATGAATATGCAGTTGGAAGAAAGAATTGAGGCTCTTGAAATGTGGATATATAGAAGAATGGGGCGTATCTCATGGAAAGAGATTAAAACAAATAAGGAGGTATTAGAAAATCTAGGTATGAAAAGAGAACTAATGAGGGAGGTCAAAGTTCGACAGCTAAAATACTTTGGCCACATAAAAAGGCATAACACCTTGCAGAAGACCATAACAGAAGGGAGAGTTGAAGGCAAACGTGCAAGGGGAAGACAGCGCTATACGTGGGAAGACAACATCAAGAGATGGACAGGAAAGAGTCTATCAGAGTGCACCATCAAGACAAGAGACAGAAGACGTTGGAGATCCATTACAGCCAACCTTCGTTGTGGAAATGGCAACTGATGATGATGATAATGAGTTATTGCTATGATAGTTTAGGGCTGTCTTTAACCATGTCTCCTGTTCCTTAAAAATATCAATTATCAACACGCGCCCGCATAGGCTTAATATCTTTTGTACACCCATGTACCTGTCATTAAATGTTCTGACAGCAAAATCTACTCCTCTTCTCCCAATCTCAACATACAGGAAACCTAACTTGTAGTTACAGTTAAATGAATATGCTTATTCATCTCACAACATGAAATGAATTTACATAAACAGAGTACAGCATTTGACATTACACAAATAAATCGTATGTCCCCTTGGGGAAATATATTAGCATTCCACAAAATGAGTACATAGAAAAGGCAATGTTCTTGCTATAATAATACAGTTGTGGCTAAATCATAAAATATAATTATATCTATGCCTGGGGACTGCTTTCTGTGAAAGTTATAGACTAGTGCCTAGCCACACAAGTAAACATAAAATGATCCTCCCTTGCCACTAGAAATATCTATCAAAAAGGAATAGTGACTATCTCCTATAATCCAGAGTTATTACCTGCATCTCACTATTCAGTTTTAAGTGAACAATCCACACCTGCCATTATCTTACAGAAATGACAGTTAATTTAGCCTATTCTTAACCCATGATAAGCATCTGTGAACTGATTCTGCCTAGTATCTGTTATTGTAAGTTTAACATTTAACCCATGATAAACCGTAACAGTTTAAGCACCACTTAATTAAGGCCGTAGGCAGTGTAATCTTATCACTGAACTAAATTACTAGGAGAAGTCCTCAAAAATGAAGTAAGTCACTTCCTATCAGATATATATATAAAAAGCTAACATGAATATAATATAATAATAATAAGATATGTCAACTCACACCGAAAATGACTAGAACATAAGCAAACACATTCTAGTACTGTGTTAAAGTGTGGCTTATCTCATGATGGTCATCTACGGGCCAGGAATATTCACAAGTGTGTTGGCTTGTCAAACCCGTCTACTCTTATAGATTACAAAGGACGCTCCCCCCGGACACCTGGCCTGCATATTTCTACAGATGTATCGGCGTAATGCGTAATCAAGAGAGTAAGACAAAGGTTTCAGAAGCAACAACTTTGCTAAAATTCCCCCAGAGAGACAATCATAATATTATGTGCTCTTTGCTCATCTAAGGGCAAACAACCCACAAACTGACCGCGATTGTTATCTCCCCCTGAAACAGATCAAACTCGTTACCCAGCCTCAAAGGGTACCAGCCGCTCGTGATCAAACGTTTTAAAGCGACCAGAGAAACTCCCCCTGTTCGGACGGACCACAGGTGCGCTGACGTAACACTATCGTTCGCTGACCGCTACAGGCCGGAACGTAACCAAACCTCGGGTGGGGTTTGAGAAGGTGAAAAAGTTTGGCCACGAAGGTAGAAAATGAAAGAAAAAGAAAATACAAATGTCTAGGAAAACAGAACATTTAAAGGAGTAATCAAATTATGGACAAGATGGTAAAATAGATTATCTGTCTACGTGACAAGATAGCCCCCCCCCCCCGTTTTTAAAGTGCGTGAAACACGGACTAAAGGACAGCAATTTATCTTTTCCATCGACATCCGTTACCTGTCATTAGAACATCCTATACTCATAAACCAAATACGTTTCCAATTTATGTCTGTCTGTATGACTAGCTCCGAGTTCATTTCTTTTCTTCCCTCTGTCTAATAGACGTTCAGCGAATGGGATTTTGCGAGGCCAGTCGGCACTGACGCCTTTCGTTTCCGTGTGAACCTGACCTTGCTTCCGCAATTCGCTGTGCCTGTTTATGGTCCGGAAAATTATCCGCACCTGATGTGGTTTACGGCCCCGACTGAACTCACTGGCCACTGCGTAGGTAATCCGCCTGTTATGTGCAGTGTAATCATTGATGGGCTCGGGCTGTTTACATTCCGTTATGGGTTTACCTGTCACGGGTGTGGACTTGAATAACCCTCTATAGGTGCAGTCTATCGGGATTTTTCGCGCGCGTGTAACCCTAGTTGGTAAATAAAACCGTTCGTTGGCCGAAGAAATGCTAGCATTTTTCTTCTGCCTCTTCACACCTACTCCCCTGTTTCGGTGGGAGCATTGATCAATCTTCAGGCCTGTGCCGTCTAAAGGTGGATCTGGAGCTTTCCTTGCCTTGCCAGTCACAACTCTGGCTTGGTCAACGGAAATGATCAAGTTGCTCGGTAATGGCCTGGCGGAGGCGACTACTTTGCTGTCCATCAGTGGGGTTGAGACCACTGGAATAATGCGATTTGAATGAGAGAACTCAGCTGCCTGAAGCAGAGAGTAATCGATCGCATTCTGGGATTCTACTAAATCATAACAGATCTCCGTAGCTTCTATCTTTGGTGAAAGATAGGTATTATCTGCGAGTTGCAGAGTTTGTTGAGTCGCTTCACCGGTACTAGCATGACGTGAGCCACGGCTCTCAACAATGGCTCCTTGTACAGTAGTAAGGCAGCTTTTCTCACTGTCTTCTGCCCTGAGAAGTTTGAGAGACTCAAATGGAATACCAGGGATCCCTTCGCATGGAACCCTGTGTCCACCATAAACGTCAACTTTGCCCTCCCCTGAGGAAGTTACTGGCGTCAGTTGAACTTTGTCCTGCAATGCGAGATCCACTTCCTGGTTGACAGGCTCCGCAGTCTGCATGCAACGGACTGGACGGTTTGAGATCCCGTTAGATCGCGAAGTGCCCGAGAAAAAACTCTCGGTGTGTTTTTCCAAAGTTCCTTGGAACGGTTTGGAAAGTTTACCCCTTTTAACAGGCGACTTATTCTTGCACCTTTTAAGCTCAGTGTGATAAGAGGAGCGGCACCTGCTTTCTACGATCGTTGAGTTGGAGGGATACGCCTCTGCATATGGTTTTTCGCTGTCTGGCCGGGAATCTTGCGAAATATAACGTGATAGGGTGTGGCTCCCTTTTCTCGACGTCACGTGTCGGTTAGGTGCTGCTCGGTCTGGAGCGTGAGAGGCTCGGGGTTCACCGCTTGCCAGGCGGGAACAATCCGTATTACAATGCTTGTTAGCACCTCTCTCACCTTTGTGCAGTTTCCATGCCTGGGAACGTTGCGTAATTTTCCCCGTGGCTTTAGGTCTGCTATCCCGACATAAATTCTTTCCTAGTTCGGGCTTCGGATCCAAGTCCAAAGGAAAGTCAATTTTCTGGAGTTGGGGTTCGGTTTTAGCAGGCATGTTTTCTTTTATGGGCGCAAGGTTTGCAGGGGCGTTGACCGTTAAGGGCACAGAAGAAGGGGAAGTAGAGTGACTACATTTAGTATCTGTTTCCATCCTCCGAATTTGGCTATCCAGTTCATTCATTCTGATTTGGTATAGCCTGTCCCATTCTTGGCTTTCTCTGTCCCTTTCTTGTCGCTCCATTTCCAATTGCTTGTCCCGTTCTTGTCTTTGCTTTTCCCTTTGCTTCTCATCTTCTATCACTTCTTCTACATACTGTCGGGTGAATACTTCGCTCTCCCCAGTTTGTTTACAGGACCATGCCAAGATTAAACGGCTGTCAAACCAATTGTCTACCTCGTATTGATCCTGCAGGCTTACTGCAAATTCTAGAAAGGGCTGGATTTCGCTATCCTGGTACTCCATGTACTTAGCTACCTCGAAGGCAATCCTATGCACTTTATCTAGATCGGCCATTATATCAGGGTGAGCAAACACTATAGAAGAATAGAACCTAGAGATCTTAGTTACCTAGTCCACTAGGTGCTGATTAACTTAATAATCAATAAAATCTAGGCTAGCCTGGGAACTTTAAAACAAGAAAGTTTGTAGCTACTCTGATCGACAAGCAGAAACCCCAAAAAAACTCCAAAAAATGTAAGTGATGTAAAACTTATTACTATCACTTCACCCCAGTTCTGTCAGTACTAAGCTATTGAGAGGATTGGTTACTATCATCCGAATGAACACCCTCCCTTGGTACAGATGCGAGCTAGTAACTGACTATCTGTAGCTTCTTATCTCAGATTAAAGAGCTACTCCTGAAAAAAATATTAACCCTTAAAAATTTTTTTTCTGACTTTTACAATAGTCGTCAGATTTGTCAACCAAAAACTCAGCAGTGATACCATCAACCTTTACCAGCTGTCTCATGTGTAGCATGAACAATAAATGTAACTTAATATTTATGATTGCTGTGGAGAAAATACGCTGTTCCGACTTCCACCCAAAAGAAATAGTACGAAATGTCTAGGGATGGCAATTCCTATAATCTGCAGAACACTAAACTCTAAGAATCAAGATAGAATCTTGTGAGAGATTCATCCTTGGATCGAGCACATATTAAATGTCGTACTAGATGGGTTCTAGAATCTCGGACGGGCTCCCATTAATTGTCGTGGTTGAGTAAAGTGTAGAGTATTTGTCGAGTTGGACAACAGTAGTGAAATCGACAAGGGATAGTGGACTGACAGAGTTATAGATTACACACACAGAAAGGTGTAAATGGACTTGAGACAACCTGGAAGAAGATTTACCAAAATGATCTCTCTCTCCAAGCCTCAACTCACTTTTACTGTCTAAGCATCTCCTGCTTTCACTCTTTTCTCTTATAAAACACAGAGATTATAGTAAAGAGCTAAACAAGTTTAATTATGGATGAAAAGGGTCGGGAACAGCGCATTAATAAATGTGTAAACTTTATTAAAGAAGAAAAGCGTGGAATTAATGCATATCATCATACACAGCATAAATTTACATCAATAATCAAATATTCATCAATAGTCACCAATAATGCAAATACACACCCACAAACACACACACCACCAACACTCAAAAAAACCTGTAGAACACGGAGAAAATAACCAAGCTGTCCGACAGAGGGTCCGCATTCGGGGACCAAAGGCGCTAGCTCCAGAAAGTGTCTTACAGATAAATATCCTTCAAGATGACTGAAGTGAAATACCAAACTTTCCTTGTCGGGCAAAACGTTGGTGACCCCTAATTGCGCGAGGGAACACTGGAAGACGTTGTTTATCTCCTGCTGACCAAATAAACGAACTGAGCGACAGCCTGTCCGCTTTTTTGTGGGACCAAATGTGCTAGCTCCAGAAAGTGTCTTACGGATAAATATCCTTCAAGATGAATGAAGTGAAATACCCAACTTTCCTTGTAAGTGCTATACGTTGGTGACCGCTACTTGCGTGAGGGGGGCGGGAACTCTGTCCATAGATGGCTGCTCATACGTGCGAGGTTTTAGTATCCAGAAAATACACCAGAAGAAGTCACTTGAGGACACAGAGTCCCAGGCGCGCTTATCCGGCGCTAGGCTCTGCTTGGCTGTAAATCCTGTTTAAACTGGTTTGGCTGAGGTTTTCTGAGTGCCCCGTTTAGGCACACACAAAGTCGGGTGATATCCGATTCTGCTATAGACATGCTGGGCGGTTTTGATATTCTGGAAGCCGCAATGCTCTGGCTGGTAATCCAATAGGCGAGTAGAGAACTATTACTGCATTTGGTGATTCCAGATTTAGCGTTGGCTCCGTTGAACTGCATGAGCTTAACTTGGCGTTGACAAAAGGGGTTTTGATTCAGGAACGGGGTTGACGACTCGTGACGCTAGCGGTATTCAGAAACTCTCTAGATCGAAGAGAATATGTCGTTCTTCGCCCGACTGGAGTCTGCTCTAGCGATTCGGTCTCCCTGAAACTGAGACCCAAAAGAGACACCCTTTACATCAAGCAAATAATAAATCACACTAACTTTATACAGAAAGTTTCGCTCCACTATGGGATTAAATTTATTGTAGTTATTGCTATGATAGTTTAGGGCTGTCTTTAACCATGTCTCCTGTTCCTTAAAATTATCAATTATCAACACGCGCCCGCATAGGCTTAATATCTTTTGTACACCCATGTACCTGTCATTAAATGTTCTGACAGCAAAATCTACTCCTCTTCTCCCAATCTCAACATACAGGAAACCTAACTTGTAGTTACAGTTAAATGAATATTCTTATTCATCTCACAACATTAAATGAATTTACATAAACAGATTACAGCATTTGACATTACACAAATAAATCGTATGTCCCCTTGGGGAAATATATTAGCATTCCACAAAATGAGTACATAGAAAAGGCAATGTTCTTGCTATAATAATACAGTTGTGGCTAAATCATAATATATAATTATATCTATGCCTGGGGACTGCTTTCTGTGAAATTTATAGACTAGTGCCTAGCCACACAAGTAAGCATAAAATGATCCTCCCTTGCCACTAGAAATATCTATCAAAAAGGAATAAGTGACTATCTCCTATAATCCAGAGTTATTACCTGCATCTCACTATTCAGTTTTAAGTGAGAAGTCCTCAAAAATGAAGTAAGTCACTTCCTATCAGATATATATAAAAAGCTAACATGAATATAATATAATAATTATAAGATATGTCAACTCACCCCGAAAATGACTAGAACATAGGCAAACACATTCTAGAACTGTTTTAAAGTTTGCCTTATCTCATGATGGTCATCTATGGTCCAGGAATATTCACAAGTGTGTTGGCTTGTCAAACCCGTCTACTTTTATAGATTACAAAGGACGCTCCCCCCGGACACCTGGCCTGCATATTTCTACAGATGTATCGGCGTAATGCGTAATCAAGAGAGTAAGACAAAAGTTTCAGAAGCAACAACTTTGCGAAAATTCCCCCAGAGAGACAATCATAATATTATGTGCTCTTTGCTCATCTAAGGGCAAACAACCCACAAACTGACCGCGATTGTTATCTCCCCCTGAAACAGATAAAACTCGTTACCCAGCCTCAAAGGGTACCAGCCGCTCGTGATCAAACGTTTTAAAGCGACCAGAGAAACTCCCCCTGTTCGGACGGACCACAGGTGCGCTGACGTAACACTATCGTTCGCTGACCGCTACAGGCCGGAACGTAACCAAACCTCGGGTGGGGTTTGAGAAGGTGAAAAAGTTTGGCCACGAAGGTAGAAAATGAAAGAAAAAGAAAATACAAATGTCTAGGAAAACAGAACATTTAAAGGAGTAATCAAATTATGGACAAGATGGTAAAATAGTTTATCTGTCTACGTGACAGTTGTGGTTACTATATTATGTCTTAATGTTTTGCCTCTGCTGGTCATATTGCTTGCAGTCCACCAGAAAGTGTCTAATTGTGTTTATATCTTGACACTCTTCACATGTGGGTTACTCAATCATGAAATATCCGGTTCCAAGCTTGAGCCTCAGCAATTTTTATTAATTGTTATTTTTTGTTCATCCTGTATTTGACATTTTTTTGTAGATACAACAATTCCAATCCGGACGCTATATAAGTACTTCACAGGCGATTTGCTGAATTCTTTCGTTTAGCATACACGAAAGATCGCCAACAGATATGAATTTAGCTGTCCATCTTGAAAATGGCCAACATGTGTATTTCAACCCTAACAATGCCGCGGATGTTGTTAATAATCCACGAGATACTACTTTGATGTTTTTTTTTTTTCAAATTGTGCTGAGATGATTTTTTTGCAAGGACTTTGACGTTTTATGAAGTTCCGGCATACTGTACATGGAATGGAAATACACTTCAGCGGCGAAAGTAAGGTGTACCAGTTGAAGGCCTCCCAGACATTAAAAAAAATGTTTTGGGGCGTGACTATACCGTCCGCACAAATAACGTTGAATGTTATTATTTACGGTTGTTACTCTACGTTGTTGAAGGTCCTACATCTTTAGAAAACTTAAAAACAGTTCAGTGTGTCCGACATCCTACATTTCTAGCATCATATAGAGTATAAGTAAATAAATAGGATATTTTAGGGATATTCTTGTACACAGTCGCTTGCAACATACTAGCCCTTCTTACTTTGGTACTAAACTGTGCCAACGCCGTATATGTACAAGGTAAGAGCTGTCCGTTTGTACTCCAAACTCAGACAGTCGCTTTTCCTAATGGTAAATTTACTATTAGAGAATCTTTCACGTGCGAATCCAGAAACCGTATTTATGCTATCATCTGCAAGAGGTGTGGCATGACCTATATTGGTGAAACTGGCAGGTGTTTGGCAGACAGGTTTCGTGAGCACGTGAATGACATCTATCATGGCAAACATTTACCGGTGGCCCTTCATTCTCATAGGCCTGACCATTCGGGTAATTCCGATATTCATGTCACTGCCCTCGTTTCATGTGCTGGAGATGACAGGACTCGCTTTTCGTTGGAGAATCGACGTATTTTTCAAATGGGAGTTTTAGCTCCTGATGGGATTAATATCCAACATCATTTTGCATAAATTCTGGTAGCTTTTCTCTCTTGTTCATTTATCTTTATTCTCTGTTTTTTTCGATCTATCTTCTTATGTTTGTGTTTTGGTTCGTTTCGTATTCTTTTGTATCTTTTTATTGTTGCTATCTTATACGTCACTTCCTTCAAGTTTTCTTTGGAGAGAGTATCACGGTCGTCTTTTCTAAGCATCTACGCATCTTGCTAAGTGAACTTTTACTTGTTCCATAGTTTTGTTCATTCTTTTTTTTCGTTTCGTTGATTATTTACTTTCTTGTTTCGGTATTTCTTTCAGGTTTTTCGATTTTATTGTATTATTATTGTTATTTTTTTCGCACATAACTGTGGTTGTTTACTTTTTCCATCTGCTTGTATTGCACATTTGGTGTATGTTTCTAATTATCGTATGTTTTCTTAGTGCCTATATGTAAGTCTTGTCTTTGTCACCAGTTTGTGGCTGGCGAAAGGTAAAACCCGAAACGTCTCTTGTTTTACGTGAACCGTTATTTGTAGAACTGATTAAATACCTTTTTATTGGTTTATATAATCATATAAAGTATGATGCTCATTGGAACAATACACTGCAGGCGGCTGCTTTGCCCAGTTCACCTTCGTCGCTTAGGTAATTGTTAGCCATTATGTTGGTATTTTGCCACGTATCTGATCCACTATCTCTGTTGCTGTCATACAGTGACAGCGTGTCAGAAGATATTTTACTCCGAATTAGCAATGAACAGTCCGTGGAACACTTGCCTTACAGTAATAAAGTATACAATTCTGCTTTAACTGACCATAAACAAATTTATAGTACTTAAAAAAACCTTACAAGTCTTCTGCAAACAAATGATTAGGATTCTTCTGCTCATGCCCGACTATATCTACAAGAAACGACATACGACCAACAGTCGTTGTTACCCGTTATCCCAAGAGATACAAGGGCAGCCGAATGAGTGATTAAAAAGATCTTTCGTTTCGCATGACGTTAAAAACCTATCCTTTTCTAAGAATTTGCCTGTTCAAGTTGTCGAGAACGTCGGTATGTCTTTCTTTGTAGATTTGTTGTTGAAAGTTGGACACGGAGACTTGCTCGTACAGGGAGGAAATATCAGTTTGAATAATACTCAGCTATGTAGAGTTATTCACGATATCCCAGCATTGACTTGAGCGGTGAGAGCTTCTCATATGTGCAACAGTATGTTGCATTTTCCCAAATGAGCACACCATAACACTTATGGCGTATACAAAGAAGCCCTCACTTAAATTACTTGTGTTAGAAGCAAACATCAATGCAATAATACAATTAAAACCAAAAATACATGAATCTTCCTAACCTGTTCGCATCAAACTCGACTTGCACCAATTCCGATATGGACCCGAGCTAAACCGGGTATGACCGCTAGTCTTAATGAATAAGAAAATGATATTCTATTGGTATTTTTCACGCATCTATTTGAAAGGGTTTCTCTGTGGCATTATTGCCAGTACCTCCAGATAATTGACTACAATGATCCAGTGAAAGTAACATAGAATGTAAAGGAGTGAAATGACGGGGAAGAAATATTGATATCATCAATATACGAAGCAGAAATTGCTCGCTGTAGTTCTAACTCGCCGTGTAGTACGATTTATGTACATTTTACAATAATTGTATTAGGGAAGATAACGTTTTTTTTTATATTCAAGGGAAACTATTCAATTAATAAACTTCTTGTAAAATATTTAAAGTAAGTTTTTTTTTTTTTAAACCGATTCAGCAATGCCTAATTATATTACAAACTTTTATAAGACTAAAAGAGCTTAATTAAATTATTTAGACAGACTGGCTTTTTATGTAACGTCTTGATTTTTTAATTGTAGTTGTTATTAAACAGTTTCAAGATGTTTACATAATAAAATTTGTGAAGAGCAAATACTTATGTGCTCTGTATCATTTTAATGACAATGTAGTCGCACCTATAATTGCCGAAAATAAACAGTCCCTAATCGCATAAATCTCTTGAGCATGCTTTATTACAAAACATCTCAGACCATGGAACTAGACCAGAGCACATATTATTCAGCAAGAAACACAGCAGTTGCAGATAAGAGCAAACATAAGAAAGTCTCTGTTTGGATGTACAAGGACTTTACTTACGTGTTTTTGGTAATTTGTACGAGTGCTTCCAATATACCAAGAGAGGTTTAAACCGTCAGATATTAATTTCATTGCTTCACAGACGTTGTGCTGTTCTAACATGAAGAAGCTGATTCTCGACTTACATAATTAAGTTGTGGTCAACATTATAAAACGCGAGACACCGTTCATTATGGTTGCATGGTCTTTTACAAGCAGATTATCATATTCAGTTACGTACTGTTAGGTAGCAAGATCTGTTGGGACTGGAGTGAAAAGTCAACATCCTTGAACAAATCGGTGTCAGTGTGTTGCCCGATTATAGTATTACATGAGTGAGAAAAGTACACGTTATGTGCTGACACGTGTGGTAGTCTATGTGTATGATTACTGTACCAGCAGATCACACAGTCACGTATGAAACAATCTATGTGTATGATTACTGTACCAGCAGATCACACAGTCACGTATGAAACAATCAAATAATGAGGGATTCAATATCTAGAAATAAAAAAAAAAAAAAAGATAGTCCCAAAATATATTTTATTTTTATAGGTCCAGCTTTATAAGATATTGTTACCTTTACCCTCACTAAATCAGTAGCAAACCAGGTACCAATTTACAGCTAGGTAGCCTGGAGCATAAGGCTACCATGTATAGAACCTGGAAACGTGACCTTGAGAAGAAAGTGATGTAACCACTCTACCAATGAGACACTATAATAAAAGATGTGAAGTGAAATATCACAATTGACGAACTAATGTAGGTAAGGTAGTTGTCAACTAAACCCATCATCAGCGCCGGATTATTCATTAGGCCCACTAGACACGGGCCTTGAGTCCCAGGCTTACAAGGGCCGCCGTGAAATAAGCAACGGATAAATATTTTGGGAGAAAATATCAGGGCCCCAAAACAATTTTTAAAAAATTGACAACACTTATTTATTTCCGATTTAAAATAAGTAATTAAAGTTCAGTAATACTCAAATAGTTTTTAAAAATATTTTTAGTGCGTTTAGTTCTTTTTTGTTACACTTACTTACTTAGTCGATCCCCTTCTACAGTGAGGTGTAGAGTTTTGGAAGAGAGAGCGCCAGACTATCCTATCGGCTGTCTTCCTCCTGGCCTGGTTCCATTCTAGTCCTCGGTCCTTCAAATATTGTCTAATGTTGTCCTCCCAGCGGACTCTGGGTCGTCCTCGGGGTCTGGATCCTTGGCTCTTTGTTTCCCATGCTTGTTGTGGTAGCCGATCTTCTCCCATTCTGCAGACATGGCCAAACCATCTTAATTGGGACTGTTCTACTTTGATCTGCAGGGGGTAGGATTTAAGGCCTTGACGTATCGTCTGGTTGCGTACCATGTCTCTTCTTGTTACTTCAACCACCTTCCTCAGATACCTCATTTCTGAGGTTTGGATCTGGCTTTTATGGGTTGTAGTCATTGCCCATGACTCGCATCCATATGTCAAGACTGGGACATAGGTGCAACGGTATACACCCATCTTCGTTTTCTTACCAACCTCTCTCTTGCTGAGGAATCCTCGATTTATGGCCTGAAAAAGTCTCCCAGCTGCTGCTTTTTGAGTGGCCAACTCTTCTTTGATGCCTCTCTTTCGGTCTATAATAGCTCCGAGGTATTTAAAGTGGTCGACCAGCTCCAGGACCAGTTCTCCCAGCTTAATCTGATGTCTTCTTTCTTCTCGTGATATCACCATGGATTTTGTTTTAGAGCTGCTTATGACCATCCCTCTCTTCTCTAGCTCGTCCTTCCAGACTTGCAGGTTGGATTGGAGATGTGCCTTTTTTGTTACACACCTACTACTATTCAAAACGTTCCAGTTGGCAACACTGTCCCAAATATTAGTTGTTGACGGTTCTGAAAATCCCAAAGTGCGCGTTTCTGCAATTTTTGTTTGTTTGTTGTTCGTTTAAAACAACGTTATTGATTAGAATTTTACATTTTCATGATTTATTACGAAAATTACAACACTTCCATATTTTTATTTTATCCTTATTGCAGTTTGGTTCTGTTGAGTGGAAATTTGGTGATGGTAGGTAGTGAACGTGTTAAAAACGCCAGATTGAATCATTATGTTGGTTGAAATGTACTCGGTGACCTCAAAGTTTGAATCTATAACCAATTTTGTTTTAAATATTTTATTTTAGATTTATTCATTGTTTTTTTTTTTATAAAATATTTTTTTCGACATTCACACCAGGTGGATCAAACTGTATATAAGATCCTTTGTTTTATTTAAGATAAGTTAGAAAAGACACATAATAAACCGTTGTTACTTAAGTGGAGCCGGAACACGTAAAGTGGCAGAAGAGACAAACAAAACAAAAACTGTTGTATCACGTGAGAAAATCGCCTAATTGACATTCTATTTTCAAACAAACTCTGAAGCATCTTCCACTCTCACTGATAAGGACATTGTTGAGCCAGGAACCAATTATCAAAGTGATGAAGTAAGGCATGATGTTCCCGAAAGTGATAAATGTGATAAGGACATTGTTGAGCCAGGAACCTGTCATAAAATGATGAAATAAAACCTGAACTTTCTGACAGTGGTAATCCAGTAATTCAACCTGTCATTAATAATAGGTCACATGATCCGGGATTGTGGGTTAACTTATGAGCAGAAGTTGTTTCATACTGGATTGATCACGGACCATAAAACTGTTAAAATAATTCAGGTCCGTTTGAATTATCACGTCGATTATACCAAAATGGCAAAAAATAGGAATTGTTCAAAAAAGCCTGTTTAACGGCACTAAATAAATTGGTGAACTGTATGCCCGACACTGGCTACTTTATTCGCGAACGACGAGGTCAATGTACTGCTTTGTGTGTATTCTTTTTTCCTAATGCATGGTCAACCAGATTGACAACGTGTGGATACAATGATTGGAACAATTCAGCTATTGTTATTCAACAAAATTAAAATAGCACACTGTGTGACGTACGTCTAGTTTGACAAGTGAATTTCCCTGATTTGATGGATGAATAAAGGGACTTTTAGCTTTTCATAACATCAGTACCCCCGAACATTTGTTGCAACATTTTTGTTCCACCTTGGCTCATTAGCTATGCGCAATAACATCGTGGGAGTTTACACGTGGGCTCATTAATATTCACTGAAGCAGAGCGAGCTTTTCACCACGTTGGCTATTAAATATGCAGACCGTTATCTGCCATGCCTTCTGAAGACCGCATTGTCTTAGGATAGGTTAAGCCACACCCACTGTTACCTCTAGAGCTATTTAGAGCTATTATAAGCAAGCATGCTACTAGACCTTTCGTTCGTACCTGCCTTAAAGGAGTGGCCAGAATCAAACGTAGGAGCGACATAGATCTAAGGCACGATGGTCCTTAGAAGCAGCGTCTCGCAGGAATTTCGCACCTCGATGCGAACCACAGAACGCTCGGAAGACCGAGGAAACGGAAGAAGCGCAGCGGTTATCAAATAGGAAGCCAGGAGCGGCCTCTCTGTTAGCACGACGGCGAGAATTTCATTTTTACCTCAAGATCAAGAAAGGTGTTAGAATCTAACATGTCCCCCTCAGTTGTCATTCCTAATAGTATATATGCAGACCTCTGGGAACTGCCGTTATCATTCGTTTTACCAGAGCTTTTAAAGTACCACTAGCAAAGAAACCACCCCATTGTCACCACCAGGACTTGTGATCGTGCCATCCTTTAGAACTCTTTTCCCTAACAAAAAACAAAGAACTCTGTATCTTCATATTCCGGCGATTTCAGGAACCATTGTGGAAACAAACAACACTGTTACTCTGGGGCCGGCAACAGAAGAAAAGACACTAACTTAGTAAAGTGTTTTGAAGTGTTTTTTTGTAATATTTCTAAGGAGTCCAAGATTCGGTAAGTCTGTATGTGCGACAGTACGTTGGCCAACTGAGCGTGCATGAATGAAGGGAGATCTAATTTTTTTAAACCATTATAAGTTGTTCACCTAGTAAATAAATTGTCTGTATTCGTCGTATTATCTCTTTTAAGTGGGATTTTATTACCTTTGTTACCCCCACCCCCAACCCCCCACCCCCCGCATTAAATCTGCTTAGGAAGGGGAAACTTTGGTTTTAGAGAATTTAATAGGATAATTTGTTCCTCCACTTCATAACTGTGTAACATCTCTTATCAGAGTCACGAATTTACTGTTCAGTTAAATTACCTATCTCTGATCATCAACCCCCTCTTGTCTTTTGGGACCGGGTCTATCTTATTAATACAAGCGAGAAGGGATTATTGGATACTCCTCTTAAACAACCCCCCCCCCCCCCCCAACTTGTATTTGTAATTTCTGTAAAAATATGATTTTTACCTGTGAACTGATATAAACGTTGTGAGTTGATTTTATGATAAATAAACATACTAAAACTTTTGTCGTGTGTTGGAAAGTCCAGGCCCAAAGTTACCCCTAACTGTTTATCTGTAGTTTGTATTTACGTTGTGTCGGAGTGTTTGAAACACCAAATTGGTGCGTGCACTTGAGTGTATGGAAACTGGCAATTAATTGGTTGTCCAGTAGAGCTGTAGGAGTCTTTGAGATAAACAAAGATTGTCGTAAAAGAGACTGTCCTTACTCTATTCCATCACCTGTAAATCAACTACCTTTTTTTCCCTAAATCCGTATCTTTCACAGAGCCTTCACTATCATACTTCACTCTATAACGGGACCACTGGTTCACAGAATCATTTCAATAAATTTACGACACACTGCACAGATATGTCATGTTGACATTTGGTTTGCTTTTTAAGGAATGTCTTCATTGCACACGGACAACTCCATCAGTGCTCCGATCTCCACCCTTAGATGACACAAGGAGAATATCAGCACAGTGCACCAACTCCGTTGCACCGGCGATAGTCCCAGTGTGTGTAGATAGGAATCACACATTCTATAAATATTGTTGTGGTGGGTAGGTTTCTAATTATTAAATTTTGCCAGGGAAGCGGCCGTATTGCCTACTCTTTACGATTTCCAACTGTGGTGGAATTTTTATCGTGCGCATCTTGCACACGGGACCTTCTATTATTTCGCCCTTAACCGAGAAGGCCAGGAATCCGATGTCACTACCCAGGAGACCGGGGGGGGGGAAGGGGGGGGGGGGTATGACATTATTACGACAACTGGTTCTAAAAAAGTTTCCATAAATTAAATTCCCTCAACTGGGAATCGAACCCGATGCCTCTAGAATACGAGGTGGACGCCATACCTCTTAGCCACTCGGACACACCCCCCCCCCCCCCCACATGTTAACATATTTAAGTCGAAGACAAGTCAATCAAAATTAAGTAATAAGTCTTGTAATAGGTCAAACATAACTTCGTCGTATAGATTTTAATAACATAATAAACAAAGTTGCAATCCAAAAATCAAGAAAACGGTTAGTATAAATATGTCTCTGTGACATTCTGATGTTTATATGGATTTATACATTGTTTTGTACATATTATTACATGTTATTCCCACTGTCACGGATTTCCTCCCCTTAGCTCTGCAGTAGTGGTCCAACAGTGACTAAAACTCAAGAGTAACTAATGTGGGTCTTCAAAGTTGTCTACCTTTGCACACGATTACTCTTGGCAGAGTTGTAGATAGAAGGATAATGATGCTTCTACCTCAAGGGTGTGTCATTAGATGTTCAGAAACCTAGAACAATGCTGCATGAGCTGAGCAAATGTTAACTCTAGTATCTGCCGTCAACGTTTGTGGAGATTTATGCAATAATATTGTTAACTCTAGTATCTCCCGTCAACGGTTGTGGAGATTTATGCAATAAAATATCTGCCGTCAACGTTGTAGAGATTTATGCAATAATTAATGTTAACTCTAGTATCTGCCGTCAACGTTTGTGGAGATTTATGCAATAATTAATGTTAAGGTAGAAGGATACCTTGATAGGGTAAAAAACTCAAATTTTCCTTTCAGAATCAAACAACCATTGGTATAGTGTTAGTATAGATTTAA
Source organism: Oreohelix idahoensis (assembly GCA_024509875.1). Lineage (NCBI taxonomy): Eukaryota > Metazoa > Mollusca > Gastropoda > Stylommatophora > Oreohelicidae > Oreohelix > Oreohelix idahoensis. Next base: position 120,470 of record JAMPIV010015598.1, read on the forward strand.
AATGTTTGTCCACATAATGACCTCATTAATTATGCAAATTAGCTATCCAATATGGCCGCCGTAGTGAATAAAATATACACCTTTTATAAAACATCATAACTATGTTATTTTTACAAGGATCTGACTGAAACTTGGCAAATTGAATCATTATATATAGCGAGAGATCATGACCTAGAATGACAGAGATTGACAGAAAGGTTAATTTTTAATGAATTTTCAAAATTTATATTTCTGGAATGTTTGAGATTTGTGCCTCATTATATATGCATGATGGTCATAAAACTAAAATTTTGAATTCAATTGTATCCATTTTAGGTCATAATCTGTAAGATTATATGATAACCAACTATGTTAATTTTCATGTCAATTGAATGTACAGATCCAGAGATATCTTGTTTCAAAGATCACCAATTATGTTAAAAAGACATTGCCGAGAAAAGAAAGAAAAACAGAAAAAGAACTCACAAAATGAAGTTTAATGAGCTCCTGTTGAATAAAGGTCTCCTTCTACTGCAGCTGCAGTGTCTATGAATCCCCTTTTCAGTGCTCTCAGGGTCTTTCCATTGCAATGTCCTTACTTGCTGAATAGATCCTGTGCAGCGTTCTCATGTATGCTTTCTTTGCCATGGGTTGACTTGTGTTCATGTATATCGAAAAATTCTGCAATGCACTGTGGCCTTTCCCAATAGAACGCACAAATGCCACCATTCGCACATTTACTTCTTTGTTTGTGAATAGCTGAAGATGAAACATCAGAAGTATTGAAATTGGCACAGCTTGTGCACTTGATACTGATTTCATGACAAAAGCCATTCCGAGTCTCTTCGACGATCTCATAGGTCAGTGAGTACTGATAACATTTGTCACATCTAAAGTTAGCGCATAAAAACCCAAACAGTAGTTTTACATCCATAAGGATAAACCCATTTCCTCTGTTGTCATTTTTAGTTTGTCCTTCACTTTCTTGGACCTTTATTTTCTTTGCTGAGGAGCACAGAGGCTTTATAGCGCCACTATCGACAATAGGTGTCTCATTTTCAGGCAACGGTTTGTTGGTGTACACGCCTCCCAGTCTTTGTCTTATTTCCCATTGTGAACAAAAGAAGCTCTGCTAACTACTATTATACAGAATCAGTATAAAACTAGCAATAAATAGAGTTGATGTTGGTGAAAATGCACAATGCATGTAACAAATGTTGAAATTTACGATCAAAGCTTTCTAGACACACACTTTTGAAAAATTCATAAGAAATCATTGAGTGATTCACCGTGGAAAAATTATAAATATCTTTTTCCTGTTGCCTCAGTATAATTATAATTTCGCAGTTTTACAATTACGCACCTTCATGTTGGGTCATTATTCACATGGTAACCAACTATAAACATTGGTTGCTATGCAAATCACTCAAGGGGGTGTGTGTAGAAATTAACTGATTCCTATCAAACCAGAGTATCTCTAAGCTTTTATGAATTACTTTTAGTTCAAGAACATGTTGACGATGATTTAAAGCATGAAAATGAAAATTATTGGATTTTTATTTTTTTAAACATTTTTGGGTATCCTTCTACCTTAACTCTAGTATCTGCCATCAACGTGGGTGGAGATTTATGCAATAATTAATGTTAACTCTAGTATCTGCCGGCAACGTTTGTGGAGATGTATGCAATAATAATGTTAACTCTAGTATCTGCCGTCAACGTTTGTGGAGATTTATGCAATAATTAATGTTAGCTCGTTCAAGCCCCCAGCTGAGTTAATTCAGCGACATTCATGTGATCATTATTTTCATTGGTTATCAGGTATGGATAGAAATATATATATTAGAATCGGAACTCACAAATGTGCCATACGCTCTGTAATGATTAAAGCTGCAATAATAAGGCCAGCTAGGAGTAAAGTTTATTGACAATCGGTGGCAATCCGGCTAATAGTTTACCAGCACTACGTGGAGGCCAGTTAGCAGTGTTGGGCCAAGTCAATCTGGAGTTTGCTCCTGGTTTATTAGACACAATGCACAGCCAGATACTACTGGATCCACAACCGAGATTGAAACATGTAACAGGAAAAGCCAAATGTATGGTGCTTGTCCAATAAATATCACATGTCCTAATGTGTGTCTATGTCTTCAGTATGTGTATGTGAATAATGT
>JAMPIV010015599.1:0-152067 GCA_024509875.1 Oreohelix idahoensis
AGAAACCTACTCATATTTACATGGACCTGCTTAATATATACTATATGTGGGAAATTACATTCCGAAAAGTAGCAGAGACAGAAATATTTCTCAACAACAAAAAATAATAAAAAAATAAATATTTTTAAAAATTTTTTATATTCTTCTTTTTAGTGTAATATTTTGTTGTTGTTTGTACATTTAAGTCAAATGTAATCGATGCGCTAATGACATTATCAGTTTGCGATAAACGAGTCCAGAGCACAGGAGGCGGATTTCATTATTCAGTATATTAAACGGAAAGTTAATATATTTTTATTTTTTTTAATTTTTTTTTAAAAATTTTGATAAGAGTTGTAAATTACATTTTTATAAAATGTAGTTGTCAGTTACGTGTATGTCTGTGCACGCGCGTGCGATAGTGTGTGTGTGTGTGTGTGTGTGTGTGTGGAGGAGGGAGGGAGGAGAAGTTTCAATATTTCTCTCAAGAAAGACAATCTTGTTGGAAAGAATACACCTAGATTATTTGCAGTTATCGCCCATTTCACTGATGAAACAATACAAACAAACAAAATTAATATTAATTTTAATGTTATTCATTTTATTATTTTTACGACTGATTATTGTATTGTCATCGGGAACACACAACTATGCCAAGTTTCAGAGCTATTGCTCATCTGGAAGTGATCGAAAAATCGATTGCAAGATTTGAAGGTGACATGTTGCAAGTTAAAGAAAAAAGCCTGTAAAATTAATAAAAACTAATCAAACTCTTTGTCAAAGCTGTGCTCGCATTTCGACGAACAAATTTGGAATTGTCTAATTTTCAACAAGTTAAAATTATTCAATAGTTGACACTAGCTTTACTGTCACCCTAGAATCTCTTATTGATCGTGACACGGACGAGGACGCAGGTTGGACTGGTCCATTAAAGATTAAAAATAAAATTAAACCATCCTGGTGTTCTCCTAGGAGTCACAGAAAGAAAAGGATGCTTGCTCCCTTAGGCGTGCAAAACCACTGTCGGCCGGCTAGGTCAGTCCCAGCAATGTCACAGCCTCTGCTGCCCCAGTGACTTTTATATGCATTCAATATTTTGGCCTTTAATAAAGTGTTCTGCCTTTTTACAAGGCCAAACTATCTTAATATAAATCGGTTAATCACCGTTCACAAACCGATGTCGGAACCTTCAAATACAAAACACGATCTATATTCATATTTTTTTTATCTGCTGCCTCTAAAACCATTATCTTAAATACGTTATTTCTACCTTATTTTACAGTGTTTTCGTTACAATATAAACTGCTGGGTCAGAGCTAGTCAAAACGTGAAGGATTAACATTTTTATTGTTAATCGACATCACTGCACTCCGGAGAAACCCATAGGTGCTCAGTCTCCCTCAGTATATGTCGTAGTTTGTGAATGCTAACTGTTCCTGTAGCTCGCTGGTTGTAAACACGATGGATGCATCCTCTCATACGTCCATCTCTGCTAGCCTTATGTTTGATGTCAAATTCCAACAGTCTTAACCTTGGTGATTCAGCTATTGCAGTGTCATTCTCTAACAGGTGATCATTAATTGTTCTCAGTATATCTCCCTTATCCATATCCACTGTCCCCATTGTTGGTGCTCTTGAAGCTAGTCTGTCAGCTGTCTCATTAACGCGTACCCTTGCCTCTTCTTCTTCTTCTTTGATCCTTAGCCGCCGACCGTCAAAACAGCCAGTGGCCATCACGCCTGGTGGAGCCTTGTATCCCAGCTGTGTGCTTTCTGTACCCTTGCATGAACAGGATTAAAATGTAAAAAGAAAGGAAGCTCCATACAACGTTTTAGTTCTGTACGATGAGGGAACCACAAAGATTGTGAGCGTTAACTATTTAAAACGCGCCATGTATGCAAAGCTCAGGTAATTTTCAGTACAATGTAAAGGTAATCCCATAAATGATACTGCCGTAGGGGAATTAAGCGTTAAACCCTTCACTTTACTAGCATAGTATACTGAAACATTGAGAAGTGTGGTTACCAGTGACCTTCCTCACTTCCTTTGCCTTCCCTAACTCAAGTGCAGTCAGGTATCCAGTAACGGCTTCGTAGATGGAGCATGACGCCATCGTGTTCCGAACCCGTCGATTATGCCGTGAGAGGCCAGCGGTCTAACCGCTCTGCCAATCGGAGACTTAAGAAAAGTGGTTAAAAAACACACTTTTTCTATTCCAAGGAAAAAATTAGAAGAAAAGGAAAACAATAAAAAATATTTTAAAAAGCTTAAGCGCTTATCATAAATTTTATCCATAAGTGTCTAATAAAGTATAAAGCAGAAGTTAATATCACGCAGAAGTTAATATCACGCAGAACCACGCCCCACGCTTTTTGTCAATTTGATGTTACATTTTTTTGACTGCACGCTATAAACTTCTTGAAAAATTATTTTTGGCTTTTTAATGCATTAATAGCGTGTGTTTAAAATATTTTTTTTTAAATTCTTTATTTTCTTCTTTTTAGTATTAGAATAATGATGACATACTAAAACATAAACAATATTTTTACTTATTGTAAATCTGGTCAAAAATTTCTTAAGCGATCTATTTCTTTTAGAGCTTCAAAATTATATGGCTTTGTGCTTGTTAATTTGGTGCAATCAATTTCTTCAATTTGAAGGCCATCTAGAGATCGAACTCGACTTTCCCTTGATTCATAATTTTATAATTTGGATTGTTTCCCTTGATTTAGCTAGACACTTGTTTGAGTACTGCCCTGTTTTAAGCATTGAAAAAAATTAAAGCACACCACGTACTCTTGAATTGTTAATTAACTTGATTATGGCCCTTGGTTTGTTTATATTTCTTTACGAAAAACATTAATTACTCATAATGTCATAATTACAATATTAAATAATTGACTGATTATTGTATTGTCATCGGGAATACACAACTTTGCCAAGTTTCAGAGCTATTGCTCATCTGGAAGTGATTGAAAAATCTATTGCAAGATTTGAAAGTGACATACAAGTGAAGTTAAATAAAAGCGTGTACAATAGAGAAAACATGTATAAAGTGAGTCTACATAGAACATAAATTCATACATTTTTGCTCATCATTGAACCTCGCTGTTAACTCGATAAGAAAATGATTACTTGAACAGTTTTTTTTTTTAAAACCAGACGCGCAAGTTAACCAATGAATTTCTGTAAGACAGCAGATACCATACCATTTCCAGGAATTATTCCACAAACTGCTCTGAATGGTGCTCTGTGGTCGAACTTGATCGGGTATCTCCTGAAAAAGTTTTATTTATCTACTGCCTGTTGTCATACATTGTCTAGTTATGATAATGTAACATCAAATAAATTGCTAGACCATATTTGGATATGCGCCCTAACGTAACCGATGGACCCTGCGAAGCTGAATGGGCGCGCCTAGCCACAACGAGGTGAAATTTTATATTTAAAAAATGTTTTGATAAATGTGATTGCAAAAATCTTTAAACTGTTATCTGATTTATTTATACTGTATTTGATTTGTGTTATGTATAGAGACTAATTTTTATATATATATATATACATACATACATACATATATATATATGACAGGGTGGTCATAACGTCTTTCCCTGATTTCAAATTTTTACGAGATCCTCTAGATGTTAAAAGCATCAAAGCTTGGTATATAAAGTTTATGGACACTGGCAGCGTCGGTGACATGCGCAGAGCAGGTAGGCCTCGTGTGAGTGAAGAAACTGTGGACGCAGTGCGCACGGCGTTTCAACGCAGTCCTCAGAAATCAACCTATCGTGCCTCAAGAGAACTTCCAATCCCTCGAATATTAGTGTTGAAAATCGCAAATGTTGAAATCTACAAATAGCATTAAAAAAACTGTTTTAGTTCTGGAATAATTTCCAACAAACCAAGTGTCTCTGCACAGAATTCTTTTTTTTAAATTTTTGAAATCAGGGAAAGACTTTATGACCACCCTGTATATATATATATATACGAGGGGCGTTCAGAAAGTAATGCATCACATCGTTTTTCTCAGCTAATAATGAAGATAGAAGCATGCAATTTTGCACACTTCAAATATGGCATGTGCCAATTGTGTGCACCAAATTGCACTGCAACCGGCCAAATAATACGGCTGCACTAAACCGTTGAAATGGAGCGTGTTAGCAACTTACGTTATAAGCAGCGAATTGTGATAGAATTTTTCGTTGCAGAGAAGGAAACTGTTGTGAACATTCACAAGCGTCTATGTGATGTGTATGGAAGTTTTGCAGTCGACAGGAGTACAGTCAGTCGCTGGGTTCAGAGAATCAAAGAATCAGGAAGTGGAGATACGGAGCTGCTTGATCGGCCGCGCTGTGGACGTCCTGCCACAGCCACCAACGCAGAAATGTTGAAATGCGCTGAGGGCATTATTCTTACTGAAAGGCGAATCACTACTCAACAATTGGCCTTACAGCTGTCAGTCAGCATTGGTAGTGCAAAAGCAGTTATAAAAACTCTCGGTTTTTCTAAGGTTTGCGCAAGATGGGTTCCTCGAAGCCTCACAAATGACCACCGATTGCAAAGGAAAGCAATTTCTTCTAAATTGTTGGAGCGTTTCAATGCTGATGGACAGAACTTTTTGACTAAGATCGTTACAGGTGACGCAACCTGGGCACATCATTTTGAACCTGAGACAAAAAGACAGTCAATGGAGTAGCATCATCCGCAATCACCACGAAGAAAGAAATTCAAGACAATTCCTTCAGCTGGAAAGGTCATGATCACTGTCTTTTGGGACATTGAAGGTGGGATTCTTGTGGACGTTATGCCAAGAGGAGAGACAATCAGTTCGGAAGCTTACATTAAGACATTGAAAAAACTCATCAACGTTTTCGCAGAGTTCGGCCGCACAAGAATCCAGCAGACCTGCTTCTCATTAACGACAATGCGCGACCTCACACAAGTCTGACAACACGGGAAGCAATCACCAAATTGAGTTGGACTGTACTACCCCATCCACCCTATAGTCCCAATTTGGCACACTCTGATTTTCATCTATTTGGTCCACTTAAAAATGCACTCCGTGGGACAAGGTTTGAAGATGATGAAGGAGTGATTCATGCAGCGAAGAATTGGCTACATGATCAAGAGAAAATCTGATACGGGCTAGGAATACATGCACTTGTTACGCGCTGGCATAAAGCCGTACAAGTTGATGGGGATTATGTTGAATAATACCGGTATTTACATGACATATCAATGTGTATTGTTTATAAATTTCATGCTTTTTGAATAAACAGCTCCTGAGAAAAACGATGTGGTGCATTCCTTTCTGAACGCCCCTCGTATATAGTTTACCAGCTCATTCTGTCATTCTTTCCGTTCGTAACGCCCCCAAAAGTGCGCAAAGGATGGTGTGCATGCGCCATGTAAACGGCGTCCATGTTCAGACTTTGTTTAACATTGGATGTAAAATAAATATTTTGGTTTTTAATAAGGGAATAAAAAATAATAGAAGACAATGTTGATAACTGTTCTAACTGTCACAACGTAAGTGAATTGCATCTGATGAAGAGACAATTGCAGCGAAATTGTTTAAATATGCATTTTCGTATACAAGTGTTTCACTCAATCATTACCTTCCATTCCCAAAGGAGCATAGGCCTTCAACAAACACATGCCAAGTCCTCCTGTCACGTGCCATCATCTAAAGTTCTTTCCACGTTTTCCTCATCATTTTCACCTCTGTTTCCAGCTCTCTTCTCCATGTGCTTCTTGGTCTACCTCTGCTTCTCTTGCCCTGGGGGTTCCAGAACAAGGACTGCCTTGTAATGCTATCAACAGGTTTCCTCAGTGTGTGTCCTATCCATCGCCATCGTCTTCTTCTCATCTCTTGTTCCACTGGCACTTGTCTAGTTCTTGTCATCAGTTCCACGTTGGTAACCTTGTCATACCATTTTAATCCCTCTATTCTACGCAAGCACCCATTTATGAAAGTCTGTAGCTTTTTGGTTGTTGTCTTTGTTGTTCTCCATGTCTCAGAGCCATACAATAGGACTGACTTCACATTTGAGTTGAAGATTCTTATTTTCGTGTTGGATCCGATTTCTCTTGATCTCCATATATTTCCCAATGCAATGAAAGCTCCTCTTGCTTTTTGTATTCTTATTTTGATATCACTGTCTGTCCCTCCAACTTTGTCTATATTGCTGCCAAGATATGTGTACGATTCTACATCTTGTATTGGTGTTTCTTCAAGTTCAACCCTGTTATCATTACCTGCATTTATTCTCATTATTTTTGTCTTTTCCCTGTGTATTTTCAGACCCAATTGCTGTGACCTCTCATCGAGTGTTTTCAATTTGTCCTGCATCTGATTACGGTTATGGGACAGAAGAGCCAAGTCATCAGCAAAATCCAGATCATCCAACTGCTTAGTCAGAGTCCACTGGATTCCATTTCTGTTGTGTGTTGTCGATGATCTCATAACCCAGTCTATTGCTAGTAAGAAAAGAAATGGAGACAAGAGGCATCCCTGTCGCACTCCTGTTCTTATCCCAAACGGTTCTGTAAGCTGTCCTTCATGAAGAACTCTGCATGTCATGTCTTCATATGTTTTCTTTATTAAATTAATGATCTTCAGGGGAACTCCATAATGCCTCATCAATTTCCAAAGTGATTCTCTGTCTACACTGTCAAATGCCTTTTCGTAGTCCACAAATCCGATGTATAGTGGTGAATTCCATTCCAGACTTTGTTCAACTATTATTCTCAAAGTGGCTATCTGGTCTGTACATGATCTGTTTTGTCGAAAACCTGCTTGTTCATCTCTCAGTTTCTTGTCTATGGACTCTTTTAATCTCTCAAGGATAATCCTGTTTAATACTTTTCCTGGCACTGATAGTAACATTATTCCTCTATAATTTGTGCACTCTTGTAAATTTCCCTTCTTAGGCAACTTAACCAGATATCCTTCCTTCCATTCTGCTGGTATCTCTTCCTTTTCCCAGACTTTACCAAGTAATTTATATAACATCTCTGTAGCCGTGTCGATATCTGCTTTGATGGCCTCTGCTAGAATGCCATCAGGTCCAGACGCTTTTCCATCTCTTAGAAGCTTTATGGCTTTCTTTATTTCTTCCTTCGTTGGTCTTTCACCGTTAATTTGTAGCTCTTCTTCTGCTGGCTGGATGTCCGGGGGGTTTTGTGGAGCTGGTCTATTGAGAAGGTCCTCAAAATATTCTGTCCACCTCTTCATTTGCTCTTGTATATTGCTGAGCAGTTTCCCATTCTTGTCTTTTATGAGGCAACTTGTTTGCTTGTATTTTCCTGTTAGCTTCTTTGTGCTGCTATACAGTTCTCTCATATTTCCTTTGGCTGCAGCATCTTCTGCTTCTCTTGCCAACTCCTCAATATACTTCCTCTTGTCTCTTTTGATACTTCTTTTTACTTCTTTGTTTGCTTCTGTGTACACTTCTTGAGCCTTGGCTTTGGAACTTCTGGTTTTGCTTGTGTTTAAATCTGCTTTCTTGTTTTTTCTGTCTTTTATCTTATTGATGGTTTCTGTTGTTATCCATGCTTTTTGTTGTCGTTCCCTTTTCCCCAGTATTTCTTCACATGTCTCATTCCATACAGTTTTGACCTGCTGCCAATAGTCTTCTGTATTCTCTACATCTTCCAGCTGTTGGAGCACTTGGAATTTGTTGGATACTGTGACCGCAAATTTGTCTCTTGTTTCTTGATTTCTTAGATGTCCTACATTAAATTGTTGTCTATAATTTTGCATTGTTGCATATCTCTTGAGTTTCATTTTTACTTTGGCTATCAGAAGGTGGTGATCTGATGCCACATCTGCTCCTCTATATACCTTTACATCCTGCAATGATGATCTAAACTTCTTGTTTATGCATATATGATCAATCTGATTTTCTGTTCTATGGTCTGGTGATATCCATGTTGCCTTGTGTATTCTCTTATGTGGAAACATGCTTCCTCCTATAGCCAGTTGATTTGAAGCACAGAAGTTTGAGAATAGTTCCCCATTTTCATTCATTATTCCTAGCCCATGTTTTCCCATGACTTCTTCAAATCCGGTGTTGACTGTACCTATCTTTGCATTCATGTCACCCATCAAAATTGTGATGTCTCTTCTTTTTACTTTATCCATAATTTCCTGTAGTCTAGTATAAAATGCTTCTTTCACAGACTCTTCTTTGTCATTAGTTGGTGCATAACATTGGATGACATTTACATGTATTTTCTTTTTAGCTGTTTTAAAAGTAGCTGTTATTATTCTGGGTCCAACAGCTTCCCATTCAATGAGTGCTTTCTGTGCTTCTTTAGATAACATAAGAGCTACCCCTTCACTGTGGTGTGAACTTTCGTCTTCATGTCCTGAGGACAGCACCAATTCACCTGTGATGAGTTTCTTCCTGTCTACTCCCTTCCACTTTGTTTCACACATTCCCAGAACCTCGATTTTATATTCCCTCATTTCTGCTGCTACTTTTGCCACTTTCCCTTGTTCGTTTAATGTCCGAACATTCCAGGTGCCAAATCTGCAGGTTCTCCTAGAAGAAAGAAGGTTAGTCAGTAACACAGACTCCTTTCGGCTTTCTCTGTGTTGCATGATACGCCTCCCTGCGAGAGGACTTTCCCCTGTCTTGGATGGCTGTGTTTTATTTTCCTTAACTGACTTGTCTATGTTTGTTGAAGTTTTTTTGTGGTTTAAATTTTTTACAGGATGGGGTAACCAGCCCCATGCACAACCCTCCTTAGTCGCTTTCTACGACATGCATGTCAGGGAACAGTGTTACTATTCTTTGCTCCCTTTCGGGCCCCGGTAACACACCGGTGTTACAAGTGTTTAGAGAAGTATAAATACGGTATCCACATTTAATGTTTATGGATATTTATTTCCTCCAATGAGTAATTTTGAAGGCTTTAGATCTGAATAAAGAAATTATAACAAAATGTCCGGTTGAGCTAAAGATCTATTATAGTTTCAATAAAATAGTATCTGAAGTTCCCAGTGATGTTATGAACTATTCGGCCGATTAAAACAACAGAAAATCAAGGATCTCTCCTGATGAACAATCGGATGTTCACAAATAACATTATTTTTCCACAAATATTTGAATAAATAAATTTGCCGTTAAGTATTGGTGCTTTTGAATTTAATCAAATAAAATATGACGGGATTTTACTCTAGTGTAACAATAATTATTTATAGACATATTTATATTTGTGTGAATAAACAAAACACATCGTTTTACATAACATATGGGTGTTGGGTCCGTTCATTCTAATGGTAAAGACCTTCATTACGCGAATGGTTGCAAAGGAACAAAAATCTCAGAAAATGTTCTTCAAAACGAACTCCAACAAGTAGTGTTTAACTGGTCACTTACTGGCAGCACACAAGTCTGTGATGACTGTACATGTATTTTATTTAACGTGACACATACGGAGTGGAACACACAAGACGATCATGGTTACAGATTACAGATGCAAATGTCATACTTTAAAGTTGCTGATCATACTCTTAAATTCTTGGAGATTCTTCAACAATCAAGTCCTCTTCTATCCAAGTGAGCTGAGGATCACTTCTGTTACCCTCTAATATACATTTACAATGAAGTCCGTTGACCTTCTTCCAAGGACGTCTATCGTGGTAAACGGATTCATGTTCAAGGATCAATCTTTGATATCATACCCGTAAAATTCCCAGACTTTCTTCATACAATACTTATGTAGCATATATATAATCCAGACAAAGTCATACACGGCAATACAATCAGGTTAGAGTTTTCTGTTGACTAACCTCTCCCAAAATCCATGCCATGACTTTGGCATTGGCGAAACGGCATATTAAAACATGTGAAGCATACAAAATCAATTAACTTCGTTTCCTCGTAGGTATCCTCCCTCTACGGTAATTCAAACAAGGCAATCGACTCCGTTTGTCCATTCTAGGAATGACATACTACGATGGATCCCCGCTAGACCATAACTAGGAGCGGCCTGATACTTCAATTAAAATCAATAAACATTCAATGTGAAATGGGGCGACACTTACATGATACTTCCACTATTGGCTTCGACATGAAGACCAATATATATATCAATAGAAATAATGGCTTCCACAAACTTGCCACGAATACAAGAAATATTCCACGGACATCAACATGGTCCGTACTGCCCCATACAAAACATGACGTCACAATCCCTAAACTAGGTTACCCGTGCGTCCAAAGCAACTCACACTGCATTGTGCACGTCAGTGCGTGAATCAATCGAACGCACAAATAATATAACTATATTAAGACTGGTGCGTACATTTGGCAGGACCGAAGACTACCCCCTTAGGTAATAAATGTACGTAACAGCTCCCTTATTACCTCCCCTTAAAAAAATTAATTCTATTAATTTTTTTGAACTTAGTACCCGAGAGAGGTGAGTCAAAACTACAACAAGATATATGAAATGCATAAAGTTATACCATATTAAGAAAAGAATATTAAACGAAATCAATATAACTAAATGATAGTATGCATTAAAGCACACATCCACACTCGACCTACTTTGGAACGATGTGGTAATATTCGAAGTAAAAACAAGTTGAAAATGAAAAATGAAAAAACCATAAAAAAAGATGATAATAAAATTCAACTAAGTTTTCAAAAAAATTTGAAACATATGATTTCAAAAATGAAAATGAACAGCAACACTGATGATGATCAATGACAAGAGAATCAATAAAACAGAAAAATTGAAAATACAATGTGCAAAAATGAAGCAATGCAAAATTAAACACTTTAAGAATCAACACCCTTAATGTTTTCTAACACTAGTACGGTTGACTAGTGATCTAACAGTGAGATATCATAACTAAGACCCGTGAATGCAGGTATTACGTGACAACTAAGAAAGTTAGTATGTGTGTGATCCATAATCAATTAAATAGATTAAATTGAATTATTCTAATTTATATATTTCTTAATTACTAACAAATAACCAGTTACTAATATATTCTAAGTAATTCCAATATCACTATCAATATGTCAATGTTCAGTTACAACTAGTTAGTAATCGACGAGACGATGTTCTCAATGTTCCATACACGATAAAATATATTCTCGAACACGATATGTAGTGTAATATGTTCCATAGGAATAACAAATGTATATTTGTCGCTCTTAACAATGTTTCCATACTAATAAAAAGTTACTGTAGTACCAATGTTCCCGTACTAATAAAATGTTACTCTAATACCAATGTTCCCGTTCTAATAAAACGTTACTATAGTATCAATGTTCCCGTACTAATAAAATGTTACTACACAAGAAGTAATGTTATAATCTATAAGTAAGTATATCATGAAAGTTATACTTATACGAATACTTCAGTTATATAACCAGTCTTTATAGATGTACTATCAATGATAATGTACAAAGTTATTCATGTTATCGGTGAGGATGTTTCAACATCTGGAAGTGGTTTAGTTTCGACAAGTTCGCTTGGGCATCTCGACAAACAGTCTGCGAACACATTCTTCACTCCAGGAATAGCTCGTATTTCAAAATTGAATGGTTGAAGCGCTATAGCGTAACGCGCTGACTTCGATGATTTAACGTTCTTCGTGTTCAGTGCGGTAAGAGCTTTTTGGTCAGATTCCACCACAAAGTGTGAGCCGAGGAGGTAACGTTCCAGTTTTGTGATTGCCCATACTAATGCGAGGAGCTCTTTATCCAGAACGGAGTATTTGAGTTCGCTCTCCGTAAGTTTTCTGGACACGTACATCACCGGAAATAAGGTGCCGTTATATTCCTGCATCAAAACTGCAGCAATAGCGTAAGAAGATGCATCACTGCGAAGAATGAAAGTGAGATTTTTGTTAGGCAACCTCAAAAAAGGTTCATTTGAAAAAAATCGTTTTATATAGTCTAACGCCGTTTGGTGATCCTGCGACCACTTTATTACATTAGATGTGCCTTTCTTCAGTAGAGACGAAAAAGGTGCAGTTATAGTAGACAAATGAGGGATGAATTTTGAATAGAACTGTATTAGTCCTAAAAGAGACCTAACTTGTTTTTTTGTCTTAGGTGCTGAGATGTTTAAAATTTTAGAGACGTTACTGTCTTCTGTATACATGAAACCATGACCTATGCGGTGACCCAGAAATGAGATGTCATGAAAACCGACAAAAGCCTTTGAAGGTTTCGCTGTTAAGTTATAATCCCGTAAGGTAGAAAGTAAAGCTTTTAATCCATGAATATGTTCATCCCAAGAGTCACTGAAAAGACAGATGTCATCTATATAAGTAATGACATCGGGACGATGAGACAATATGCGGCGCATCATGCGTACAAAGGTAGCTGGCGCATTCATTAATCCGAATGGCATAAAATTCCATTGAAAAAGACCCCGTGGCGTCGAGAAAGCGGTGAATGGCTTTGCTTTAGGAGTGAGTGGCACTTGCCAATAGCCCTTTGAAAGGTCAAATTTCGAAAAGAATGTGGCATGAGATAATTTCTCCAATAAGTCGTCTAAAAGAGGTAACGGTTCCGCATCGAATTTTGTAACTTTGTTTAATTTCCTGTAATCTACGCAAAGACGTATATTGTTGTCCTTCTTCCTAATGATTACCATAGAAGAAGAATATGGTGATGAAGATGGTTCAATTATATTTAATTGAAGCATCTCATCCAATTCCTTATCAACCTTATCACGAAAGTGTAAAGGGATAGGATATGGGCGAACTCGAATAGGCGTATCGTCAGTCAGAATAATGTCATGTTGGATGACTGACGTATGACCTGGGATGTCAGTGAGGACATCCTCATACGAGTGTAGAATATTAGAGACTTGCTGACGTTGATCAGCCGAAAGAGTAGATGAGATTGTAACATCATTCCATTTCTCAGTGGAATGGAGTGGTACAACTGGTATTGGTAGTTGTACATCATCGAAAGAAGATTCTTCTTCTTGGATGACTGACAAACTAGAATAGTGTTGAATAGGAGGTGTAGGATCGTCAGTTGCCTGGAACACTGACTGTAGATAATCAGGACGTGAGTAATACTCCTTCAACATGTTAATGTGGAAGGTTTTATGTTTACCATTAACATCAACGATGTAGTCGACATCGGATATTCTTGAGATGATCCTGAAAGGACCTCTCCAGGTAATTAAAAGACGATTGTTATGCGCAGGGAGTAATACAAAAGCTTCGTCACCAGGAATAAGCTGGCGAAGACGTCTATACTTGTTTGCAAATAGACGAGCTTTTTCTTTGGCTTGTTCGGATGATGCAGTAGCTAGTCTACAAGCATCTATGATTCTCTTTCTCAGAGAGATCACATACTCATAAGAGGATTGAGTTTCCTCTTCAATATTCTCGTCAACCAATAAGTCGTGGATTAACGACATCGGACCGCGTGGTTGCATGCCAAAAACTAGCTGGAATGGAGAAAACCCCGTGGCTTGATTTTGTACTTCGCGATACGCGAACAGAGCAGCGGGTATGACCCGATCCCAGTCTTGGGGATGGTCTTGGGTCATCTTACCCAACAACTGCTTGAGTGTCCTATTGAGACGCTCAATTAACCCATTTGACATCGGATGATAAATAGAACTAAGAGATCTGTCTATACCTAATGTCTTCATAACTTGAGACATGGATTCAGAAATGAACTGAACCCCATGATCCGACAAGATTTTCCGTGGAAAACCAATGCGTGAGAAGATTAACATCAATGCCTCTGCTACACTGGCAGATGAAGTGTTCTTGAGAGGGATGGCCTCAGGCCAACGAGTGCACATATCAATGCACGTAAGAATATGCGTATGCCCTCTAGCAGATGGAAGCATCGGACCAATAATGTCTATAGCCATTTTATCAAATGGTCTAATCGGGATGTCCGCAGCTTGAATAGGAGCCGCATGAAATGGACCCCGTACCTTAACTTCCTGACATATCAAACAGGACCGACAATAGAGAGTGATGTCCCTATGGACGCCTGGCCAGTAGAATGCCGAAAGCACTCTGGATTTGGTACGCGAAAAACCCATATGGCCCGCACATTGCGAGTCATGCGCATGTCGTAATATACGAGATCTCATAGAGGATGGGACTAAGATCTGATAACATAAGGATGAATCCTTTTCCCGTATTACTCTAACCAAAATCCCATTTTTAAGTATAAAGTCATGTCTAGATTTTGCAAGTTTGTTGCTGGTATTCTTTTTGTTCACATACTGAAAAATTTTTTTTAATGAATCATCATTCTTTTGCAATGTTGCAAACAACTCCCGTGAAATAGGAGCATCATCATCACAAGTGGTATGAACTGTAGGTTCAATAGGTGTATCATGCGACATATTAGTAGCTTGCGCTCTAGTCACTACTGCATTTGCAGTTTGAATATGTCGCTCTTCCCATTCAGCAATTTGCTGTGGTGTACACTCTTTAATACCATGTATGCGACCAAGTATTACATCACAAATTGGATTCGGAAGGAGACATGCCTGGATCTTTCCTGAAAAAAATGGTGTATTAAGGTCAATAATAGCAGTGGGAAATGTTTCAACGGTGCCACCAAAAGTCACACACTTGACAACCCTGCCCGTGGCACAACTTGGGTTGATCAGCGAAGTCCGGACGCCCACAGTGCTACAACCTGAGTCAAATAGGAGAGAGCATGAAATGTTGTTGACAAATCCCTTGTTAAACTTAAGAGAGCCCTGTCCCTGGTGTACTGACGCAGCAGTGGCCGTACAGACTACAGGTAGACTAGGCAAGGTATGTCCGCAACGCAGCGTCGTGATCGCCTTAGGCTGGAAAAGAGTCGAGCATTCTGGACAGTCTTTCACCTGGGTACAATCAAGAGAACAAGACATAGCATTGTGAGTTTCAGCTACTTTACCCTGTTCAATGTTAGCCTGTGTATCACTTAAAGCGACATTAGAATGTCTACCCGTATTACTCGACGATCTATCTCTACGACGCGATCGATTTTGATTATTTGCATTAAAATTGCCATAATTGTCGTTTCTGCTTGAGTTAAAATTTGGATGAGTCCGATAATTTGTATAATTAAAGTTATGATGTTCTTTAAAATTTTTATTCCAAGAACCTTGTCTGTTTTGCGGACCCTGAGATCTTGATCTCCAGTTTTGTTTATTATAATGTCCTTGATTATTTTTAAAATTATTGTTACCAAAATCTCGCGATCTGTGAGCTTGGTTCCAAGAAACATTAAATGGAGCAGATTGTTGAAATTGCTTCCCTTTGTAAAAGTTATCATTGTTAAAATTGTAATTATTTCCCTTATTGACATACCTGTCAGCACTAAAGGAACGATTTCGTGAAAAATTGTTTTGTTGTGCTGCAAAAGCAACAGGCAATTCATTCTTAATCTGTGCATTACTTAGATCCATGGTTGGGTGAGCAGTGCAAAAATTTTTTGCATGTTCTTCTAAGTCTTTCATAGATAAAGGTTTCCGTTCGTGTAAAAATGCGAGAAATGTAGGATTTACAGACGATAGTACCTTATCGCGCATCAGTAAATCGAAGAGACCTTCATACGACTTTTCAATTTTGGATAATTCGATCCATCTTTCTAGGGTTAGTCGTATTTGTGACAGAAAATCACTGAAATTTCTGCTTGATTGCGGTAGCAATGTACGAAATCTTAATCGGTATTCATCTTCTGTCATTTGAAATTTCTTCAGAAGTGCGGCTCTAAGAGCATTATAATCATTCTTCTCATTAATACTGGTAGTATGATAAACTGCTAAAGCATCCCCAGTAAGTAACCTGGATAAATATGTGCAATACAGTGTTTTATCCACGTTATAAGACCTACAAGTGGCCTCAAATCTATCTAGGAAAAATATTACGTCATCCGACGGGGGATTAAATTTAGGTAATTTAAGGTGAATTTCCTTAAAATGATCATGTCTGGATGAAGTTTGGCTTTCAAAAGTTCTCTGAGAATTAGCTTCCTGAGTTAACCTAAGTCTCTCATATTCTGACTCTGCTAATTTTAGTTCATGCTGTCGTTTTTTATCATTCTCTTCCATCTCAAGCTGAAGTCGTTTTGTATTTTGTTCAGCTATTAATCTTCTTTCTTCCATTTCCTTTTGTTTAACTTCCATTTCCTTTTGTTTAACTTCCATCTCAATTTTAAGTCTTTCTTCAGCCTCCCTTTGCTTCTGTTCTGCCTCTCGCTGAAATCGTTTCTCTTCTAATTCAGCGGCTAATCTCATTTTTTTCTCCTCTTCCTCAGCTATAAATTTCCTCTTCTTTTCATCCTCCTCAGCCTCAATCCGTTTTTGATCTGCCTCAAATTGAAGTTTTTCTAGTCTTAAAGTTTCTAACTTTCTCTGTTCGGCTTCTATTTCTTGAGCTTTCTTATATTCTGCAAGTGCAAATGCTTTTGCTTCATCAGGAGCCATCTGAAGAGCTTTTGCTTGCTTAATGAAATAATCTAGTGAATACATTATGCTTTATAAGTAGTCACAATACTCTTGATTTATAAAATGATAATTAATCAATGTAAATTAATTAACCTTGTTACTATAACAAGTGTTCTTCGTTCCTGTCCTAGAACGGTATCTTTTGTTATCATATAGTTATGAAATATATCAATAATCAATATAGTAATTTATGTAATGAAATGTCATGAAAGCAACAACGTGAAAGACAATAGAAACATTACCGACAAGACACGATAATCAAAGACGAGTGAACACAATCGTAGAAATCAACAAAAATAGAAATGTGTAACTAAAATAGAATATCGTAAAAATTTACGATGACAACTACGATCAGATACTCAACAGGACAATTGACAACACAGTGTAAAAACATAGGTTTTGTAAAAAACTGAACGACAGGAAAGGTGAGACGGACGCATAATACAAACAAAATTCATCATAAAACTAAATACGAGTAAAAATAACTACCAAAAACAACAAGTAAACGTGACGAAACAGCTAAACAGATACTATCATAAGGAACAATTAGCGATCGGAACTTCGGCAAGGTTTCTAGCCTTGGACCGGAATTATCGCTCAATTGAAACTTACAAGTTGAGCCCTACAGAACGTCTGACGAAGAGCCCGAATTGGCTTCGAGATGGATCTCGTTCGTCAGATCAACCTCCCTACCTCCCACGACGAATGTACAACATATAACATGGAAAATGTAAAGATGGACATAACTATAGAAGGCACAGCTAAAAGTAATAAAATGTACAACGAAAGCACGTTATACTCATCTCGCGTGTGCCGGGAAAAAACAATGTGCCTCGTCTCCGTGGATGTACGTCTGAGGATAAAATACTTCGCTCTGCGTATATAACAACAGCTCGCACGTAATAATGACGAATAGGTGATCCCAAGGCAGTCAGTCACTGTAAAACTTGACGTGGAGGTTGATTGATGACCTTGAGCATTTGGTAACCGTAAGTTGATTCTGATTCATCATCACACTAGGTTCCAAGTTTGAGATGTTGTCGCCTTGAAAGTTCAAATCTTCTTTTCAACCGATACTTGGATTGAGTACGTTCCTGTGAAATTATTTATTTCCAGACCACACTGGCATACCATTTACTGTTGGGTCCGTTCATTCTAATGGTAAAGACCTTCATTACGCGAATGGTTGCAAAGGAACAAAAATGTCAGAAAATGTTCTTCAAAACGAACTCCAACAAGTAGTGTTTAACTGGTCACTTACTGGCAGCACACAAGTCTGTGATGACTGTACATATATTTTATTTAACGTGACACATACGGAGTGGAACACACAAGACGATCATGGTTACAGATTACAGATGCAAATGTCATACTTTAAAGTTGCTGATCATACTCTTAAATTCTTGGAGATTCTTCAACAATCAAGTCCTCTTCTATCCAAGTGAGCTGAGGATCACTTCTGTTACCCTCTAATATACATTTACAATGAAGTCCGTTGACCTTCTTCCAAGGACGTCTATCGTGGTAAACGGATTCATGTTCAAGGATCAATCTTTGATATCATACCCGTAAAATTCCCAGACTTTCTTCATACAATACTTATGTAGCATATATATAATCCAGACAAAGTCATACACGGCAATACAATCAGGTTAGAGTCTTCTGTTGACTAACCTCTCCCAAAATCCATGCCATGACTTTGGCATTGGCGAAACGGCATATTAAAACATGTGAAGCATACAAAATCAATTAACTTCGTTTCCTCGTAGGTATCCTCCCTCTACGGTAATTCAAACAAGGCAATCGACTCCGTTTGTCCATTCTAGGAATGACATACTACGATGGATCCCCGCTAGACCATAACTAGGAGCGGCCTGATACTTCAATTAAAATCAATAAACATTCAATGTGAAATGGGGCGACACTTACATGATACTTCCACTATTGGCTTCGACATGAAGACCAATATATATATCAATAGAAATAATGGCTTCCACCAACTTGCCACGAATACAAGAAATATTCCACGGACATCAACATGGTCCGTACTGCCCCATACAAAACATGACGTCACAATCCCTAAACTAGGTTACCCGTGCGTCCAAAGCAACTCACACTGCATTGTGCACGTCCGTGCGTGAATCAATCGAACGCACAAATAATATAACTATTTTAAGACTGGTGCGTACATTTGGCAGGACCGAAGACTACCCCCTTAGGTAATAAATGTACGTAACAATGGGATAATTGTTTTTATTTGTATATTTAAAACCAAAATATGTAAATAGTAAGCACTGGAAAGAAAGACAGATACAAACAATGAAAAGAAAGAATGAAAGATTAAGGAGAACACTAGACCGCAGGAAAGTAGGAGAAATAATACACAATCCAGAGATTCGATCCAGGTTTATCCAAAGACGCCATCTCCTCGCTGCGAGAGTGAGTCTATTACACGTAGCTATTTGCTAAGCACTCCAAAAAAAATAGTGCTATGTTAGTCCCGCTTTTTTACACTGAGTCCCTGCAAATTTAAGCTGGACACGAAAAGGTTTTTTGCACATTTTTCATTTAAATAAATCTTCCACAGTTAAAAAAAAAAAAAACCGTTCTCATGCAGCAAACAGTTGAAGAAAATGTATAGAGTCTTCAACGATTGACGTATTCTTAAGAATACAGATATTCTTCTGTTCGAAAGAGTTTTTCTCTTGATGTCTTGTGTCTGAAGTGATGTTGAAAATACTTTACAAAAGAATATTTTCGGTTCCTTACACTGCCCATTGCACGATGTATGGAAATGAGAAAGAGTCTGGCCAATGGTGGAAGTAACATTGAGACTGATAATAGGGCATCTTATGACGAGATAAAAACAAAAATTTTAAAAAATATATTCAAAATAAAAATGGCATAGAGAACACACAAAATCAGATAAAACAGCTTTTTACCAAGAAGGAATAAATTGATAATACTCAGTCTGTACCAGATATATATGTTACTCCAAACACCCGCGTGGCGTGAGATCTGGTTAATAAAAGTTTCCATCCCGTTCAGCATCATTTTATGGCTGATACAATTAAAGGATATGCACAGAGCCACAGTAGCGGACTGTTTCCAAATTACCATCTGCTTAAAAATAAAAAAATCTGACAGACAGATACCTTGTATGTGTACATATGGGACAGACATGCAACACCTGAGTAGTTCTAATACTGCAAGTGTGTGTGTGTGTGTGTGTGTATATATATATATATATATATATATATATATATATATATATATATATATATATATATATATATATATATATATATATATATATATATATATATATATATATATATATATATATATATATATATATATACAAGGGGATTGACAAAAGTCTTGGGCCTGACCATGAAGGAGTCACAGGAGGAAGATGAAACTTGGCACATTTAAAGTTCATCATATTTGCACTGAATGTGTGAAGTACGCGTTTGTTTCTTCAATGGGTTTTCCCGCTACGGTGCATGGCGCAATGTACCCTATTGACCGGATCTACTGCTCCAAAGATTTGACAAAACAAAGGAAAAGAAGGAGGCCAGAGCTGTGATAAAATTTCTGATGTTTCAGGGAAAAACACCTACAGAAATACACAGGGAGATGGAACCAGTGTTTCGTGATTCTTGTCCTTCATATACTTCGGTAAAAAACTGGTGTCAACAGTTTAAGTGCGGCCGCTCAAATGTTGCTGATCTGCCAAGATCTGGTAGACCAGCCTCAGAGTGCAACGATGAAAATGCAACAAGAGTGAAGAAAATCATTGACAAGGATCAAAAAAAGACAATTGTGGAGATAGCTAGGAGAGTAAAACTAAATGACAGAACAGTTTATAGAATTTTACACAACAGACTGAACATGAGAAAAGTGTGTGCACGCTGGGTTCCGCGACTGTTGACACGTGAACAGAAGCAAACGAGGGTAAATTGCTGTCAACAGTTGCTCAAAAAGTGTCAGTCAAAAAAATTTTTGGAGACCATGGTGACAGTAGATAAGACTTGGGTACACCATGACCCCAAATCCAAAATTGCCAGCATGCAATGGAAAACCCCGGGCTCCCCAACACCTGCCAAGCCGAGAGCACAGAAATCTGCAGGAAAAGTAATGCTGACTGTTTTTTGGGACGGCTAAGGTGTCCTTTTGAAAGATTATCTGCCTCGTGGCAACACAGTTAATGGACAGTAGTATGCAGATCTTCTCACCAAACTAAGAAAGCTTGTGACCAGGAAACGAGGGATAACGCGCACTCAAAATCTTCCTTTGCTTCAAGACAACGCGCCCTCTCACAAAGCACGGCTTGTGCAGCTAGCAGCCAACGATTTGAATATTGAAATTCTTCCACACCCACCTTATTCTCCAGATTTGGCTCCATCAGACTTTTTTCTATTTCCAAATCTTAAAAAACATCTAAAAGGAAATCATTTTGACAGCGATGAAGAGGTTATACTGGCATGTGATGACTGGTTTAGTTTGAAAAATAGGGTGTTCTACTCCCAAGGTCTTTTCAAGGTCAAGCAGAGATGGCAGAAGTGTGTCAATTCAGACGGTGGCTATATTGAAAAGCAATAAACACTATACAAAATTTCAGCTCTCTGTGACATGTCCTTCATGGTCAGGCCCAAGACTTATGTCAATCCCCTTGTGTGTGTGTATATATATATATATATATATATATATATATATATATATATATACATATATATATATATATATATATATATATATATATATATATATATATATATATATATATGTATATGTATATGTATATGTATGTATATATATATACTCAAGGAAAAAAGTAAGTGTGCAGCACTCAACAGGGCACTGGGTGAACTCAAATGCAAGTTGGCACACATTTCTGTGTGAGTGTTGTTCACTTACCCGTGCAATTACAATTGGATCGCACTATTCATGGGGAGATAATCTCGGTGCAAGATAAATCCCGTGAAAAGTGCCGTAGGGGAGAATTTATCACAGATAAAAGGAAGATAAGTGTGTAGCTGTAATCACAAGCATGTGAAAACGTAATCGTTGAAATAGAGAGTACCAAGAGTCCAATAGAAACATCTTTTTTGACAATGCCAAGATTGAACCAACAACAGCGAGCAATAGCTATAGGGATGTTAGCTGCTGGAGCGACTATATTAGCTATATCACAACATTTCAATGTTCACAGGAACACTATATCACGCATTCAAACTCGTTTCCACCAAACTGGATCCACTGCTGATCGCCATAGAAGTGGCCAACCACGAGTTACTACCCCTGCACAAGACCGTTACATACGCCTTATGTACTTACGTAACAGGTTTATTCAGGCAACATGGACTGCCAGGAACATTCCAGGTTTAAGACCCGTGTCGTGCAGAATAGTGCGGAATAGGCTCAGAGAGGCAAATCTCTTACCTCACAGACCTGCAGTTAGACCAGCACTGACAGTTCGCCATAGACAAGCGCGCTTAGCCTGGGCCAGACAGCACGTAGCATGGCACTGTCATCAATGGAGACGCATTCTGTTCTCTGATGAGTCAAGATTCTGTTTGCAAGGCAATGATGGGCGTGATTTGGTGTACAGGGTCCAGGAGAACGTTATGCTGATAATTGTGTGCTACAGAGAAGCAGGATGAGAGGCGGCAGTGTAATGGTTTGGGGCGGAATTTCTTATACAGCCAGAACGAACCTCGTCATCATCAACGGCAACTTGATGGGAATTGGATACAGAGATGAAATCATAACACCACACGTAGAGCCTTTTCCTCAATGCAAATGGACCAGGCATGATATTGCAGCAAGACAATGCTCGTCCACATGTGGCACGTGTGGTCTGGGACCACTTTCAGCAACAACAGATTCATGTCTTACCATGGCCAGCTGTTTTCCCGGACCTTTCTCCCATCGAGTACCTGTGGGACGAACTGGAGCGTAGGCTGCGAAGAAGACAAAATCCTCCTGAAAACCACCACCAGTTTGCACAAGCGTTGCAAGAAGAATGGAATAACATCCCCCAACAACAGATCCAACGTCTCATCGGCTCGATGAGAAGGCGCTGTCAAGCAGTAATAACAGCTCAAGGTGGACATACACGGTACTGAAATCAATATTTCATTTTTTCGTTGGGATGCCACACTGACTTTAGTTTTTATCTTTCTTTCATGACACTTTCACTAAAATCAAAGTGATCACTTGGTCTTTTATTCAATATTCAACCACATTGTGTGCCAACTTTTATTTCATTTCGTCCATGAAATCACGCACAGTGCCCTATAAAGTGTTGCCCACTTACTTTGTTCCATGAGTATATATATATATATATATATATCTATATATATATATTATATATATATATATATATATATATATATATATATATATATATATATATATATATATATATATATATATATATATTTATTTATTTATTTATTATTTATTTATTTATATATGTTTATTTATATATATACTGAAGCACATTAAAAACGCACTACTATTATATATACTGATGCCGAGAAGCTGGAAAAAAAAAGCGTGGGAATGGATTTTCACCGTGTTTGTCATGAGGTAGAGAGCGAATGGCTGCTGGAATGGAAAGTGCATGATTCAACCCACGGGTTTGTGTACAGACTACATGAAAACAATGAAAGTTACCGTGCAACACGATTCCCAACAGCTATGACCCTGAGAATGTGTACGCGTTGTGGCAGTATACTCGGTATAAAAAGGCCGTTGAGACAAAACACCCAGTACATGTGCTTGAAATGCCACGACTATCTGAAAACGACCGCCAACGAGCCATTGGTATGTTGGAGACCGGAATGAGCTCGCGGGCCATTGCCAGAAGGATGCATTGCCACCACAGCAATATTGTAAGACTCAATGAACGTTACGGAACCACTGGCAGTGCCCGGTATAGACTTCGGAGAGGCCAACCACGAGTTACTACATCTGCGCAAGATCGTCATATTGTGCTGTGTCACCTAAGGAATCGTTCTCTCCCGGCAAGTCAAACAGCAAGAGCAATAGTGGGTAGACGTGGGCAAGTCTCTTGAATGACAGTCATACGACGACTCAGAGATACAGGCCTTACTGCAAGACGACCTTATGTTGGGCCAAACTTGACTCACAGACATCGTCAGCAGCGCCTGCAATGGGCAGAGCAACATGTCAGATGGACTAGACTGCAGTGGAATGCTGTCCTATTCACAGACGAGAACAGATTCAACATATCCTTTACTGATGGACGTATGCGGATTTGGCGACGGTGTGGAGAGCGCTTTGCAGATTGCTGTGTTCGTCAGCACAACCGATTTGGAGATGGCAGTATTCACATTTGGGGAGGATTCAGTTTTCACCATCGCTTGCCTCTTCACGTCTTCCGTGGAAATGTTAATGCTGTGACATATCGAGATGAGGTTCTGGATGCATTGATTGCTCATGCGTTCACAAATTATCCAGACTTGCAGCTTCTCCAGCAGGATAACGCACGTGCGCACACCGCATGCATTACGCAGCAATATCTACAGCAGCAGAACATTGTGACGATTGATTGGCCTGCCCTATCACCTGACATGTCCTATATAGAACATCTGTGGGACGAGCTTGGACGCAGAGTCTACAGGCAAGGTTCTCCAGCTAATCTGCAACAGCTCGAAGCTGCTCTTACACGTGAATGGGACTTTATTCCCCGGAATTTCCTTCAGAGACGTGTGCGTTCCATGCGGAGCCGCAGCCAAGCTTGTTTGCAAGCACACGCTGGACATACCAAATACTGAGCATAATGTGAATGAATTTTTTTATTGGCTGCATTTTTGGTTTTCTCCCTTGCCTGCACAGAATGCAATGAATTTCATAACAATCAAATGTACAAATTAATGACCAGCATGGATTCATAGGAAAATGAATAAAGATTCCAAATATGTAAACTTGTAAACACTTATATTTACATTTCACACTCTGTTCCTGGATTTTATATATATATATATATATATATATATATATATATATATATATATATATATATATATATATATATATATATATATATATATATATATATATATATATATATATATATATATATATATATATATATACAGTAAAATGATCTCTTCCTCACTGCCAATGAAAACGTAATCCTCTATTCTGGATACGGATTCACACATGGGATTTAATTACTTCATCTTAAACATAACTAGGTACCCGTAATAGGCTCTGATTTATATGGAATCTTACAGGCCTTATAAATGTTTTTTTTTTTTTACAGTTACGCTTTAGTTAAAATAAAAACTAAGAAAGGTATGAATCTTAAGAATATAGCTCGTGTCTTTGTCAGACAGTCGTCAAGCTGACATAACAGACTCGGTCTTCTTCTCGTCAAGGCATCCAACCTTACAAGCTCTACCCTTCACAACTGTCTTCAATTAATTCAACTCATTCCGAGGCATTATATCTTACTCCAAACACCTGCGTAGTGTGAGATCTGGTTAATAAAAATTCCCGTTAATAAAAATTCCCATCCCGTTCAGCATCTTTTTACGGCTGATAAAATTAAGGGATGTGCCCAGAGCCACCTTAGCTTCCTGACAACGTAGAGAAAATCTGTATAATGTATGAGGTTTAAGTAGCTCATCTTTGTAATTTCTAGGTAGTTGCGGGAGACTGAAGTTTAGAGTCTTTCTCACAACTACACCTAATTGGGCAAGGGGGGGGGGGGGGGGGGGGGGGGGCGCTGTTAATTTCTAGATAAGACAAGAAGCCCTCACAGATACAACATTGAAAGTGGGCACAACACTGAGAATGTAAGATACTGTTTGTTTTCTGACAAATTATAAATGTATGTGTGTCTCCTTCCTCTCACCCGAAAGTTGTCCAACATCACTGGTACACGTTACTGAAGAGAAACAGGAGACCTAATAACCTGACACTTTCGCCACGGGGTTCTGGAAATTTGGAGCAGCGACGACCATTTTATTGAAACTAATGCCGAGATTATCACGTACGCAAAAAATGAATAAAACCATTTACTTTTCTGTTGATATGTGTTTTTTTTTTCGCTGGCGCTGGGATAGGGCACGTATTGAGAAAACCAGCTGATAGCATTTCTAGGCAGTACTTACTCTGAAATCGCCACAGTAAGACAAGTAGAAAGAAACCAAACCCACAAAAAAAAAAAAGAAAACAACATGGAGAAGGGAACTGGTGACAGACATGGAAGGAATAAAACAGACATGGAAGGAATAAAACAGACATGGAAGGAATAAAACAGACATGGAAGGAATAAAACAGACATGGAAGGAATAAAACAGACATGGAAGGAATAAAACAGACATGGAAAGAACTAGAATGGATGACACAGGACAGGAAGGCTTGTCATGAATTAGTTGAAAGCCTGTGCTCATTAGGAAGAGAAACAGTAATGGAGGAGAAAATTGTTGGTGCGTCTTGTTGACCTCGTTCAACTTTATCTCAACCATTATAGGTTATTCTCATCACAAGAATGAAATCTGCGATGAGCAGGACGAAATAAGTACAATGATATGAGTAAATAGAATTTCTTCACATTAGTTTGTGTTATAAATAATCTCATCGCCACCAAACCACTAACAAAGGCTACACTGAAGATCACAGCGCCAGATGAATATAGAACACGTTATCTACTTCGTCATTCGTTCAAAGTTTTATCTCTTTCATTAGTATGGGCTTTGTGCGATTCCGGATTCTCTTATCGCCCAAACAGCTTCTCCCTCAAGATGGTTGGTGAAAGCCACGCCGCTCTCATGGAGTCAACATTCTTGAAGTGTTCCTGGCATAGAATCAAATCTGTTTCTCTAATTGGTCACTTCTTGAAAATACACCAATCCCCTGGTCTTGTGCTGTTCGGTTAGCGCTTTTCTCAGTATAACGCTTGGTTTTATTCTATACCATATGCCCGTTATACGCTTAAAATATTCGATATTAGGCTCTGCGCAAAATTCCGTGGGAGGCAGGGATATAACTTTCAAGTTCATTTAGGGTGGTGGGATGGCCAAGAAGCATTGTCATTGTTAGCATAATGAAGTGTGACCCAAAAATAGAAAGCAATTCTATGGTAATGCGTAACACAGAAACAAGACCTTAATTGCTAGAATGTGCTTCTTGAAGAGAAAAAGGTGGCAAAGCAAGCTCCATTTGTTGTTGTGTTTTGTTGTTGTTTTTTTTTTTTCACAGTGTCTTGCCCGTGCCGCTACAAACCCTGAGGATTCCAGAATAACAACTGTCTTGTAATACTATCAACAGGTTTCCTTAGCGTGTCTCCTACCAAACGTCACCGGCCACCTCTCATCGCGTGTTAGCTTGTCTTTGACTCTTGTCATCATTTCCACATTAGTGATCTTTTCATGCCACGTCAATCATTTCTATTCTGCGTAAGAACCAGTTGACGAAAGTCTGTAGCTTTTTGTTTTTTTTTCCCTTTATGTACTCATTGTTTCAGAGCCATATAAAAGAACTGACTTAACATTTAAGGTGAACACTCCGAAGCAGCCATCTTTTTTTGCTGTGTCTCCTCGGGATGTACACTGGGCACGTAGCGATAATCTTTAGAAAGAAACCATCTGATCGTAGATCTCCCTCTTACATTTCATTTTGGTTGTTTGGAGGTAGTGGGGGGGGGGGGGGGGGGTGTGTTTCCATGAGCTGTCTACAGTATCAGTTGCTAGTCTTCACTCTACAGTCGCTCTCGAATGTCTGCAGATCGGAAATAAGTCTTGGTGATGAGGAGATGTTCGGCGTGTCTCTCAGGGATTTGCAACTTAAGTACAATACAGAGTGACTAGAATTTGGTTTGTGTTTCCCGTCACTGGGCTAACTATAGTTCCAGACGTAAGGACAATAAATCGATGTCTCACTTTAAAATAAAATGGTCTTGCGTGAGTTAAAATACCACGTTGTGAGTGACACATAATGAGGTCAAAGATTGTTAAAAATATTTATAGAATGTGTGATTCCTGTGTACACGAATTTGAATCCTCGCCGGTGCTAAGGAACTCGTGCACTGTGCTGAGATCCTCCTTGTGTGATGTAAGGGAGGATATGGGAGCACTGATGGAGTTCTCCGTGTGCAATGAAGACGATCCTTAAATAGTTCCTACTGTCATAATGATAACATAATGATAACATAATGATAACATAATGATAACATAATGATAACATAATGATAACAATTTGGGGGGAAAAAACAGTTTTTCCCCCAGACATTAAAATATGTTCTACAATCAATAAAGATATTCAACGAAAAATCCAGACGGATTATACGCTAATATGCAATATGCCAGACGAAGTCAGGTTTAACTTCATATGACAACACGATGACTGGAGCACTCAGTGATAGGGAACAATTACATAACATGAAGTTATTCTTCTTCTTAATTAATATTTAGCTCGCCATCGATCACTGACTTTCAATGAGCACGAAAAACTTTGCTATATTCTGCTGGCTGTTCAAAGTCAGTCAACATCTCTTTTTCCGCCTCATATATGTCTAATTCTCTTTGTAATGTGTTTTTGTCTACCTCCATAACTTTAACCATGGTCTACCTTATAATACTATCTACTGGCATATCTCAGCGTGTGCCCTATCAAAGGCCTGCAACTTCTCTTTTATACTGAACTACTGCTTTAGCAATTTTTGTCTGCACAGAATGGACTCTGATACAATATCACAACACTAAGACTAAAGTTACGAAAAAACGGACTCCGTACACATCTTTAATCAAGAACTGTTTCAACTTCTAAACGTTATGAAAGTGAGTCAAGACCACTACAGAATTTTCAAGCTGTCTGCCGCAACATCTGGAGTGCAACACGAATGTCTCTTAACCTCGCTTCGTGCATGCCATCCGGAAACCGATAACAATTCCTCCATACCACGCTTCATTGCAAATAAGAAATAGACACATACGCACCTTGTTCTCGAACATAATTTTCATCAATTCTCTCACAGAAAGCGATTTTGTAAAGCATATTTTGAAAACGCTTAGCAGTAAACAAACATGCCAAAACGCAACGGCTAAATTGTAGGATACATTATATTCTAAGAACAGTTTTCAAAATACACGCATGATCAAGCGTATTTAATAAAGTGCATGCAGTTGAAAAGCATTAAGCACATGTGTTGGCTTCGTTGCAGAATAACTCTAATGGGTATGCGATTAAACTCCTGGTATGTGACATTTAAGTAGCTACGATTTTATTCACAGATGAGGTCTCCAAGTCCAAATCAAAGAAGAAAACAATAGAAAAATACTTTTCGTACACGAAAACTTTTCCCCTCGTGTTCTTCTTGTGTCCACGACAGGAAAGTTGGCAAAAGTATCATTTGCTTTATTTCTGTCAAGATTGTAAGATTAAAACACGATGTAAAGCTAGGGTTCAAGAGGAAAGAGAAAACAGTGACAGTCTTTTTGGATGTCGCTAGAGCATATAATGAATGCTGGAGATGGAGCTCTTTACAAAATGAA
The DNA here is from genome assembly GCA_024509875.1 of Oreohelix idahoensis. NCBI lineage: Eukaryota > Metazoa > Mollusca > Gastropoda > Stylommatophora > Oreohelicidae > Oreohelix > Oreohelix idahoensis. The sequence goes on from JAMPIV010015599.1 coordinate 28,977, forward strand.
AAAAGATTGGCATTACTGGTAAAACCTATAGGTATCTAGAAAACCTTTTACAGGACAGGTATTTTGCTATACAGGTGAACAATGATAAGTCAGAAATATATGAACAACAAAATGGGATTCCTCAGGGATCAGTGATTTCACCTTCAGTCTTCACTGTAGCTGTAAATGATTTAGCACATGAATTTAACGACATTAAGAATGCATTATCACAATTTGCAGATGACTGTGCGATTTGGAAAAAACGTGGACCATGTTTACCAAAAACGTCAAAACCAAATAGACAAAGTTTCAGAGTGGATGAAAAGTTGGGGCTTCCAAATTAATGTACACAAAACAGTAGGTATGATATTCAGCAAAGGACATTAAAAAAAAATCATTATAACCATTAAAAGACAGACAATATGTACCTCCTAAACAACTAGATTTCTGGGCATAACTTTAGATAACCAACTAAATTAAAATAAACATACAGACAATTTAGTAGAAAGCTGTAGAGGACCCCTAAATATACTAAGGATAGCAAAAGGTAATGAATTGGGGGGGGGGGGGGGTGGTCAATAAAATAATGCTTATGTTCTACAAGTCTTTCATCATGGGGAAACTAGATTATGCCAGCATAGTCTATGACTCAGCTGCAGCTTCTAACAAAGCAAAACTAGACAGAATTCAAAATGCAGCCATGAGAACCATTACAGGTGCATTTATATCAACACCAGTAGAAGCACTAGAAGTAGCTTTTGGCATACCGCCCCTTGGTCTAAGACGGAAAGAACTAAGATTAAATTATTGGAATAAAGTAGCACAAGAAGTGACCCACCCAGCACATAAAGCATTTGTCAAAAAACCAACCAATTGTATGGGACGCCCCCTTAAATAAAGAAAGATATCTAAAAATGGTGGAGAACTATAGAAGATCTAACACAGTTCAAAGAACTGTCAAACACAATTAATAATAGTAATAAATATAGAAGCATAATACCTCCCTGGGAACTAAAAACACCAATCATAGACTACTCAGTTACTGAAAAGATCAAACAAAACATAGAAGATAAGGAAGCCAAAACGATAAGTAGAAAGTTCATAAATCAACTCACAAAACAAAGTCTGGCCGTCTACTCTGATGGATCCAAGGGTGATAGTGGGCAACTAGGTGCAGGAGTAGTTATACCACAGTGGGGAATTAAGAAGAGCTACAGTGTAACTGAAGGCGCTTCGATTTTTACCGCAGAGATGGTAGCAATTCTAAAATGTTTAGAAATAATCGAAGATAACCCACCAGAAGCTGTTACGATATTTACAGACTCACTATCATCACTACAAGCACTAGAACACCCAGGTAAATGTAGCCGGCCAAACATACAGGAAGAAATTCTTGCAATTAATACATCACTAGGGAACAGAGGATGTAGTATGAGGCTAGTGTGGGTTCCAGCACACATAGGTATAACTGGTAACTAGTTGGCAGACCAGAACGCCAAGTATGGAAGAATAAGTAAAAACAATATTAGAGCAGGACTGGGAAGGTCGGAGATCAACAGCCAAGTGAAGCTAACTATAAACGAGGGATGGAAGACAACATGGAAGAACAGTCGAAAAGGCAGACACGCGTTTAAACTGCTGAACGAACCAACAAGGACGTACCAGGTCAGAGAAAAACTAAAGGTACCCTCGAACAAAAAGCTGTGGCGTCTCCGCCTCGGTCTTTATGATAGAGGAACCACACTGCCAAGAATATCAAGAAGAAAATGACATAGACCACTACCTGATCCACTGTAGAAAATACGATCAACAGAGGCTAGAATTAAAAACATACTTTAGAAATCACAATATAGACATGACAGGTGATAAGGTTTTAAGTATAGATGCCCCAGGGGAAGCCCAAACAATACTTAAACGATACATACATAAAACAAAGGTGATACGATCTTTCTTTGGGAGACAGACGTCATCATCAGTTGATAAACTCTTTTAATACAAGACCCTTGCCCTGAGCAAGAGACATGCTGAAAAATCTGAAGCTCACTCGAACATCACCAGAGTTAAATACTGTGTTGTTGTGTTGCTCGTGGTTTGAGTATGGAATGTCAACTTGACCTACGCAGTGGTGTGTAGACATAGATTGAGTGTGTAATATGCGAATGATAGGAAGAGTTCGTGGTGTTGACAAATGTTCTTTTCTCACACTCATGTATGGCTGGAAGTCATCGACACCAACGACTGTGTACCTTTACCACAGTTTAATTGGACGTACACACTCGACAGCACAGATAGTGACAAATCACAGGTTGGCATAATACATCATGGTACAGTGGATAAATGGTCTTGCAATGTTACATGGGCACTCATGTAGAATAATAGTATAATGGACTGTCAATAGCCAAGCACTCAGTATTGCCCATATATATATCATCTGAGTTTACTGACAAAGCACGTCAGATTATAAACAATATCCAAGATGACTTCTAGACCTAATCTCGTCTAGTGAAGATTCCTTAACATAATGTCCAGCACAGATTTTTCCATATAATCAAATTGAACCGCTAGCAATGGGTTCTCATGTGTAGCAGTGATCTCTGGACTAATCAAGCGATAATACGGGCATCCCTTTTCTCTTCTTGAAAGTCACTAAATGTTTTTACAAGATGGCTTCTCTCGTGAGCTGTCACTCACGTTTGGATACAGATAATGAATCTGTCTTAAAGTTAGTCATTCATTAAATGTTTCATTGCTCTGTAGATTCTATCATGATACAATTGACTGCATTCTACAGGATATAGTGCTGCTAGGAATCAGAGTCGTTTTCCATCTAGTTAAATGCATCCTCTCAGATGTACAAGTCATACCTATCGAAAAACGGTGGCTTCGTACGAGAGTTCAAAAGAGTATCTTTTATTACCTGAGTATCAGAAATATGACTCTGCCATTCCTTGGCAATAAGAATAAACACTGGGGTAAAGCATACACGATAGGTCTAGACGACTATCACTTTCCCCATAAATATAGAGATCACTTTTTCCCGGCGACAAGCCGACATAGCAAAACACAGCCCCCATGATCAGGGCGAAGCCAAAACACACCTCTCTAGAGACAAAAGAACATATAGTTCGACTTAGATATGTAAAGATATACAGATATAAGACAGACTCGTCCTACTCAGCCAAACAATACACATAAATTCAGGCCATAGATATTCTGAAGCAAGAACAATCTATTACTACCCAAACAAAGAATAAATCGCAGTAAAACTGGATTCATCCGCGGAGTTCGATCTAAAGAGACGGCACAACTTTCAAGGGAAGTAACTCAATAATGACTTTCCCTTAAGCACTAAAAAATATCTATTTTGTTTACAAAATATTTGCGAACATAACAAGTATACCAATGTATAATATTGTAAGATATCAAAGACTGCACGTAACAAAAGGAAAATATATAAGGTTAATAACAGTGCCAATATTGGTAATAATAACAAAAATAATACTTCAGAAAAGACATTCAACCAAATAGAGATTAAGCAACAAAAACTAACAAATCATTAATAAAAAAAAAACAACAACAACAAAGAAAAGAAAAATTAGCAAACTTACTAACTACTCATAGGACAAGGAAAGACAACGAGGTTTAAAAAAAAAAACAACAACTCAAAAAGATCAAATACTAATACAAATTAAAACCAAGTGCAAAGGTCAATACTTATCTATATACCATGCAAAACTGAAAATAAAATCACAAATACTAATATAAATTAAAACCAGCAACTGCAAAAGACAGTAGTTATTTAAATTTAATACAAAATTAGTAAATAAAATGACACTAAATACCCCAATTATAACCTATTTTCAGGTTGAACAGGGTAGACCAAGATGGAACGAGAAGAGGCAATAATGGTCAGCTGTTAAGTGCCCGCTCTCCACCCATCACATTTTCAAAACAATAACAACAACAATAAGGCTCTCGACTTGCAACAGTGCTTGCAGTAAGTGACCAAACAAGAAGTGGTATTTATCCCACGTGCTGGAGGATATCCTAAGATTATGTGTATTTATCCCACGTGCTGGAGGATATCCTAAGATTATGTGTATTTATCCCAGGTGCTGGAAGATGTCCTCTCATGACATGTCCTAGCTAGTATCTGTATACATTTGTAATGTCACAATTGTTATTTACTAGAATATTTGATATTCATAAAGTACACGAAATTGACTATTATTTATCCATTTTAAGTATAGTTACGTAGTTAATATAGTTTTACAATTAATTTTGTTTTCAACACCGATTGGCTGAGCGGTTAGAGCGCTGGCTTTCGGCTGCAATGTTCTGAGATAGGAACCTGGTACCGTCACGCTCCAGTTTACCTAGCTGTGAATGGGTTCCTGGCGCTGCTCTTGATATAGGAAAGGTGAATGAAGCGAGGAAGGGAATAGGTCACTGCATCTCATAATGCTGGACATAGCACTATGAAGTCTGTAATCTTTAGCCTTGTAGCGAAAGGTTTTCCTGGTATGATAGTAGTGGTAGAGGAGAAGTAGAATCTCTCTCCAGACGTATGAAGTTCCAGTGCCCGAGAAGTACACTGGTATCACAAGTGAGTTACAGCTGTGAATACTCTGAGCTGGACAATAGATTTAGGCTTCAGAAGTATAAGTTGCTACTTTCGCTATAGTAACCCTATGTGATAATATAATTAAATTAGAAAAAGTAACTCAAATTTTAACAGTTAAAAATTTAACAAGTCAAATGAGTACAATTTCATAATTTATTATGTACATCTATATATTCTTGTAATGAGAAATGGGTGTTGGAAGATGGTAAAATGAATGATTATTTATAGTTAAAAATTAAAATAAGTAATAGAAAAAGTCTTGGATTTATCTTCCACTTAAATTACACAAAAGTTTGTCACAGTATCTCTTTGATATCTCTGGCTATCTAGTTCTCCTCATAGACAGTTGTTTTAGAAACTGCTCAAAGTGTTTGTTGGATGGATACACATAAAACTCATTTTATGTTAGCCACGTATGCTCGAGGTTCCTGAGACACACTTGAATACACAGACTATCCTTCAGCCCGCCCTATAACTATGGGGGAATAAGGTGTTGAAGATTGGTTGACCTCTAGGCTTCAGTTAGCAGGATCAACTTCTTCAAGCCTTTAGTTTCTCGATCAGGAATGATCATAAACATTGATCATAAAAACCTGGAACAAGAGGTAATAGGTGGCCATTGTGTTCCAAAAATCTCACCACCAACTGCTGTTCATGATGCGACCATGTCTTCAGTGTTTGTATATAAATGAATGAATCATGGTAGTATGTTACAGAGATAGCATGATAAGATAATGTCTACTGTGCAGAATTAACAAAATACATGAATAAATCACATGTTATGATACATGGGTACGATATAACCTTTGCCTTCCACTTATGGATGTCAAGTCACTTATGTACTTGCTGGTATGTTGTAAGCTTCCAGGCAAGAACTAGCCATGATATATTTGGCTAACCAATTAATGGTTATGCTTCCTGACAATGCCGGTGAAGGTTATCTCTGGTTAGCGTCATTCCCTTTTTATCATGTCTGATACAATCAAATCGTAAATAACATCTGAAATTAAATGATATAGTCATACATATATCTTTAATAAACTTACATACCCTCTTAGGATTTATAAGCTCACGGTGAGACTGTATTGGCTTAATTTAATCTGCCCTGCATGCAGCGTGAAAATAGAACTTTTCTTGCAGATGCTGTCTTCCAGTTTCTCACTCTGGCTTCTGGATTTGGTGTGTGTGATTTTCAATGCGCCGCTCTGTCCTTATATTTCAGTCTCTCGCCCGTACGAGAAAGCACCTCTAAAAATCCCAAAAGATTTTCGTTTAATCTCTCGGTTTGAGGCGATTTGAGGCGATCTGTGCTTTTCCTGTACTTGTTTTTTTCTTCTGTTCACTACACACTTATATCCTTCCTTCCTTCCTATGTATCATTTCCTTTTCCCCATCTGAGGCTTCCATTCTATCCAATTTATATTTAAATCCGTTTAGGTATGCAGTTATAATAAATTTTTAAAGATTATTAGCTAACATTTAGCAGATGTGATGAAGGTGAAAAATATTAATTATCTTTAAAACTATTTATATTTGAATAATATCCTTTTGGATATAATTCCTAGTCTATCTCCTTTGTTGTATTATTTTTATTTAATTGTATTCCAACCAGGCGTTCTCTTGTAGTTAATAATTTAATGTCCAGTAAATGCAAACTTTTAAACTCCGCCATACATTCCTATATAGCTATTTCCTCATTCTTCCGTAATATTGTCTAGCTTAACCGTAATTCACATTTCCCGTCTTCAAATTTCAAAGAAAGACCGCCGCGCTGTCCTTGCGCTGGTGTGTGTGTGTGTGTGTGTGTGTGCGCGCGCTGTGGGCGTGTGTCGCGCTACAACCAAGCAAGTGTTATCAAATCTCGCTACAGAGCCCTCCTCTTTAAAACAGTGCATGCACGGTTAACTTTTTGGTAACACATGCTGCAGTTCCTCCTTACTTTTCTGTTTCTCTATATCTGCTTTGATAGGATGACGACTTAAAAAATCGGGTCCAAGATTGTCCCGTCCTGGAATGTATCTCACATTGAACGAATATGGAGATAACAGTAAACTCCACCTTAAAAGTCGTGAATTTTAATTTTTTTAGACACTGCTAAAAACATCAAATGCTGGTGATCACTTTCCACAATGAAGTGTTTCTCGTAAAGAAAAGGGGCGAATTTATTGATCGACCAGACCAAAGCGAGGCATTCACGTTCAACAGTAGAATAATTTCTTTCAGCTGCATTTAACTTTCTACTGGCAAAAGCTACTGGTAGAAGCATATGTGGCGGTGTGTTTGCCCGCTGTAGTAATGTTGCTCCGATGCCTACATTGCTAGCATCCGTTCTTAGTACGAATTCTTGTGTGAGATCGGGAAGGGCAAGGATAGGTTTATTTGTCAGCTTATTTTTCAACTCTGTATAAGCCTGTTCACACTCCGCAGTCCATTGTATTTTATCCGGCTGACCTTTTTTGGTTAAGTCGGTTAATGGCGCGCATAATGAGTTAAAATGGGGTAAATATTTCTGATAAAACCCGCACAGTGACAAAAGGATCTTACATCCTTCTTAGTTTGTGGTCTTGGTGCTTTTCTCATTTTCTCTACATTCTTTGGGTCAGGAGACATTTGCCCTGTAGAGATAGCGTGACCTAAAAATTCCAATGTCTCACATCCAATATGACACTTAGTTGGACGTGCTGTCAATCCCGTTTCTCTCAGTCTATCTAACAACATGGAGAGTGCTACTACGTGTTCCTCGAATGTAGTGGTAGCAATCAGAATATCATCCATGAAGTTGGTGATATGAGGATTATGTAATGGTTCCAACCATTTCCTCATCATTCTGGTGAAGATACTTGGGGCATTCTTTAAACCAAATGGGAGTACATTGAACTCGTAATGTCCCTCCGGTGTACTAAAGGCTAACAGTTTCCTAACTTCTGGTTTCACTGGTATTTGGTAGTATCCCTTGCTTAGATCTACTTTTGAAAAATACCGAGCCTTACTCAATGTAGCAAACAACTGATTGGTGTCAGGTAATGGCACTGAGATTCAGTGATAGCATTTAGTTTCCTATAATCAATGCATAACCTGTGTTCACCACTAGGCTTCCTTAATAGCACCACACTTGAGCTGTAGGGAGATTCAGACTTTGAAATAATTTTCTCTTTTAAGAGATAGTCAATCTCATCCTTGAGTGCTTATGCTTGCTATTGTTCAGTCCATGTCCGCAACACTGCTTCCAGTGGACCGTGTATGGAGACGGCAAAACAACAACGTTGCCGGACCCACACCTATTTCTATTGTAAGGGGCAGTATACCGAAGTGGGGTATGTATCCATCAATTGTTTGGTACAGCCCTGGTTCCTACCTCCTATGGTTCTGGTTGGTTTCTGCAGCTTTTTTAATACTCGTTGCTGACTAACCAAATTTTCCAGATGATCCAGGCCATGGTGTTCCGACAAATATCTAGTCGGGGTGGGATGTCTTTCGTCCCCTCTCTGTACAATACGGAGAGTTGCCATGGTTACTGGTGTAACAGTAGACTTATTGTAATCGTGTTTTCTCCTGATCACTGCATCTACCTGTTGTTTTCTCTTGTGTATTTTCTTAATGGGCCTACGTCCGCAACCATGCTTCCCTAGGTCCTGTAACTGGTCTACAATTCTGAATGAGGTTACCTGGTTATATTCTGAACAGGATTTCATATACCCACTTATGTCTTCAATTATTCCTGGCCAGTAATATCGCAATGCTATCTTTTGACAAGTGGCCCCTTTTCCTCTGTGACCACTGCCTGATGTAGCATGCTTTTGCTCCATAATTTCCTCCCTGTAGAATTTTGGCACTACCAGCTGACCATGCCCTTTAGGTCCTTTTCCAGCTTGTCTGTAGAGTAGGCCATTTTCCATGTAGAAGTCTCCTTTCTCTGGAGGGTTATGGGCCTTTGGCAATTTGCCAAAACAAGACTTCAATGTGCTGTCTGCTGTTTGAGCCTTTTTCATCTTTATAGGATGAATGTTTATTGGATTTCCCTCCTCCTTTTTGGTGCTTGACCTGGTATGGTTTGCTGCCATGACAACAGGTTTTATTGGGTTACCCAAAAAGACATATTTACATCATATTACCAGCGGGTATATAGGATCATCACTCACTGCTGCTCTTATCACTCCTTCCACATAGCGAGTTCTCACGTTGATCCTTGCTATGGGAAGTGTCATGGTGACGGTTCCCTGCATTGCCCTTTGTATGTCCACTGTTTCTGTGGTAAGTTGATCAGGGTGCACTAGGGCTGCACTCACGACTGAGTCGAATTCCAATCCGGAATCATATAAGCACTGAATTTTAGTGCCATTACATGTCCCTTCCTCACAGACAGGGGGATGATGGAGGTCATTCTGACTAACTGCCAGTTCCTTCCTTCCCTTGTTCCCTGTTGTAAGACATGCGGCGTGATAAGGAGGGTTTTTCCGTCTGCATTCTGCAGTATTGTGGTTACTCATTTGGCAAGATTTATACCACTGTCCTTCCTTTCTTGAAGGTCTATTATCTGATCCTAGAGGGTTTTTGTCTTTATAATCAGTTCTGTGTTTGTTCTTGTTGGAATTGTCCCTGTGTTCATAGTTGGTAAAGTTTTGTGAAGGTTTGAAGTTCTCACCCTGCTTCTTCTTATTTCCTGATACTTCTGACTGAGCTGCTTGATATCTCTCAGCCATGGTTAAAATATCTTCCAATCTCTCTGCTCCCTGCTCCATAAGAAATTTTCTCATTTCCTGAGGCATAGATTCTCTCAGTTGTTCCATCATGACCATTTCTTTTATATCTTGACATTTTCCTAAGCTAATCCATTTTGTCAGATAAGTTTCCAATCTGGCAGAAAACTGGTGATAGTTTTCTCCTGGAAGTAGCTTAGCAGTTCGGAATCTCTTTCTATAAGATTCAGAATTCTTTTCGTACCTGACCAGTAAAGCTTGTTTTAAGATTTCATAATCTTCCTGGTCTTCTTTTGAGAGTTTTAAATAAACATCGTATGAAACTCCCCTCAACCCCTGAGATAGTTTAAGGCTCCATTTTTCATTTTCCAATCCATAGGTAGAGGCCAGTCTCTCATATCTATCCAGGTACGACTCAATGGCGTCCTCCTTCTCAATAAATGGATCCAGGTGGAAACTCATGGCTTCATTTGCCGTGCTATGGTTGGAGCTACTCTCATAGTGAGGTGAGCTAGAACCATGATTGCTAGCTGCTCCCTGGAGTTCAAGTTCCTTTAAACTTAACTCATGAGCTCTTTGTAACCTTCTTTCGTCAGCTTCGGCCTCAACTTCCATTCTTTTGGCTTCTCTTTCTGCCTCTAATTTCTTAGCTTCAACTTCCATTCTTTTAGTCTCTCTTTCAGCTTCAGCTTCAATTCTTTTAGTCTCTCTGTCTAAATATTTATCCACTTCAGTTGTAATATGTCGAATTAGAGCATCTCCTGTCATACCCAAGTCTTTTCCTTCCTGCATAATCGCAGCTCTAAACTTCACCAATTCAGCCATGATGCTTACTTACCAGAGGGTATATAATTTTATCTTCACTAACCAACTAACTTAATTAAAATCAATTAATTACTTTGAACAAGACAAATCCTTAAAACCCTGTGAGCGTTTCCTATTTACTTCGTACTCAATGGTACTACTATTACGAAAAAATTTCTAAGTTTTAGAATTTTTCAAAAAAAAAATATTTTTACAAACTATTTGTGGCTCAAGATAGAAGAATACATAGATAGTGGCTCAGGATACAAAATAATATCCCGCGAAAGAGCCCCCAATTTAGCGAAAGGTTTTCCTAGTATGATAGTAGTGGTAGAGGAGAAGTAGAATCTCTCTCCAGAAAGTATGAATTTCCAGTGCCCGAGAAGTACACTGGTATCACAAGTGAGTTACAGCTGTGAATACTCTGAGCTGGACAATAGATTTAGGCTTCAGAAGTATAAGTTGCTACTTTCGCTATAGTAACCCTATGTGATAATATAATTAAAATAGAAAAAGTAACTCAAATTTTAACAGTTAAAAATTTAACAAGTCAAATGAGTACAATTTCATAATTTATTATGTACATCTATATATTCTTGTAATGAGAAATGGGTGTTGGAAGATGGTAAAATGAATGATTATTTATAGTTACAAATTAAAATAAGTAATAGAAAAAGTCTTGGATTTATCTTCCACTTAAATTACACAAACGTTTGTCACAGTATCTCTTTGATATCTCTGGCTATCTAGTTCTCCTCATAGACAGTCGTTTTAGAAACTGCTCACAGTGTTTGTTGGATGGATACACATAAAACTCATCTTATGTTAGCCACGTATGCTCGAGGTTCCTGAGACACACTTGAATACACAAACTATCCTTCAGCCCGCCCTATAACTACGGGGGACTAAGGTGTTGAAGATTGGTTGACCTCTAGGCTTCAGTTAGCAGGATCAACTTCTTCAAGTCTTTAGTTTCTCGATCAGGAATGATCATAAACATTGATCATAAAAACCTGGAACAAGAGGTAATAGGTGGCCATTGTGTTCCAACAATCTCACCACCAACTGCTGTTCATGATGCGACCATGTCTTCAGTGTTTGTATATAAATGAATGAATCATGGTAGTATGTTACAGAGATAGCATGATAAGATAATGTCTACTGTGCAGAATTAACAAAATACATGAATAAATCACATGTTATGATACATGGGTACGATATAACCTTTGCCTTCCACTTATGGATGTCAAGTCACTTATGTACTTGCTGGTATGTTGTAAGCTTCCAGGCAAGAACTAGCCATGATATATTTGGCTAACCAATTAATGGTTATGCTTCCTGACAATGCCGGTGAAGGTTATCTCTGGTTAGCGTCATTCCCTTTTTATCATGTCTGATACAATCAAATCGTAAATAACATCTGAAATTAAATGATATAGTCATACATATATCTGTAATAAACTTACATACCCTCTTAGGATTTATAAGCTCACGGTGAGACTGTATTGGCTTAATTTAATCTGCCCTGCATGCAGCGTGAAAATAGAACTTTTCTTGCAGATGCTGTCTTCCAGTTTCTCACTCTGGCTTCTGGATTTGGTGTGTGTGATTTTCAATGCGCCACCTTGTCCTTATATTTCAGTCTCTCGCCCGTACGAGAAAGCACCTCTAAAAATCCCAAAAGATTTTCGTTTAATCTCTCGGTTTGAGGCGATTTGAGGCGATCTGTGCTTTTCCTGTACTTGTTTTTTTCTTCTGTTCACTACACACATATATCCTTCCTTTCTTCCTATGTATCATTTCCTTTTCCCCATCTGAGGCTTCCATTCTATCCAATTTATATTTAAATCCGTTTAGGTATGCAGTTATAATAAATTTTTAAAGATTATTAGCTAACTTTTAGCAGATGTGATGAAGGTGAAAAATATTAATTATCTTTAAAACTATTTATATTTGAATAATATCCTTTTGGATATAATTCCTAGTCTATCTCCTTTGTTGTATTATTTGTATTTAATTGTATTCCAACCAGGCGTTCTCTTGTAGTTAATAATTTAATGTCCAGTAAATGCAAACTTTTAAAGTCCGCCATACATTCCTATATAGCTATTTCCTCATTCTTCCGTAATATTGTCTAGCTTAACCGTAATTTATAAAGACAACAAAAAGCATGGATAACAACAGAAACCATCAATAAGATAAAAGACAGAAAAAACAAGAAAGCAGAGTTAAACACAAGCAAAACCAGAAGTTCCAAAGCCAAGGCTCAAGAAGTGTACACAGAAGCAAACAAAGAAGTAAAAAGAAGTATCAAAAGAGACAAGAGGAAGTATATTGAGGAGTTGGCAAGAGAGGCAGAAGATGCTGCAGCCAAAGGAAATATGAGAGAACTGTATAGCAGCACAAAGAAGCTAACAGGGAAATACAAGCAAACAAGTTGCCTCATAAAAGACAAGAATGGGAAACTGCTCAGCAATATACAAGAGCAAATGAAGAGGTGGACAGAATATTTTGGGGACCTTCTCAATGGACCAGCTCCACAAAACCCGCCGGACATCCAGCCAGCAGAAGAAGAGCTACAAATTAACGGTGAAAGACCAACGAAGGAAGAAATAAAGAAAGCCATAAAGCTTCTAAGAGATGGAAAAGCGTCTGGACCTGATGGCATTCCAGCAGAGGCCATCAAAGCAGATATCGACACGGCTACAGAGATGTTATATAAATTACTTGGTAAAGTCTGGGAAAAAGAAGAGATACCAGCAGAATGGAAGGAAGGATATCTGGTTAAGTTGCCTAAGAAGGGAAATTTACAAGAGTGCACAAATTATAGAGGAATTATGTTACTATCAGTGCCAGGAAAAGTATTAAACAGGATTATCCTTGAGAGATTAAAAGAGTCCATAGACAAGAAACTGAGAGATGAACAAGCAGGTTTTCGACAAAACAGATCATGTACAGACCAGATAGCCACTTTGAGAATAATAGTTGAACAAAGTCTGGAATGGAATTCACCACTATACATCGGATTTGTGGACTACGAAAAGGCATTTGACAGTGTAGACAGAGAATCACTTTGGAAATTGTTGAGGCATTATGGAGTTCCCCTGAAGATCATTAATTTAATAAAGAAAACATATGAAGACATGACATGCAGAGTTCTTCACGAAGGACAGCTTACAGAACCGTTTGGGATAAGAACAGGAGTGCGACAGGGATGCCTCTTGTCTCCATTTCTTTTCTTGCTGGCAATAGATTGGGTTATGAGATCATCGGCAACACACAACAGAAATGGAATCCAGTGGACTCTGACTAAGCAGTTGGATGATCTTGATTTTGCTGATGACTTGGCTCTTCTGTCCCATAGCCGTAATCAGATGCAGGACAAATTGAAAACACTCGATGAGAGGTCACAGCAATTGGGTCTGAAAATACACAGGGAAAAGACAAAAATAATGCGAATAAATGCAGGTAATGATAACAGGGTTGAACTTGAAGAAACACCAATACAAGATGTAGAATCATACACATATCTTGGCAGTAATATAGACAAAGTTGGAGGGACAGACAGCGATATCAAAATAAAAATACAAAAGGCAAGAGGAGCTTTCATTGCATTGGGAAATATATGGAGATCAAGAGAAATCGGATCCAACACGAAAATAAGAATCTTCAACTCAAATGTGAAGTCAGTCCTATTGTATGGCTCAGAGACATGGAGAACAACAAAGACAACAACCAAAAAGCTACAGACTTTCATAAATGGGTGCTTGCGTAGAATAGAGGGATTAAAATGGTATGACAAGGTTACCAACGTGGAACTAATGACAAGAACTAGACAAATGCCAGTGGAACAAGAAATGAGAAGAAGACGATGGCGATGGATAGGACACACACTGAGGAAACCTGTTGATAGCATTACAAGGCAGTCCTTGTTCTGGAACCCCCAGGGCAAGAGAGGCAGAGGAAGACCAAGAAGTACATGGAGAAGAGAGTTGGAAACAGAGGTGAAAATGATGAGGAGAACAATGAAAGAACTTGAGATGATGGCACGTGACAGGACGACTTGGCATGTGTTTGTTGAAGGCCTATGCTCCTTTGGGAGTGGAGGGTTATGACATTAACCGTAATTCACATTTCCCGTCTTCAAACTTCAAAGAAAGACCGCCGCGCTGTCCTTGCGCTGGTGTGTGTGTGTGTGTGTGTGTGTGCGCTGTGGGCGTGTGTCGCGCTACAACCAAGCAAGTGTTATCAAATCTAGCTACAAGCCTCCTACGGCAGTCTTTGCTATGGCACAACCTTTATATTTTTAAACCTAATTTGTAACAAGCATTTATCGTGAAACATTCTAAATCCACATATATAAATTAAAAAGTAAAGGTAAAGCCTAACACATAAATTCAATAACAGGGAAAGAAGAATGGTAAAGAACAGTGCTGTCACGATGACTGTACTCGAGATCCCCCTTTTTCTGCTTCGTCTGCATATTCTCACGTTTTCACGTTTACTAGTAAAGCCTACTGCATCAATACACGCGTTTCAACAAAACAACAAAACGTGTACTGTATTTCTTAGAAAACCGTGAGATACGCAAGCTGATTAATGACCTAAATTAATACTAGCATTAATTTCATTTTATACACTGCGTAATGAAAAGACAGATGGAATTAGGATAGAGAGAGGGAGGGCTGAAAGCAGGAACGCCGACAACACTAACACGCGTCTCGCGATAATTAATGCCACCCCAAGCGTAAGGCATGAAGCACTAACTTTTTTTCAAATAGACAGTGATAAAAAACACTACAACTACGAGAGTTAGGTTTAAAAACCTGTAAAATGCTTATTAGGAAACATGACTCAATACTGTTTTACGTCTGAAATCCTGACATTAGTCTGACAGTACAGCAGACACCATAAAGTTTGGAAGTGAGGAGGTGGTAACAGCACGACTATCCTAGAAGAAAATACATATTTTGAACGCCGCCACCTAGCTCCCTTAAAATTTATATATTTGGGTTCCTTAGGACTTGCTGACAAAGAATATGTTAAGTGTTACGCAAATAGTCTAGGAATTAACAAATTATAGCCAAAAGAAAATAGTGAGGGTGTCAGACAACACCAAATAATAATCGCACAATGGCATGTTTTGAAACCACCATTTTACGGGAAATAGGTCACCATGTTAAATCCTATTTGATTGGATAGAAGTAAATATAAGGCTAAACACGATTAGTCGGACTACAAATACTAATTTTTTGTTGTTAGGGGAAACGGAGTAGGGGTACTTTTTTTGAAAAGCTGTGTAAACATGGCCCGATTGGTTAGACCCACCAATATAGTCAATTAGGAGCGTCAGTTCAGTGCCACATTTTAAAATAAACTTACTCAGAAACAGTGCGTTGAGAACCAGCTTATATTTTTTCTAAATAAAAGCCTGGGACAGAGGCAGATCGGAATTTGTGCCATATTCATCGCCAGTCAACGTATTTGTGTATTATTTCCATGAATTGTGGTAAGCTTGACATATTTGATATCTTTTTAATGAAAATTGAATGTAAATTGATAATTTATGTCTGTATATGTGCGAGGTTCAGTAGCCAACATGAGGCAAGGCCTAGATAGTGCTCCAACCTGAATAGGACGTGTCGGAGAAAAGTAAAACTGCATGGAATTGCCAAACAGTACACTGACACCTATCTTATTGACTAGATAGAACTAATGCTGGAATTGCAGAGGCGTAGTAACCATTAGGGAGGAGTATACTGGTGTAAATTGTTTCAGATGAAGCTAGCAGTTGGCCTACCGCTCTGAACTCAGTGTTTGTTATGTATTGTGTTCAGTGTGGAAATAGATTATAAATTAGTTCTGAAATAGGAGGTACAACCTTCTTGTTTCAGGGACCGTGGTCCTAAGTTATTGAAGCAGCACCTGGTCTGAGTTTTGCTGAATCCAGAGGCTGACAGCGTACTCCTTGGTCCAGATAGCGACCAGTGAGGTGTCTCCAGAACACAGTGAAGCAATCGAGCAGAGGAGTCTTTTCCTGCCGCCATCACGAAAGATAAGCTTCTGTGGCCAGAGCAGCTCAACATTATGTGCCCCCCCCCCTCTAAAAGTGACATTATATTAAACACAGAGGGACAATAAATTGTTTCAAATGACAGGAACTGTGAACTTTTCCCAATACTATTTCCACGATAATCAAACACTTGAAGTCATGATGACAAACAACAATCTAGCTTGAAAAACAAAACCAGTATTACCTCATAGTACTACTTCACAACTTACACACATAGGGTAATACTAATAAATTATGTCAATACCAAGATCATATTTATAAATTGTGATTACATTTGATTGTGATTCCTGGTTCACTGTGTAGTTGAATCAGGATATCTATTGTTGAAAGTAATTATTACATATATATTTGAAACTTTACACTTGACTCATTTAAGATAGTCTTATAGAGTGTTATATGTGTGTGAGTGTCACAGTGTTGTAAAGTGTTGTGGAATAAATTAAATTGTTTATCTGTCTGTTGTTGTTGTGACTTACACTTCATCATTATCATAACCCTAGACATTCAACGTAGTCATCACAATATTCCAGAATAATTCTGACTGAGGTATAAATGTGGTAGCAAGTAAGGTCATCTGTAATACACCACACTTATTAGATACAGATACCTTCACATCTGATCTCAGTCAGTACACTAAGTCCCCTATAAATATTTATAACATCCCACTTTACCACAGCATGATTATCGTACATATGGTTTCTATATCGCTGATTTATACGTTTGCTTAATATTCATGGCGGAAATGTTCATATATTGTCTATCTTCTTCAACTTGTGTAAACAAAGTTTCATTGGTTCGTTCGTTCGTCTGCTTGTTTTTTTAAAGTGTACTGAATTTTGATGATAATGTTGTCATGGCAGTGCTTCCATTTACACAGCTTCTTTTTTTTTAATCTTAAAGGACGAGAGGCACATTACTTGTACATTCAAACAAGGCATCTTTATTTTCCGCCAGACAATCTACTTCTTACAAGTCCATCAATAAAAGGGTGAAAAACTAAATTATATATTTACCGAAATTACTTCAAAGAAACGATCGCGTACGCAGTTTAAAAATAAAGTGAATTTTAGCAATTTCAACAACTTCAAACGGATGGATTACAAACAATATGCTGCATATATGGAAATCGAGTTGACATACGCCAAGCTCATTGAGGACAACGAACTTGTCAAGTCTGTAAAGTTAGCAGATTTTAATGGTCAAATGCAGGTTGAGGAAATATGAGCAATGTAGTAAATTTTTCATTTTTCATACCTCTGAAAGCCTTTGAAAATCAGCCTGAAGTTCCTATCTTTGACTAAGAGAAATGTCGGGTTTCCGTTTTTTTTTTTTCCATCAATTCCCCTTTAGCTCCCAAAGGAACATAGTGTCGTGAAACATTCTAAATCCACATATATAAATTAAAAGGTAAATGTAAAGCCTAACACATAAATTCAATAAAAGGGAAAGAAGAATGGTAAAGAACAGTGCTGTCACAATGACTGTACTCGAGATCCCCCTTTTTTTTCTACTTCGTCTGAAAATTTTAACGCTTTCACGTTTGATAGTAAAGCCTATAGCAGCATACACGCCTTTCTAACAATAAAACGTGTACTGTATTTCTTAGAAAACCTTGAGATACGCAAGCTGATTAATGACCTAGATTAATACTAGCATTAATTTCATTTTATACACTGCGTAATGAAAAGACAGATGAACTTAGGGTAGAGAGAGAGAGGGCTGAACGGAGGAACGTATGCAACACTAACACGCGTCTCGCGATATAAAATTAATGCCACCCCCAAGCGTAAGACATGAAGCATTAACTTTTTTTTCAAATAGACAGTGATATAAAACACTACCAATACGATGGTTAGGTTTAAAAACCTGTTTAATGCTTATTAGTAAACATGACATTATACTGTTTTATGTCTGAAAGCCTGACAGTACCGAGACACCACATCGTATCGAAGTGAACGGGAGGTAGAAGAAAATGCATATTTTGAACGCAGCCACTTAGCTCCATTAAATTTATATATTTGGGTTCCTTAGGACTTGCTGACAAAGAATATGTTAAGTGTTACGCAAATAGTCTAGGAATTAACAAATTATAGCCAAAAGAAAATAGTGAGGGTGTCTGACAGCACCAAATCATAATCGCACAGTGGCATGTTTTGAAACCACCATTTTACGGGAAATAGGCCAACATGTTAAATCCGATTTGATTGGCGGGAAGTATATGTAAGACGAAACACGATTAGTCGGACTGCAAATACTAATTTTGGTTGTTAGGGGAAACGTAGGAAGGGTAAATTTTTTCAAAAGCTTGTGTAAACATGGTCCTATTGGCTAGACCCGCTGATATAGTCAATTAGGAGCGTCTGTTCAGTGCCACATTTTAGAATAAACTTACTAAGAAACAGTGCGTTGAGATCCAGCTCAGATTTTTCTAAATAAAAGCCTGGGGCAGAGGCAGATCGGAATTTGTGCCATAATTCATCGCCAGTCAACGTATTTGTTTATTATTTCCATGAATTGTGGGACCGTGGTCCTAACTTATTGAAGCAGCACCTGGTCTGAGTTTTGCTGAATCCAGAGGCTGATAGCATACCCCTTGGTCCAGATAGCGACCAGTGAAGTGTCTCAAGAATACGGTGAAGCAAGCGAGCAGAGGAGACTTTCCTGCCGCCCTCACAGAAGATAAGATTCTGTGGCCAGAGCAGCTCAATCTTATGTACCCCCCTCTAAAATTGACAGTACATTAAAAAAAGAGGGACAATAAATTGTTTCAATTGACAGGAACTGTGAACTTTTCCAAATACTATTTCCACCATAAGCAAACACTTGAAGTCATGATGACAAACAACAACCAAGCTTGAACAAGCCAGTATTACCTCATACTACTTCATCACAACTTACACACATATGATAATAATAATAATATATGTCAATACAAAGAGTCTATCTATAAATTGTGTACATATAACTTGTGATTACATTTGATTGTGATTCCTGGTTCACTTTGTAGTTGAATCAGGGTATCTAATATTTGAAGGAATTAATACATATATTTTTAAACGTTAAGACTTGACTCATTTAAGATAGTCTTATAGAGTGTTATATGTATGTGAGTGTCACAGTGTTGTAAAGTGTTGTGGATTAAATTAAATTGTTTATCTGTCTGTTGTTGTTGTGACTTACACTTCATCATTATCATAACTCTAGACATTCAACGTAGTCATCACAATATTCCAGAATAATTCTGACTGAGGTATAAATGTGGTAGCAAGTAAGGTCATCTGTAATACACCACACTTATTAGATACAGATACCTTCACAGCTGATCTCAGTCAGTACACTAAGTCCCCTATAAATATTTATATCATCCCACTTTACCACACATAGGCCACAAACAAAGACATGCCAAGTCCCCATGTCTCGTGCTATCAATTTGTTAATTATTTTATTTTTTGTTCCACGCATTTTTTTTAGATTTCCAGCCAAAATTCTAGCCAGGGGAAAGAAGTTTTTCAAAATTATAATTGATTAAATATTACTCCAGGTCAAATATGCTCAAAGACCCTCAACAGTATTGCATTATTATCCTTAAAATGTGCTGAAGCAAATACAAAACTTAACTTCAAGAATTTGCGGAACAGTCTGCAAGAAATATATTGTTTTGTTTTAACATACTTATTTTTGGTTACAATGTGGCTAATAAATATACTGTTTTATGTTTAAATCCAATGTAATAGCAAATATTCCTGATACCTAGTCTGAAAAAAAAATGAAAAGTCCAGGGGCCCTACCAAAATGGTTCAAATTGGGCCCCGCAACGGCTAAGGCCGGCCCGGACAAGAGGCCATCATTTGGCTGCGATTTTTCAAGCCCTTTTATTCGGGGATAGGGGCGATAGATTTGAACTACGTTTTTATTCCTTTTTTCCTAATTTGATATTTCATTAATCATCATTCAATGTCCTTTGCAACTGTTAAATGTATAAGAGTTAAGACTATATGAAAATTGGCAAGCAAAAGAAAACATCATGCGTCACAACATGGGAATACCCCTTGGTCCTTTAATAATTCTGTCTTCATTAACTTCTTTAAATCATTTTTAATCATGTGCCATTTTAGCTGTTCGTGGACCTTTTCAACATTCTTAAGAGAAAAACAAAAAGGTGTCTGTCTTCTCTTGCTTTTATTAATTCTCATCGATTTGGCAAAGTATCATAGCCAGATATCAGGACACATCTTGACGTGGCACCGTCTCAACTATTTTTCTGAGAGACGGCTGGGATCCAAGTGTAGGCTGGATTCTGATATTAGGAGAACAAAGAAAGTTTTATCAAAGTCAGTCCTAAGCTCCGTGGTTCCGCTGACTGGCGAAGATTTATTGTTGAGCTCTGCGTGTGTCCAGGCGTGTTTACAAAAGCGATCTCAAACAGCCAACGGCGTTGTGTCACGTGCTGGGGGAGAATTGTTCGGGGGGGAAATTTAGCCCCGTTTCAGCTTTTGTTGACGTGAGCAGTCTTTGAATCCTTCAGCACAAAATAAATAGCGGAAACAAGTGACCAGGATAAATATTCAACATACTAGGTGGAAAAAAAAAGATGGAAATTCATTCTGAGATGTCAGAGAAAAATTATACAAAAATATATTTAAATATCGGATCAAGAGAAATCATAATAAACAGGACATGTGCTGAAAATGGAGATTGTGGCAGAAGTATGTAAATACATTACATGATATCTACACGTTTTGCTTCCACCTGTTTTCCACCTTTTCTTGATTATTAGTTTTGTTAATGCAGAACTTTTTTACTTGATATCTGTTTCATTCATAATTTTGCCACGCCTTATTTTTTTCTTTTCTCTATTTGTCTTAACAGGCACTAGGAATGTTTAAAATCAGACCGTTTCACGTGTAGAGAGAGGGGACGGGTCGAATATTTGTAGAATCAAGAGCGATAATTCAAAAGTTGTACCTTTTGATAGATGCACGTAGAAAGAGGGAAAGGGGAGATAATCAATCTCAGTTTCCCCCCCAGCCCCTCTTTCCACGTCCGTTCGTTCGTGAAGGTAAATTAAGCTACGGAACGACGAGATCAAAAAGACGATTTGCCTGTGGGACCACGTCTACGGGCGGCTTAAGTGACAAAATAGACTTTGATTCAAAAAATCTAACCGCAGAAATTCCCAAAGGTGTTATGTCTCACACTGGTCAGCGACTTTTTGTCTATTTAATATATATATTCCAGCTTTCAAACTTAGATTATTCAGTACCCACAGAAGTTTTGGAACATCTAGCTGCGATTTCTAGATCCACTGTATCATTGGAATTACTTAGTTTTTCGTTGGAGTTGTTTTAATTTCTGTGCTGCGTACGGGTCACAAACCCAAAATCTACCAGCGGCCTTAATCTGTGAAAAAGTCTAATCTGAGAATAACGGATCTAAGTGCTACAGTACAAAAAGAACATTCTTTTGTAACTATCGGGTCTTCAAGGTGGACCGGTCTGGTCTCTTGTTTACACCCAGAAAGAGACAGAGTACCAACCCAAGGAATATTAAGAATAAATTGTAACTGGGCCTAGAGCTATCCAGATTTCTTTTTTCCCCAATTTTATATACATTCAGCCCGTTGTGGCGAAATAATCAAACATTGACATTTTCCGACTATCGACAATTTGTGTTGTGACGAGGATTCTTGATCCTGAGAGATTTTAATACCTGACATTTCCTTCTAGTATCAAATTGATCAGCTACTGACACTGTGACCATTAAATCTCTTAAGTAATTTCCTACCTGGACTCATTGATTTGTCATAAACAGAATCCTAATTAACAGTAACGAAGCAAGCGTTTCCCAATAAGAGAATTAATCAGTCTTGGAGAAACTGGGGCTGGTTCCGCCTAATAACCCAACCTTGGATTTGTGGATGTATCATGGAGATATGTTCAAGATGTGGTGAAAGCACTTATTTGGTAAGTGAGAATGAAATGTGATCACATGTTTGTCAGAGCGAGAGAAAGAAGGAATGAATAATTCTTAAATTTGAATAACTAATATACTCACTTTGGTGTGCCTTTCTTATGTTTTGCTAATACTGTTCATTTCAGAATAGATTAACTGAGAAACTCTGTTCTTTACAGCTTAGGCAAAATCTAGACCATAACGAAAATCCGTTTGATCTTTTTTTTTTTTGGGGGGGGGGGGGGGGGTTAATAACTTCTTCTAACGGGATCTTGTCTCAACAGAGGGAGGGGGGATTACACTTATGAGTCTATTCCTTATTAATTTTGTAACCTATGATTTTTATGTTTTGATATTTTGATAAATGTTGTGAAGTTCTTCTTGATAAATAAAATTAACATAAAACTTATTAACCGTGTCGGTCAGCTTGTCCCAATATCCCTACTCCATTTAATATAGTTTTCACGTTTGTGCGTCTAATTGTAGTCACTTATCTGTGTGTGTGGGTGTATGTGAGTGGTTGATATATATTAATATATCTAGAAAATAGACTGCCTGATCAACAAATGTCTGTTGTGGAGATAGGCTGGACTAGAGTATCTTCTCAAATCCAGGGACAGACTCTACCTTTCACCATTTCACTCGTGAAATCTATTTTCTTTACCTTATCTCTCACTGAGTTATCACCTGTTCTAGTTCTATTCAGACGGGACCAAAATCGATCATAATACCTATCAAAAATCTACGACAGAGATACAAAACAATACAAAGACAATGAAGGCAATAAATTAAAGCAAAATGTCTGAACATCATTAGGCTGTTGAGACGGAAAATTAAACTTTGATAAAAGAGAACCCAAAACCAAGCAATGAGAATCATAAAGGGGGACATGTAATAAAAACACACAGAAGATTTGGAATAGATTACATACCTCCAGCTAATGGAGGATGGAAGAGATAGCAGAGCCCAGCAACAAGCCGCGAAATTCAGGAGGCTGACAGACCATCCAATGTACCAGAGAAAAAATGGACTTGGAAGGAGAAGGCTGAAGCGAAGATGACAGCAGACCCCATCAATGCAATATAAACAGCTACACCCATCTACACCTGCTACCAGTTTGGAAAGAACAGCGCTTCCCTGAAATGATAGAAAACAGCCAGACTGAAACAGAAAGAAGAGTCCTAACCATAAAATATATAGAGAAACATTACCCAAGCAAAACTGTGATTCTTGCCTACACGAATAGATTAGCAATAAATGCAACAGAAGATGGAGGTGAAGGAGTCTTTCTGGGCTTCAGCAACGGCACACAAAAATAGCTGTCAGCCGCAACAGGAAAATTCTCGAGTAACTTCAGAGCAGATGCCTTAAAAATATCGAGCATAAGTCCTAATGACAGAAGAAATCTCTGAGATAAGCAGCTATCTTCTCAGATGTGCTGTCAGTGATTGCAACGCTGAAGAATCAAATCAATGTCGATCTGGATGACCTAAGAGTCACACTTCACAAACTATGTCAGTATTTCAAAAGATATGTGATACAATGTATCCCTTTTCACTGCAACATAATCGGAAATGAAGAGGCTGACAGATTGGCAAAGGAAGGGGAAAGCTGCCACAACTTGAAACAAGCCTAAAATATGAAGAGGCCAAGAGTTTTATCAAGAGTAGATACAGGGGCAAGTGGGAAAAAGAATATCCAGACTACAATAAAAATGATACACTTTACTAGCTCAGCAGAAGTGAGCAAGTGGTAATCTTCAGACTTCACACAGGTCACAACTGTAACGGTATTGCCTCCCCTGCTTTGCAGTAGTGGTCCAACAGTGGCCAAAACTCAAGAGTATCTAATATGGGCTTCAATGGGGTTTATCTTTACACAAAATTGCTCTTGGCAGAGATGTAGATAGTAGGGTAATATCACATGGGAGTCTCCACAAAATATTCAGAATAAGAGAGAACAATACTTGTAATTCTGCCGACACTTTTATGAAGGATTTAAGCACTTATTAATTTCAGCTCGTTTAAGCCCCCACCCCTGATTTACTCAGTGGAATTCTATTATTTTAGTATAGCTATGTTTAGAGTGTGTGCAGTAAACTGACTGAGACAAACAGGCAGTAACTTAAAAATGATTAAATCGAAGTTAAATTTGTATAATTACAAAAAACAAATTTTAATAATCACTTAAGTTTTAACAGTTTGTAGCAAAGTTTGATTTGCTGGGGAGGTTATGATGGTATCCTAAAAGAATGAAATCCGTGTCTGTATTAACCGTGTGAGGTCAAGCACATGTACGCCACTGACTCTAAAAGATGATGATGAAATATATGCAGGGAACCTAACGCTACCTCCCTAGATCTCACACGGTCACTATTTTGGCTCTAGTGTCTGGTGTATGATGTACCTAGTGTCTAGGGGAGAAATGAAATGATGGTACACAACACAAAAACACTTTAATTTTCTATGAGGAAGTGAATAAAACCAGTGGTTACGTTTTTCTTTAAAATGAATGTTTTTTCTGTACAATTTAATCTGCCTGCCCAATAACTTACTTACTTACTTAGTCGTTCCCCTTCTACCGTGAGGTGTAGAGGTTTGGAAGAGAGAGCGCCAGACTATCCTATCGGCTGTGTTCCTCCTGGCCTGGTTCAATTCTAGTCCTCGGTCCTTCAAAGATTGTCTAATGTTGTCCTCCCAGCGGACTCCGGGTCGTACTGGGGGTCTGGATCCTTGGCTCTTTGTTTCCCATGCTTGTCGT
Organism: Oreohelix idahoensis; assembly: GCA_024509875.1. Taxonomy (NCBI): domain Eukaryota; kingdom Metazoa; phylum Mollusca; class Gastropoda; order Stylommatophora; family Oreohelicidae; genus Oreohelix; species Oreohelix idahoensis. The sequence goes on from JAMPIV010015599.1 coordinate 53,866, forward strand.
GGTAGCCAATCTTCTCCCATTCTGCAGACATGGCCAAACCATCTTAGTTGGGACTGTTCTACTTGGGTTTGCAGGGGGTAGGATTTAAGGCCTTGACGTATCGTCTGGTTGCGTACCATGTCTCTTCTTGTTACTTCAACCACCTTCCTCAGATACCTCATTTCTGAGGTTTGGATCTGGCTTTTGTGGGTTGCAGTCATTGCCCATGACTCGCATCCATATGTCAAGACTGGGACATAGGTGGAGCGGTATACAGCCATCTTCGTTTTCTTACCAACCTCTCTCTTGCTGAGGAATCCTTGATTTATGGCCTAAAGAAGACTCCCGGCTGCTGCTTTTCGAGTGGCCAACTCTTCTTTGATGCCTCCCTTTCGGCCAATAATAGCTCCGAGGTATTTAAAGTGGTCTACCTGCTCCAGGACCTGTTCTCCCAGCTTAATCGGATGTCTTCTTACTTCTCGTGATATCACCATGGATTTTGTTTTAGAGCTGCTTATGACCATCCCTCTTTTCTCCAGCTCTTCCTTCCAGACTTGCAGGTTAAATTGGAGATGTGCCTCTGATTTAGCAATCAGGGCAACATCATCAGCAAATGCCAGCTCCGAAATACAGACCTGTCTCATCTTCCAGTACCCCACTGAATACTTTCTTGTTCTCTCCTTACATGCCTTAATGACATCGTCCATGAGGAGTATGAAAAGGTAAGGTGACAGGATATCACCTTGTCTTACACCAGTGGTGGTCCTGAACTCTTCTGAATTATGGTTTGCTGTCCTCACATAATTTCTGCAAGACTTGTAGAAGCTCTGTATAGAATGAATCAGAGGTGCTGGAATGTTCTTCCTTGCCAAACAATCCCAAAGTTTGCTCCAGGGGACCCTGTCAAACGCCTTTTCCAGATCTACGAAACAAAGATGGATCTCACTCTTATACTCAAGGGCCTTTTCACTCAGCTGTCTGAGTGTGAAGATTAGGTCTTGAGTACTTCGGTTCGCTGGGAATCCGCACTGGACCTCATCCAATTGTGGCTCAGCTAGGCGTCGGAGTCTCTGCTCTAGGATTCTAGAGTAGATTTTACCAGGGACACTGAGAAGGGATATGCCTCTATGGTTTCCACACTGTCGATTGTCACCCTTTTTGAAAATTGGTGCTATGATGGCAATCTCCCAATCCTTTGGTATGGTCTTGTTGTACCACGCTGCCTGTAGAACCCTTAAGAGTAATAGGTCGCCTGATGCTCCCATGTACTTAACCATTTCTGGTGTTATACAATCATGCCCTGCTGCTTTGCCCATCTTGATTTTCTCCAGTGCTGCCTTCAGTTCTTCCATCTTTATGTCATCTTCACCATCATTGGTTTTCTCTTCTGTGCTAGTGGTTATCATTTCTGATGCTTCACCGTGCTCACCATCCAGGAGTTCTGAGAAATATTCTTTCCATCTTTCCATTACTTCATTCGGGGCAGTAAGCAATTTGCCTTGCTTGTCCTTTATAAATTTGAGATGCCCAATAACTATAAAGTTAATATATATCTTTCCTGTGGGAATGTTCACAGCTTACACTTTATTCATCTAAGAGGGATAGTCACTGTGTATAAGTAGCTGTAGTTTCATCACACCCCATAAACTTCCTGAGTATGATTTGAAATACCAGTGTTTATTAAACGAAAGTGCCAGATATACCCAGATGCTTAACACATCACCTGGGATTCCTTGTGGAATGATAATACAGTATAATGTTGCAGAAAATCTCGATCTCTCAAAATGCCCAAGCTCCTCCCGTTATCTTTTGACAGCATAAACGAATGGTCGGAGACTTGATGGCTTTATTCTCACTCAGTAGGTTTCCTGTTACCAGCTGGCAACAGGAAATAAAACTTCTGCAACAAAAGGACACCCTGGCCTTTTATATCTGATCACTTATTATATTTATTAGTGTCCTACGGTGATATGGGGTCTGCCTCGCGTGCATTACAGGTGCACTCGCCCCTAATTTTAAATGACTCACACCTTGCTGTGACCACACCTCAGATCCCTATTGCAGATACGCCACTGTACGTTTACATAGTTTTCCTCAATAAAATAATGTGGAGTAACCACATTTCCTTTGGTATGATTTTCTCTTCTTTTCTTTTTTTAAAAAAAATGCTTCAGGCATGTTAAACAGTGTTCATGGAACACAGAGGCTTACTAACACATTCTAATGCAATAATTATTAAAACACAATCATGACAACATACATCAGTTAGATACAGTTCAAATGTGAGGACTCAACAATGTCTGCTCCCGGCACGTCCTTCACTTTTCCCATTAGCAGTATCTAACTTTGGCAGTGGGATTAAACATATTAAATTCATAAAGCATTCTTACCACAAATTTCAAGAAATATAAACAAATGACGCTGACTTGCAAAGAAGTGGCCTCAGTTTCTTCTCCACTGTCCAGACTGTGAATACTTCTTTATTTAATTTTAAAATTAACACAGCTGATCTCAGCGTATTTGAATGAAAAGTTTTGTTCAACTGGCAATGAATAATTAAAGCCTTTTGCAAATATTTATTAGCACTGGCCAATCGAAAGCTTGCGACTACCAGAATTCAAATGTAGTTTTTGAAGAACAAAAATAATTCCAAACAAAATCTGCGTCTGGTAGTCGATTGGCCAGCCTGCTTTAGTTATGCCAATACAAAAAGCTGTTAGTTTTGGGTAACAATTTTCCTACCGCTCCCCTCTCCTCCTATACTCTTTTCTAAGCTCGCGTCCCCACTAACGATATGAAAAGAACAAGCAGGAACAACAGTCTGTCTAATCGCGCGTCCGTAGACATTTAGTATTTTCTCAATAACTTGGCTAATACTTGGACTACCATTGTTGACTCCGTTTTATCGTTGAGTTCAGTGTATACTGATGAAGTGGTAGCTTAAAACGCGAATGGTTAAAATGAACGAATGTCAACAATATTCGTCAAACGAACTTCAACAAGTAGTATTGAACTGGGTGAACTGGGCAAGTACTGGCAGTACAGAAGTCGGTGGTGACTGTACATAGATTTTATTCAACACAGCACATACGGAGTGGACAAGACTAACATCGTCACAGGCGCAGAAATCATACGTCAACATGTTGATAATTACTTTTAAAGTTCCTGAAGATTCTCTACTAATAAAGTCCTCTGACTCAAGTGACTGAGGATCACAAAACTGTTACCATATACTATTCCGCTCATTCAAGTCCATTGACCTTCCTTCAAGGACGTACATCATGGTAACGTATTCATACTCCATGATAAAATTCTTCCATATCATACTTCATAATCCCAGACTTTCTCCATACATCCCGTTAGATATAGTATATAGTTTTCAAACAAAGTCATACATGATAATACGAACAGGTTAGAGATTCCAGTTGACTAACCTCTCCCATTCTATGCCACGCTTCTGGCATTGTAGTAACAGCATATTAAACATGTGAAGCATATAAATTCATTAACTTGATTTCTTGTAGGTATTCTCCCTCTACGAAAAGATTCAAAGGCTATCGATTCCGTGTGTCCAATTCTAGGAATGTCATCTACGATGAATTCCCGCTAGACCATTAATAGGAGCGGCCTGATACTTTAATGTACATAAATAAACATGCCATAAGAAATGGGGCGACACTTACTTTATACTTCCACTATTGACTTCGCCATGAAGATCAATAGATACGAATACAACTGATGGCTACTTCACATTTGCCAAAAATCAAGGGATAACACAGCGGACATAAATATGGTCCGAGCTGCCCCATTCATGACGTCAGAAACTACTCAACTAGGTTACACGTGCGTCCAAAGCAACTCACCCTGCATTGTGCACGTCAGTGCGTGAATCAATCGAACGCACAAATAATATAACTATATAAAACTGGTGCGTACATTTGGCAGGACCGAAGACTACCCCCGTAGGTAATAAATGTACGTAACAGCTCCCTTATCACCTCCCCTTAAAAAAATTAATTCTATTAATTTTTTTTGAACTAATTACTCGAGAGAGGTGAGTCAAAACTACAACAAGATTTATGACATGCATAAAATTATATCATATTAAGAAAAGAATATTAAATGAAAACAATATAACTAAATGATAGTATGCATTAAAGCACACATCCACCATCGACCTACTTTGGAACGATGTGGTAATATTCGAAGTAAAAAGAAGTTGAAAATGAAAATGAAATAAACCATAAAAAAAAGATGATAATAAAATTCAACCAAATTTTTTTAAAAGAAATTTGAAACATATGATTTCAAAAATGAAAATGAACAGCAACACTGATGATGATCAATGATAAAAGAATCAATAAAACAGAAAATTTTAAAATACAACATGCAAAATGAAACAAAGCATAATTAAACACTTTAAGAAGCAACGCACTTACTATTTCCTAACACTAGTAAGTTTGACTAGTTATCTAAAAGTGAGATATCATGTAGTGGGATACGTGAATACACGTATTGCGAAACACTAATAAAGTTAGTAGATGTGTGATTTATAATCAATCAAATTGATTAAATTGAATTATACTAATTAATAGTACTTAATTTATGAACAAATAACTAATTACTAATTTATTCTAAGTGATTTCAATTTCACTCATTGTTAATATTCTTTTAGAACTAGTTAAATCGACAAGAATATGTTCTAAATGTACCATGTCTGAAATACGTTTACGAACACGATATGTAGTGTAATCTGTTCCATAACAATAGTGAATGTCTATTTGTCGCATTTACCAATGTTTCCATACTAAAAAAAATGTTACTTTAATATCACTGTTCCCGTTCTAACAAAACGTTACTTCACAAGAAATAATGTTATAATCCATACGTAAGTATATTCTGAAAGTTATATATATACGAATACTGCAGAACTACACATAGTCTCCACAGATGTATAATCAGTGACCATGTACAAAGTTATTCATGTTTCTGTGAGGACGTTTCACCATCTGGAAGTGGTTTAATTTCGACATGTTCACTAGGGCATCTTGAAAGACAGTCTGCAAACACATTCTGTACTCCAGGAATAGCTCGTATCTCAAAATGGAACGGTTGAAGCGCAATAGCGTAACGCGCTGACTTTGATGACTTCACGTTCCCTGTGTTCAGTGCTGTAAGAGCTTTCTGGTCGGATTCCACCACAAAGTGTGATCCGAGGAGATAACGATCCAGTTTTGTGATTGACCAGACAAGAGCGAGGAGCTCTTTGTCCAGAACGGAATACTTCATCTCGCTCGTCGTAAGCTTTCTGGATACGTACATAACTGGAAATAAGGTGCCTCCGTATTCCTGCATCAAAACTGCCGCGATAGCGTAGGAAGAAGCATCACTGCGAAGAACAAAGGTGAGATCTTTGTTAGGCAACCTTAAAAAAGGCTTATTTGAAAAAAATTGTTTTATATAATCTAAAGCCGTTTGATGATCCTGCGACCACTTTATTACATTAGATGTGCCCTTCTTCAGTAACGAAGAAAGAGGTGCAGTTATAGTAGACAAATGAGGGATGAATTTAGAATAGAACTGTATTAGTCCTAAGAGCGACCTCACTTGTTTTTTTGTCTTAGGTGCTGAGATGTTTAAAATTTTAGAGACGTTACTGTCTTCTGTATACATTAAACCGCGACCTATACGGTGACCAAGAAATGAGATGTCATGAAAACCGACAAAAGCCTTTGAAGGTTTCGCTGTTAAGTTATAATCCCGTAAGGTAGAAAGTAAAGATTTTAAACCCTGAATATGTTCATCCCAAGAGTCACTGAAAAGACAGATGTCATCTATATAAGTAATGACATCGGGACGATGAGACAATATGCGGCGCATCATGCGTACAAAGGTAGCTGGCGCATTCATTAGACCGAATGGCATAAAATTCCATTGAAAAAGACCCCGTGGCGTCGAGAAAGCGGTGAATGGCTTTGCTTTAGGGGTTAATGGCACTTGCCAATAACCCTTTGAAAGGTCAAATTTCGAAAAGAATGTGGCATGAGATAATTTCTCTAATAAGTCGTCTAAAAGAGGTAATGGTTCCGCATCGAATTTTGTAACTTTGTTTAATTTCCTGTAATCTACGCAAAGACGTATATTGTTGTCCTTCTTCCTAATGATTACCATAGAAGAAGAATATGGTGATGAAGATGGTTCAATTATATTTAATTGAAGCATCTCATCCAATTCCTTATCAACCTTATCACGAAAGTGTAAAGGAATAGGATATGGGCGAACTCGAATCGGTGTATCGTCAGTCAGAATAATGTCATGTTGGATGACTGACGTATGACCTGGGATGTCAGTGAGGACATCCTCATACGTGTGTAGAATATTAGAGACTTGCTGACGTTGATCATCAGTAAGAGTAGATGAGATAGTAACATCATTCCATTTCTCAGTGGAATGGAGTGGTACAACTGGTATTGGTAGTTGTACATCATCGAAAGAAGATTCCTCTTCTTGGATGACTGACAAACTAGAATAGTGTTGAATAGGAGGTGTAGGATCGTCAGTTGCTTGGAACACTGATTGTAGATAATCAGGACGTGAGTAATATTCCTTCAACATATTAATGTGGAAGGTTTTATGTTTACCATTAACATCAACGATGTAGTCGACATCGGATATTCTTGAGATGATCCTGAAAGGACCTCTCCAGGTAATTAAAAGACGATTATTATGCGCAGGGAGTAATACAAAAGCTTCATCACCAGGTATGAGCTGGCGAAGACGTCTATACTTGTTTGCAAATAGACGAGCTTTTTCTTTGGCTTGTTCGGATGATGCAGTAGCTAATCTACAAGCATCTATGATTCTCTTTCTCAGAGAGATCACATACTCATAAGAGGATTGAGTTTCCTCTTCAATATTCTCGTCAACCAATAAGTCGTGGATTAACGACATCGGACCGCGTGGTTGCATGCCGAAAACAAGTTGAAATGGAGAAAACCCCGTTGCTTGATTTTGTACTTCGCGATACGCAAAGAGACAAGCGGGTAGGACCCGATCCCAGTCTTGGGGATGGTCTTGAGTCATCTTACCCAACAACTGCTTGAGTGTCCTATTTAGACGCTCAATTAACCCATTTGACATCGGATGATAAATAGAACTTAGAGATCTGTCTATACCTAATGTCTTCATAACTTGAGACATGGATTCAGAAATGAACTGAACCCCATGATCCGACAAGATTTTCCGTGGAAAACCAATGCGTGAGAAGATTAACATCAATGCCTCTGCTACACTGGCAGATGAAGTGTTCTTGAGAGGGATGGCTTCAGGCCAACGAGTGCACATATCAATGCACGTAAGAATATGCGTATGCCCTCTAGCGGATGGTAGCATAGGACCAATAATGTCTATAGCCATTTTATCAAATGGTCTAATCGGGATGTCCGCAGCTTGAATAGGAGCCGCATGAAATGGACCCCGTACCTTAACTTCTTGACATATCAAACAGGACCGACAATAGAGAGTGATGTCCTTATGGACGCCTGGCCAGTAGAATGCCGAAAGCACTCTGGATTTGGTACGCGAAAAACCCATATGGCCCGCACATTGCGAGTCATGCGCATGTCGTAATATACGAGATCTCATACAGGATGGGACTATAATCTGAGAACATAAGGATGAATCCTTTTCTCGTATTACTCTAACCAAAATCCCATTTTTAAGTATAAAGTCATGTCTAGATTTTGCAAGTTTGTTGCTGGTATTATTTTTGTTCACATACTGAAAAAATTTTTTTAATGAATCATCATTCTTTTGCAATGTTGCAAACAACTCCCGTGAAATAGGAGCATCATCATCACAAGTGGTATGAACTGTAGGTTCCATAGGTGTATCATGCGACATATTAGTAGCTTGCGCTCTAGTCACTACTGCATTTGCAGTTTGAATATGTCGCTCTTCCCATTCAGCAATTTGCTGTGGTGTACACTCTTTAATACCATGTATGCGACCAAGTATTAAATCACAAATTGGATTCGGAAGGAGACAAGCTTGAATCTTTCCTGAAAAAAATGGTGTATTAAGATCAATAATAGCAGTGGCAAATGTTTCAATTGTGCCACCAAACGTTACACATTTGACAACCCGGCCCGTGGCACAACTTGGGTTGATCAGCGAAGTCCGGACGCCGACTGTGCTGCAACCTGAGTCAAATAGGAGAGAGCATGAAATATTGTTGACAAATCCCTTGTTAAACTTAAGAGAGCCCTGTCCCTGGTGTACTGACGCAGCAGTGGCCGTACAGACTGCAGGTAGACTAGGCAAGGTATGTCCGCAACGCAGCGTCGTGATCGCCCTGGGCTGGAAAAGAGTAGAGCATTCTGAACAATCTTTGACTTGGGTACAATCAAGAGAACAACACATAGCATTATGAGTTTCAGCTCCTTTACCCTGTTCAATGTTAGCCTGTGTATCACTAAAAGCGACATTAGAATGTCTATTCGTATTACTCAACGATCTATCTCGTCGACGCGATCGATTTTGATTTTTGTCATTAAAATTGCCATAATTGTAGTTTCTGCTAGAGTTAAAATTTGGATGAGTCCGATAATTTGTATAATTATCGTTATGATGTTGGTAAAATGGTTTATTTCCAAAAAATTGTTTGTTTTGCGGACCCTGAGATCTTGATCTCCAGTTTTGTTTATTATAATGTCCTTGATTATTTTTAAAATTATTGTTACCAAAATCTCGCGATCTGTGAGCCTGGTTCCAAGAAACATTAAATGGAGCAGATTGTTGAAATTGCTTCCCTTTGTAAAAATTACCATTGTTAAAATTGTCATTATTTCCCTTATTGACATATCTGTCAGCACTAAAAGAACGATTGCGTGAAAAATTGTTTTGTTGTGCTGCAAAAGCAACAGGCAATTCATTCTTAATCTGTGCATTACTTAGATCCATGTTTGGGTGAGCAGTGCAAAAATTTTTAGCATGCTGTTCTAAGTCTTTCATAGATAAAGGTTTCCGTTCGTGTAAAAATGCGAGAAATGTAGGATTTACAGACGAAAGTACCTTATCGCGCATCAGTAAATCGAAGAGACCTTCATACGACTTTTCAATTTTGGATAATTCGATCCATCTTTCTAATGTTAGTCGTATTTGTGACAGAAAATCACTAAAATTTCTGCTAGATTGAGGTAGTAATGTATGAAATCTTGATCGATATTGGTCTTCTGTCATTTGGAATTTTTGCAGAAGTGCCGCTCTAAGAGCATTATAGTCATTTTTCTCACCAATGCTGGTGGTATGATAAACTGCTAATGCGTCCCCTGTAAGTAATCTGGATAAATATGTACAGTATAGAGCTTTATCCACGTTATAAGACACACAAGTGGCCTCAAACCTATCTAGGAAGAATATCACGTCATCAGACGGGGGATTAAATTTTGGTAATTTAAGGTGAATTTCCTTAAAATTATCATGTCTGGATGAAGTTTGGCTTTCAAAAGTTCTCTGAGAATTAGCTTCCTGAGTTAACCTAAGTCTCTCATATTCTGACTCTGCTAATTTCAGTTCATGCTGTCGTTTTCTTTCATTCTCTTCCATCTCAAGCTGAAGTCGTTTTGTGTTTTGTTCAGCTATTAATCTTCTTTCTTGCATTTCTTTTTGTTTAACTTCCATTTCTTTTTCAGCTATTAATCTTTTTTCTTCCATTTCCTTTTGTTTATTTTCCATCTCAATTTTAAGTCTTTCTTCAGCCTCCCTTTGCTTCTGTTCTGCCTCTCGCTGAAATCGTTTCTCTTCTAATTCAGCGGCTAATCTCATTTTTTTCTCCTCTTCCTCAGCTATAAATTTCCTCTTCTTTTCATCCTCCTCAGCAGTTAATCTCATTTTTTTCTCATTCTCCTCCGCCTCAATCCTTTTTTGATCTGCCTCAAATTTCAAATTTTCCAAACGTAAAGTTTCTAACCTTCTCTGATCAGCTTCTATTTCTTGAGCTTTCTTATATTCTGCAAGTGCAAATGCTTTTGCTTCCTCAGGAGCCATCTGAAGAGCTTTTGCTTGCTTAATGAAATAGTCTAAGGTAGCCATTATTCAATTTTATTATGTAATAATACTACTTAAAATTGTTACTACAACTAGTGGTTTTCGTTCCTGTTCTAGAACGGTAAAATCAATTTATATAATAGGCAATAATATTAATAATTAATAATGTAATTTATAACATGAAATGGTGTGAAAGCAATAACGTGACAGACAATAGCACAATACTGACACGACACGATAATCAAGACAAATGACTACAGTCGTAGAAATCAAATAAAATAAAATGTGGAACTAAAATAGAATGTCGTAAAAAATTACGATGACATCTACGATCAAATAATGCACAAGACAATTGACAACACAGTGTAAAAACATATGCTTTGTAAAAAACTGAACGACAGTCAGGTAAGATGGACAATAATCACATACAAAATACATCATGAAAATAAGGTACAAGTAAAAATAACTACCAAAAACAACAATTAAAACTTGACGAAACAGCTAAAACAGTCAGGTGTCACAGACTACCAGACACAGTGGACCAAAGATCCTTCTATGCTCACGCATAGGAACATTCCACTGCGGGAAGTCTGCAAAATAATGTCCTACAGAACGTCTGACGAAGAGCCCGAATTGGCTTCGAGATGGATCTCGTTCGTCAGATCAACCTCCCTACCTCCCACGAAGAATACACAACATATAACACTTAACACGAAAAATATGAATGTGGACATATCACGGAAGGCACAACTAAGCGTAATAAAGTGTACAACGGAAACACGTTATACTCATCTCGCGTGCAGGTAAAAAATCAATGTGCCTCGTCTCCGTGGATGTACGTCTACAGATAAAATACTTCGTTCTGCTTATCTAGATTACAGCTCGCACGCAATAATGATGAAGAGATGATCTCCAAGTAATCAGTCACTGTGAAACTTGACGTGGAGGTTGATTGAAGACCTTGACCTTGGTAAACGTAAGTTGAATCTGATTTCTCATCCCACTGGGTTCCAAGTTCGAGATGTTGGTGACTTGAAAGTTAAAATCTTCTTTTCACAGAAAAGTATTGAGTACGTTCTTTGGAAGTTAGTTATTTCCTCCCCACACTGGCCACCAATTATTGTTGACTCCGTTTTATCGTTGAGTTCAGTTTATACTGGTGAAGTGGTAGCTTAAAACGCGAATGGTTAAAATGAACGAATGTCAACAATATTCTTCAAACGAACTTCAACAAGTAGTATTGAACTGGGTGAACTGGGCAAGTACTGGCAGTACAGAAGTCGGTGGTGACTGTACATAGATTTTATTCAACACAGCACATACGGAGTGGACAAGACTAACATCGTCACAGGCGCAGAAATCATACGTCAACATGTTGATAATTACTTTTAAAGTTCCTGAAGATTCTCTACTAATAAAGTCCTCTGACTCAAGTGACTGAGGATCACAAAACTGTTACCATATACTATTCCGCTCATTCAAGTCCATTGACCTTCCTTCAAGGACGTACATCATGGTAACGTATTCATACTCCAGGATAAAATTCTTCCATATCATACTTCATAATCCCAGACTTTCTCCATACATCCCGTTAGATATAGTATATAGTTTTCAAACAAAGTCATACATGATAATACGAACAGGTTAGAGATTCCAGTTGACTAACCTCTCCCATTCTATGCCACGCTTCTGGCATTGTAGTAACAGCATATTAAACATGTGAAGCATATAAATTCATTAACTTGATTTCTTGTAGGTATTCTCCCTCTACGAAAAGATTCAAAGGCTATCGACTCCGTGTGTCCAATTCTAGGAATGTCATCTACGATGAATTCCCGCTAGACCATTAATAGGAGCGGCCTGATACTTTAATGTACATAAATAAACATGCCATAAGAAATGGGGCGACACTTACTTTATACTTCCACTATTGACTTCGCCATGAAGATCAATAGATACGAATACAACTGATGGCTACTTCACATTTGCCAAAAATCAAGGGATAACACAGCGGACATAAATATGGTCCGAGCTGCCCCATTCATGACGTCAGAAACTACTCAACTAGGTTACACGTGCGTCCAAAGCAACTCACCCTGCATTGTGCACGTCAGTGCGTGAATCAATCGAACGCACAAATAATATAACTATATAAAACTGGTGCGTACATTTGGCAGGACCGAAGACTACCCCCGTAGGTAATAAATGTACGTAACAACCATATTATTTAAAACACATTCTTGCTCAGTGGACTCTAAGCTATACTATCATATAATTTTTATGGTCAGTTTAATTATGGTTTAGATTTTCAATTTTGTCACTGTCAATCGTCAAATAAAAATTTTATACAAGACGGCAATTCTCCCCCCCCCCTCCCCCCTTTCATCTCTCGCTAGCATGTATTTTCAAATAACTACTTGTTTTAGTGACATCAGTAATACTACCGCGAGGAGGAAATAAAATTGTCTGCGTGTTTGCCTCTGTTGGCTTTGCCACAGCGTGTATATATGCATGGCATAATGTGTCAAGCGAAGCGGGGTTTTGAGCGGCGGATATGTGAATAGGCGTTAAATATTTGTATTGTCTCGTGTTACACTACCAAAAAATGTAAGGATTACTACTTATTACCAGCGTTAAAGTTAACTATTACGTTAATTCAGACAGTAGTTTGGCGGCACACTTCCGCAAAATCGTTAATTGTAAGTCTTGCCACAGTCTCTATCAGATCGGGAAAAATGTTAAAAATGTACGTCACAAGGAAAGCGAGTAGGTTTTAAACGGCGGGGTCGGTTCTAAGCCTGTCCACGGCATAAAATTCAGCGCTATGCTGGCGTGTGAGAGTATCACCGTCAGACACAATAGGGCGGGTTTATTTATTATCATTCTATGACTAAAATCTTACTGAAATGAGCAATTATTCTCGCAGATTTTACTACACACCTCCCATCCTAAAACATGTATTCCTTTGCAGGTTATAATCTGCGAGATAACTTAGCTCAATGAAGTCTTACGCGTGCTTCTGATCTTCATCATAAGGATGTCTACTCAAAAAGTCTGCACCTACCTTCTGAGGGCCGGGAATATATTCAATCAGAAATGAGTATGGCTGCAATAATAATGACCATCTCAATAACCTGGAATTTTCATGCTTGGCTTGTGACAGGAATACGAGTGGTGAATGATCCGTTTGGACCACAAATGTCCTGCCATATAAATAAATCTGGAATTTTTGTATAACCCATAGCTAGACATTCCTTTTCACTTGTTGAATAATTTTTTTCCGCCTTGTTCAACTTTCGGCTTGCATAAGCGACTGCGTTCAATTTTTCATCTTGTGAGGAGGACCTTTGCAACAATGTAGCGCCCAGGCCCACATTGCTTGCGTCACTTCTCACGATAAATTCTTGATTCAAGTCAGGCAATTGCAATACTGGCCTGCTTGTGAGTTTCTCTTTCAACTCCTGGTAAGCCAATTCACACTGTGCGGACCAATTTATTGTATTAGGTTGACCTTTCCGAGTTAAATCTGTCAGAGGAGCACATATAGAGTTAACATTTTTAATGTACTTTTGGTAGAAACCACACAACGACACGAAAGATCGCACATCTGTCTTTGTTTGTGGCCTAGGTGTTCTTTTCAATTTTTCCAGATTCTTGGGATCAGGGGTCATGCTACCCTGATGTACAGTATGTCCTAAGAATTCCAACTCTTTACAAGCAATACAACATTTTGTTGGCCTAGCGGTTAGGTTAACCTCTCTGAGTCTATCAAACAGCATATTCAAAGAGGTAACGTGTTCCTCAAAAGTTTCCGTAGCAATAAGGATATCGTCCATAAAATTCGAAATACATGGATTTTTCAGGGGATCCAGTAATTTTCGCATCATCCTAGAAAACACACTTGGGGCATTTTTCAACCCAAACGGTAACATGTTGAACTCATAATGACCTTCCGAGGTGCTAAAGGCTAAATAAGGTCGAACCTCAGGCTTTACTGGAATTTGGTAATAGCCTTTGCTAAGATCCACCTTAGAAAAATATTTTGCCTTGTTCAGCCTGGCAAATAGTTGAGTAGTATCAGGTAATGGATCCACCTGACCTTCTGTGACAGCATTCAGTTTCCTGTAATCTATGCACAGTCTATGTTCTCCCGATGGTTTTCGCAACAAAACCACACAGGAACTATAAGGAGACTCACTGTGAGAAATAATCCCTTCTTGTAACAAATAATCGATCTCCTCTTTCAAAGCTTTTTCCTTAGCGAAAGGAATAGAATAGGGCCTCATACAGATAGGTGCTGGGTCTAGTAGTTTCATATCATATTCCAACAAATTGGTGTGCCCCGGTATATCCGTTAACACATCTGTATGTTTCTTAAGGACCTGTTGAACCTTCTCCTTCTGTCCTTTTGTCAGGTGATTACTGATCTTCACCTGTGCAAACGTTTCACTGGTTTTCAGTGGATATTCGAATGAGGAGAGAGGGTCATTTTCATTTCGGTTGCGATAGACAAGGCCAATAGGTGTGTTCCTTCCTGGATTTGTCTGTCCAGATATTTCTTCAAAAGGTTCACATGATAGACTTTTTCCTTTCCCTTCTTGTCTATCTTATACTTTGTTCTGGATACCTTTTCCAAAACTGTATATGGCCCTTGCCATCCGATCTGAAGTTTATTGTTGCTGCCGAACAATAGAAGAAGCACCTTCTCCCCCACAGCAAGCTCCCTATCCTTAGCTTTATTATTATAATAAGCAGCATGCTTTTTCCTGGCTTGTCTCAAATTATCATTTGCCAGTTTCCAACTAGTTTTTAAACGAGTGGTCAGTTCGTTCACATATTGATAGGATGAGGTAACAGTCTCCTCTGCCTTCTCATCTGTCCAGGTCCTTAACAAAGCTTCTAACGGACCTTTTATTGGCCTCCCAAATAACAGGGTTGCGGGTGCCATTCCGGTTGAATTATGTGGAACTTCCCGATACGCAAACAACGCGGCGGGCAAGTATTGGTCCCACGTATCAGGTTTCTCATGTGCCAGCTTTCTCAGGATAGAAATGAGAGTCCCATTGAACCTTTCTACCTGGCCGTTCCCTTGGGGGTGATACGGACTACAATGAAAGTGCTTGGCTTGAAACAACCTAAAAACCTCTTCTGTTAGTTTCCCCTTGAACTGTGAGCCATTATCAGTCAAGATTTGATGCGGGAATCCTAACCTTGTGAATATCGTAAGTAATGCCTCTGTCACATGTTTCGAATCGATTGATGACAGGGCTACCGCCTCTCCCCACATAGAACAAGTGTCTACCAGAGTAAGGATGTAACTGTTCCTCCTCTTGGTCCGAGTGAGAGGTCCCACAATATCCACTGCAACTCTCTCAAAAGGGGTTCCCACTATGGGCATTTCCCTAAGAGTTGCTGGAGCAGTCCAATGCTTTGGAGCTACTCTCTGGCATTCGGGACAGGATTTTACATATCTCTTTATGTCCTCCGTTATCCCTGGCCAGAAATAATGACAAGCTATACGCTGTCCTGTTGCGCTAATCCACATGTGACCACTAAAGGGAATAGCATGACCTAACTCCAGTACCTTTTCCCTATATGAACTGGGAAGGACCAGCTTTCTGTGACCAGCTGAACCAGTGCCGGCCTTCCTATATAACAATTTATTCTTCATATAGAATTTTCTTTTATTAGGAGGAGTATGGCTCTTTGGGAGTTTCTTATAACACGGCTTCAGTGACCTATCTTCAGCCTGTGCATTTCTCATCTCCTCTGGATGAGTATTTATAGGTTCATCTTCTTCCTTTCTGGATTGTGATCGGGTCTGGACTGCTGCTAAGACCACATGTCTCTTGGGATTCCTCAAGTAGACATAACGACACCCCAATATCAGAGGGTAGATGGGTGCGTCTATCACTGCTGCTCTGATTATCCCTTCCACATAGCGAGTTTTTACTGTTATCCTTGCAATGGGAAGTTTCATGAGTGGTAGGTCCTTGGTCGCCCCTTGTATCTCCACTGTTTCTGTGGTATACTGATCTGGGTTCACCAAGTGCGAGCTCACGACAGCATCAAAATCTAAACCTGTATCGTAGAGGCACCTAATGGTGACATCATTGCATACAACATCCTCACAAACTGGGGGGTGATAAGGTTCCTGCTGTCCAGCAGGTTTGTCCTTTACTTCCTGGTTCCCCCTTCTCATAGCAGCAAATTCAGCAGGTTTTCTTTTACAAAACTTTATGTCATGTCCCTCCTTCTTACAATACCGACAATACAATCTACCTTGATGAAAAGGTTTTCTTTCATCATTCTTTCTGTCATTGAAATGTGAGGTTTTATTTTTAAAATCATTTCGAGGCCTATCAAAGTTGTGCTTACCTCTGTTATCAAATTTATTATGGTTTTGAGGAGCCTTATAATGATCTACTGGTTTTTTCTTGATGCCAGCTACCTCTGCCTGGGCTGCCTGATACCTCTCAGCGACATTAATTATCTCACCCAGCCTCTCCGCGCCCTGTTCCATGAGAAACTTTCTCATGTCTGGAGCCATGGACTCTCTCATCTGTTCTATAAGTATCATCTCTTTGAGATCTTGGGTTTTCCCCAAAGAAGCCCATTTCTCCATATACGTTTCTAACCGGGCGGAGAACTGTGATAGGTCTCACCCGACAATAGCCTGGCATTCCTAAATTTCTTTCTATAAAACTCTCCGTTCTTTTCGTATCTTAACAGAAGAGCTTGCTTCAACATGTCATAGTTGTCTTGGTCATCCCTGCTTATTTTGGAAAACACTTCATAAGCTGTTCCCCGAAGACCCTGAGACAACTTTACCGCCCATTTTTCTCTTTCTAACCCATAAGTAGTGGCTAATACTTCATATCTGCTCAAATATGACTCGATGTCATCATCCTTTTCTACAAAATAGTCTAAATGGAACCCATGGCTGATTTGGAGGCCCCCTGACTAGCAGTAGCATCAGAGGTAGAGGGGCTGTGACCATTGTCCGGAGCAAGGCCTTGCAACTCTAACTCCCTTAGTCGCAACTCATGCTCTCTCTGTAATCTTTTATCTTCTGCCTCCCTTTGCTGTCGTTTTTCTTCTGCCTCCCTTTCGGCAGTCAACCTCTTTTCTTCTGTCTCCAATTTTCTCTCCTCTCAGCCTCTCTATCAGCCTCTAAGGCCCTAGCCTCCTTCTCAGCCTCAATCTGCAACCTTTTAATCTCCCTGGCTTCCTCTAACTGCATTTTCCTTTCCTCAGCTAACCTATGTTCTTCCCTAACAATAAATTTATCACATTCTGATGTGACATAGTCAATCAAGATTTGTCCCTCCATATTCATTTCCCTGGCAGTCTGCACAGCCGCAGAGCGAAACTTGGCCAGATCTGCCATCCTGATAAATACAAAATGTACTAACAAAGTTTCTAACTAAGTACAAATTTATTTAATTAATTCTGGGTTCTGACACTTTCTTCACTTCCCAAATCTTGGGTAATAATATATGGTGATTCCCTGGGAAAATTAAAATGTTGTTAATGCTAACCCAGACCCCAATGGATGTAGTACTAGAAGAAATTCAAATCCCGGACAAGCCTACCAATTATGAAGCAAAGTTTGATTTGCTGGGGAGGTTATGATGGTATCCTAAAAGAATGAAATCCGTGTCTGTATTAACCGTGTGAGGTCAAGCACATGTAGGCCCCTGACTTTAAAAGATGATGATGAAATATATGCAGGGAACCTAACGCTACCTCCCTAGATCTTACACGGTCACTATTTTGGCACTAGTGTCTGGTGTATGATGTACCTAGTGTCTAGGGGAGAAATGAAATGATGGTACACACAAAAACACTTTAATTTTCTATGAGGAAGTGAATAAAACCAGTGGTTACGTTTTTCTTTAAAATGAATGTTTTTTCTTTACAATTTAATCTGCCTGTCCAGCCATATCTTTTGGACAGGTCTTTGAAAATGAGGACAAGATAGTTTACAGAAAAGATCAACTAAAAATGTGTGGACAATTTGCCCAATAACTATAAAGTTAATATATATCTTTCCTGTGGGAATGTTCACAGCTTACACTTTATTCATCTAAGAGGGAGAGTCACTGTGTATGAGGGGCTGTAAATTCATCACACCCCATAAACTTCCTGAGTATGATTTGAAATACCAGTGTTTATTAAACGAAAGTGTCAGATATACCCAGTTGCTTAACACATCACCTGGGATTCCTTGTGGAATGATAATACAGTATGATGTTGCAGAAAATCTGAATCTCTCAAAATGCCCAAGCTCCTCCCGTTATCTTTTGACAGCATAAACGAATGGTCGGAGACTTGATGGCTTTATTCTCACTCAGCAGTTTTCCTGTTACCAGCTGGCAACAAGAAATAAAACCTCTGCAACAAAAGGACACCCTGGCCTTTTATATCTGATCACTTATTATATTTATTAGTTTCCTACGGTGATATGGGGTCAGCCTCGCATGCATTACAGGTACACTCGCCCCTAATTTTAAATGACTCACACCTTGCTGTGACCACACCTCAGTTCCCTATGGCAGATACGCCACTGTACGTTTACATAGTTTTCCTCAATAAAATAATGTGGAGTAACCACATTTCCTTTGGTATGATTTTCTCTTCTTTTCTTTTTTAAAAATAAATGCTTCAGGCGTGTTAAACAGTGTTCATGGAACACAGAGGCTTACTAACATATTCTAATGCAATAATTATTAAAACACAATCATGACAACATACATCAGTTAGATACAGTTCAAATGTGAGGACTCAACAATGTCTGCTCCCGGCACGTCCTTTACTTTTCCCAATAGCAGTATCTAACTTTGGCAGTAGGATTAAACATATTAAATTCATAAAGCATTCTTACCACAAATTTCAAGAAATATAAACAAATGACGCTGACTTGCAAAGAAGTGGCCTCAGTTTCTTCTGCACTGTCCAGACTGTGAATACTTCTTTATTTAATTTTAAAATTAACACAGCTGATTTCAGCGTATTTGAATGAACAGTTTTGTTCAACTGGCAATGAATAATGAAAGCCTTTTGCAAATATTTATTAGCACTGGCCAATCGAAAGCTTGCGACTACCAGAATTCAAATGTAGTTTTTGAAAAACAAAAATAATTCCAAACAAAATCTGCGTCTGGTAGTCGATTGGCCAGCCTGCTTTAGTTATGCCAATACAAAAAGATGTTAGTTTTGGGTAACAATTTTCCTACCGCTCCCCTCTCCTCCTATACTCTTTTCTAAGCTGGCATCCCCACTAACGTTATGAAAAAAAACAAGCAGGAACAACAGTCTGTCTGGTCGCGCGTCCGTAGACATTTAGTATTTTCTCAATAACTTGGCTAATACTTGGACTACCATATTATTTAAAACACATTCTTGCTCAGTGGATTCTAAGCTATACTATCATATAATTTTTATGGTCAGTTTCATTATGGTTTAGATTTTCAATTTTGTCACTGTCAATCGTCAAATAAAAATTTTACACAAGACGGCCATTCCCCCCCCCCTCTTTTCATCTCTCGCTAGCATGTATTTTCAAATAACTACTTGTTTTAGTGACATCAGTAATACTACCTCGAGGAGGAAATAAAATTGTCTGCGTGTTTGCCTCTGTTGGCTTTGTCACAGCGTGTAAATATGCATGGCATAATGTGTCAAGCGAAGCGGGGATTTGAGCGGCGGGTATTTGAATAGGCGTTAAATATTTGTATTGTCTCGTGTTACACTACCAAAAAATGTAAGGATTACTACTTATTACCAGCGTTAAAGTTAACTATTACGTTAATTCAGACAGTAGTTTGGCGGCACACTTCCGCAAAATCGTTAATTGTAAGTCTTGCCACAGTCTCTATCAGATCGGTAAAAATGTTAAAAATGTACGTCACAAGAAAAGCGAGTAGGTTTTAAACGGCGGGGTCGGTTCTAAGCCTGTCCACGGCATAAAATTCAGCGCTATGCTGGCGTGTGAGAGTATCACCGTCAGACACAATAGGGCGGGTTTATTTATTATCATTCTATGACTGAAATCTTACTGAAATGAGCGATTATTCTCGCAGATTTTACTACACAGTTGAAAAATAATTTGAATAATTATGGATCAAGAAAAGTTATCATCACAGTCGTTATGGATTGTGAAATGTTACAAGAGGTTCAAGTGGCAGCATATATTTGAACTTAGCTGCTAATGACGGTTCTGCTCCTTCTTATGGGTTGGTTCTTTTCACTCTGTTCACGCTCGTCTCTGGTCAAGGTTGTCGGGTGTTGCTCATTTCCCAGAAATGTCAAGGAGAGGCTACCAAGTGGGTCCTTCGTCTTAAAGCTTAGGCCACTGTTCCCTTCTTGTTCCAGAGATAGTACTTTCTGCTGGTACCACCAATAACTATGGTAAAAGAACAGAACGAAACGCTCTTCTGAGTACGGCGTTTTCCAACCCATAGTTATGGGTTCCTATCTTCCCATACCACCATCCCAATTAACTCAGACTTTACCCTCGATGACAATTAAATTTAATCCCTCGGGATAAAACTGCCTTTACATTTAAATAGAATAGCTTTAGCTTTACATGACATTTAAATGAAAAATTTAATAATACAGATAGAGTCTGTTTACATATATATCTCCACTGATTGAAAAGTGTTCACAATATAAATTGAACATGTTTTCATTTATGTTTTACACTGATTTGAAAAGTTTGAATACTTACATTAACTTTAAAATGAATATTTTCACATAGACATTTACACTGGTTTAAAGCTTGAGAACGTACATTAATTGTAAAGTGAATATGTTTATATGGACACTTACACTGCTTTGAAAATGTAAGTATTATACTTAGAATGTACATCATTTCTTTCATCTTTCCCCTCCCTGCTCCATATGGAACCTGGAACTACTTTATCCTTGTAGTTCTCTTTACGAAACTAGGAATAAAGCAATCACCAGCTCGCGCAGTGGTGGTTCATGAATCATCATTCTATACGCTGAGGTTGCCAGCCTCAAATAACTTTGACATCCATTAGCGAGTTTCACATATTAAACATCACATGGTATAATATCTATATATATATATATATATATATATATATATATATATATATATATATATATATATATATATATATATATATATATATATATATATATATGTTAGTTCACATGTTAGTAATAAAATATGAAATGTAAATCACAAGTTACGACAATCCTGGCTCACAGACTTTTTGCTCAGATGAATAAAAGAGACTGCCATCAATGGTACCTATACCTTGTAGCGGTATGGCAGCTTGCGTACCCTGACAATCCGCAGAGCTATGCCAGTGGGAGTTTTACTCCTGGTAGGTTCAACTAAGCTGGACTGGTCTGTGTGGGTAGGGGTCAGACAAAAGCTGGTACCCTGGTCCTCCAGGTTGGGGGTTTTAGCATAGGGCTGACACCCCTGTCTGTGTAAAAAAAACAATGAAGTTACGGAAACAGCAATAAATGAACAAACTTTGCTGCGGGATGGACATTCGGAGTCTGTGGCTCGTATGACTGTCAGTGGTGAAAGCCGAAAGGAAGCCACTGACATGAAAACGGATGTCCTGACCGCAAAACAGAATACAAGAATAGGTTTTTGGAATGTCAGGACAATGTACGAGACAGGTAAACTAAGACAGGTCACGGCAGAAATGAGAAACTATAGGTTACACATTCTAGGGATAAGCGAGAGCAGATGGACAGGGGCAGGAAAAGTTAAAACAGCAACAGGAGAAACAGTACTTTACTCTGGAAGAGAGGATGGACCGCACAATGAAGGCGTAGCCATTATTATACAGAAAGGAATAGAAAGGACATTACTGGAATGGAAACCCATCAACAACAGACTGATAAGATTGAGAGGGAGATTCACCAACACTACAATAATACAATGCTACGCACCAACGAATGATAGCGATGAGAAGGTCAAGGATGAATTCTATCAACAACTGCAGAAAGAAATGGAAGACACACCTAGATATGATCTTGTTATAGTAATGGGAGACCTCAATGCGAAAGTTGGTACACACAATACATATAATGAAAGAACAATGGGGAAATGCGGCAGCGGAACAGCAAACGAAAATGGGGATAAACTAATAAGTGTCTGTAGCATTAACAACCTGGTCATTGGAGGAACACTCTTCCCACATAAAGAAATTCACAAATTAACATGGGAATCACCAAATGGTCGGGACAGAAACCAGATAGACCACATCATGGTTAACGGTAGATGGAGACATGCATTACAAGATGTGAAGGTAAGAAGAGGTGCAGATGTGGGAAGTGATCACCATTTAGTAGTAGCAAAACTGAAAGTGAAACTAAGAAGGGCTGCACCAACTGTAACTACACAGAAAAGGTTTGACATCAGCAAATTGAAGGACTCCCTTACCAGAAAAGCTTTTGCGGCCGACATAAAGAAACGATATCAATTTGCCAAAAGTCAGGAAAAGACATTGACTGATGATATAAACCAGAATTTCAACACAATTTCAACAATATACAAAGAAAGCAGCAAATCGTGCTTGGGATTCCAGGAAAGGAAGAAGCAAGACTGGATAATGCTAGAAACATTAAACACCATAACGATGAGAAAGGAAATGAAGAGAAAGAAAACAGAAGCGAAGTCCCCCAGGTTAAAGCAACTATACAGTGAACAGTACAGTCAGCTGGACAAGGAAGTTAAACGCCAAACCCGAGAAAACAAAAGGAATTTCCTAGATGATCTTGCAAGACAGGCAGAGGAGGCAGCACTGAGAAATGAACAAAGCACAGTATACAAAATAACTAAATTCATCAGCGGAAAACGAGGTGCAAACAATATTACATTAGTAAGAGATAAGCAAGGTAATCTCATCACGACAGCAGAGGGACAGAAAACAAGATGGGCAGAGCACTTCAGAGAAACTTTGAACAAGGAACCACCAGAGACACAATTGAATGTTCCTGAAGCTGAAAACGATCTAGATGTGAATACAGACATTCCACGAAAAGAAGAAATCATCACAGCAATCAAAGGGTTAAAGAACGGCAAAGCTCCTGGCCATGATAACTTAAATGCAGAGCTATTTAAGACAGACCCTGAGCTAGCAGCAGAACTATTAGAACCATTATTTACACAAGTCTGGAAAATGGGGACAACACCATTAGAGTGGATCAAAGGAATAATTGTCAAATTGCCCAAAAAGGGAGATCTTGCAGACTGCAATAATTGGAGAGGAATCACTCTTCTCTCAGTTCCCAGCAAAATACTAGGCAGGATAATTATACAGAGAATTTCAAAGGCAGTAGATCACAAACTGAGGAAAGAACAAGCAGGATTTAGAAAGAACAGGAGATGTGTAGATCATATATTCACTCTCAGGAACATTATAGAGCAGTGCTCAGAATGGCAAAGACAGCTTTACATTAATTTTGTTGATTTTGAAAAGGCTTTTGACAGCATACATAGGGACAGTTTATGGAAAATACTGAGGGCTTATGGAATTCCAAGCTGCATAGTGTCAATCATAAAAAGCCTCTATGCCAACTTTACGTGTAGTGTTGGGCAGAGCAACCTAAGTTTGAGGTGAAGACAGGAGTACGACAGGGATGCCCCTTATCAACCACTCTATTTTTAACAGTCATAGACTGGGTGATGCGACAGACAACAGAGGGCAGTCCAAGAGGAATACGATGGACAACATTTTCTACATTGGAAGATCTGGAATATGCAGATGACATTGCACTACTAGCATATTCACATCAACACATCCAGGAAAAAACGGATAGACTCAATAAGTTTAGCCAGCAGGTGGGCTTAAACATCAATTTAAAGAAGTCTGAGGTCATGACGCTCAATGTGAGCAACCCTGAGCCCATATCAGTAAGGAATCAGCAATTGGTACAGACAGATACCTTCACATACCTAGGAAGCATAGTAACACCAGATGGTGGGGCAGGCAAAGACATCACCATCAGAATGAATAAGGCAAGAACAGCCTTCTTTAGCCTAAACAACATCTGGAAGTCCTCCCAATACAGCACAAGCACAAAATTAAGATTATATCAGAGCTGTGTGCTTTCTGTGCTTCTCTATGGTGCGGAATGCTGGAGAGTTACAGAGAAGGAAATGTCAAAATTGTCCTCTTTTCACACAACATGCCTAAGAAAAATTCACCGAATCTTTTGGCCGAATACCATCACTAACCAAGATCTGCTTATTCGTAGCAAGCAAGAGGACATGCACACCATCATAGCTGGCAGACGCTGGAGCTGGGTTGGTCATGTCCTCATAAGAGACCCCGATGCCA
Source organism: Oreohelix idahoensis (assembly GCA_024509875.1). Classification (NCBI taxonomy): domain Eukaryota; kingdom Metazoa; phylum Mollusca; class Gastropoda; order Stylommatophora; family Oreohelicidae; genus Oreohelix; species Oreohelix idahoensis. The sequence continues at coordinate 78,228 of JAMPIV010015599.1, forward strand.
TCACAAGAACAGCTATGCTTTGGACCCCTGAAGGAAAACGAAAGAGAGGCCGACCAAAAACAACCTGGCGGAGGACTGTGGAGGCTGAGATGCAAAGAATGAACCAGAGTTGGGGCACTGTACGAAGGATGGCCACCGACCGAGCAAAGTGGAATCAATTTGTTGTTGCCCTACAAGACGCCACTAGGCGTGATGGCCACTGACTGCTTTGACGGTCGGAGGCTAAGGATCAAAGAAGAAAGAAGAATAAAAGAGACTTGAATCGGCCTCTTACACGCGTCTGGGGTGTCGTTAATTTAATAAGTTCCATCTCTGACTTCGTGTGTGGTCCTTCAGCTTCCTCAGTCCCGATTTCCTTATTCAAAAGGCTAGAGATTTTCTGGGCTGTATTGTAAGTCCTGATAAATACTCCAATAAAAGGTGTCCGGTATGTTAAGAAGGAATTCTGAATTCTAATTCTTCACTGTAGCAAGTTCTGGTATCTTGGCGAGCGATTTCTCAGGTGAAATAGCTTGAGAAAATGGTCAGATTATATTCACTGCCTTCCCAAGCATTTGTAATGCGCGCCTCAAAGGATCAGCCAATCTGATTTGAATATGTTGCATGACTCAGCTAATGCAAAGTTTCAAACATTACTTTTCTGAAAATAGGTTGTAACCATCCGCTTGTCCTTGGGTAAAAACTTACGAACATTTCGATAACCTCATATAACAACGTGTTCTTAGTTTAACAATCATTACTTTATCAGAAAGTAATCTCTTATCTGTGTCTGTCCATCAGTTGTCTCCCCGCATTCCAAGCTTTGGTGATGCGCGTACCCACGTCTTATCAGTGATTAAGCACTGCGCTGAAGCGATATACGTGTTAATCTGTATACTGATATCAGCTGCGCCCACGATAGCGAACATGGTTAGGTCGCTGCCACTCCTTGCAACGGAGTGAGAAATTGATAACAACCAGACATGTCTACTTATCCCTGAGAAGCGTGTAAGGGGGAAAATACATAATATCTGCTACACAAAGCAGAAAAAGAAAGAACGAAAGAGCGACAAATGAAAGCACACAATAAAATCAGTACCACAAATGTGCCGATACTGCCGGAGTGAAACAAAGATCGAGAGGAGCCGCCCCGTTCTGTCACAACAACAGATTGGGATACCATCTATTCAACAAGTTAAAGATGGGAACTACTGATGAGTGTAACTGTGGCACCGATATAATGACTGCTGAGCATCTACTTCAAAGGATTCCAACATATGAGAAACAGAAAAAGCGCATATGGTCATCACCAGTATCATACCTGGAAAAACTCTACGGAGATATCAACAGCCTCAAACTGACCACTGCTTTCTTTGAACTTATTCAGGTTGACCATATGAGGGTGAACGAAGTAGAAGAAGAAGAAGAATATCTTTGTGAGCCTAGGGCTGCGGTAGGCAAGAAAGGGACTGCGGAGATCTACTTTAGAAACACTGAGCTCATTAAGGAACTGCCTTGATAAAATCATGCTTGTTTTCAGGATTCACAGTACAATAGTTGGAACAAGTGTAGTCTAAATGTGACTTTCATCTCTGCCAGGCGTTCTTCTTCCCGGAGTTCCATGAAATGAGCAGTGAAAAATTCGAACTAAAGGATATGTTACCGACTTGTAACACTTAACTTAAAAGAAAATAAAATCGTGTTCCTATCTTATGCAGATCCCGATTGTAGTGAAATGCTGTAACTAGTTCGCGAGTTTACCCTGATAACGCAGAAAAGGTGCGTTAATACTCGCACTTTTAAATGCCCGCTGGAAAAGGGCTAGACATAAATTTCCCTAGCCATAAGCTAGAGATGTTCCAAACCATTCCCTGTGTATCTACAGGTAGATCGCGACTGCCGTGCAATACTATCATTAAGTTTCGTCAGTGTGTGTCCTGTCCATCGCTAGCATCTTCTTCTCACCTCTTGTTCCATTGGCACTTGTCTGGTTCAATATATTAGATACCTGGGAATCATGTTCATTGGGCTTGGTAGAATGGATAGAAGAAAAAGACATAATATGTCAGAAGGCTAACGCTAGGAGGTGTGGCCGTTGGCATATGCTACCTCTTAAAGTGATGATGATGTATACAGTGAGGTTCGTATCACGATCCCACATTGGGCAATTAGGCGTTGTGATGACTCACGTTAAAACACCACGTAGACAACCATTACATCACAACGACAGATGATGGGATGAGTAACATCTAGCAAAATACTGCACTAGGTCAGCGGTAAATATTAAAGACGATGTTTATTTACAGCTTTGGTCATCAACCAGTTGAAAGTCATAATTCATGCCCAACCTTTCCTCTGAGGCGGGTCATTTCCCATAATAACAATGTTCATAGGCAACTTTTGAAAACAAATCTTCTCTCGCTTGGGCACATTTATATGGAGATCAAGCTATTGCCCACGCAGCATGATCCCCTCTCCATGTAGCCGGTAGACCCAGGGGAACGGCAGTAGCCGATACAGTTTAGTAACAGTCAAGTCGCAGAAGTTGCCAGAATATTGTCGAATCAACATTAGACTGCCTTAAGGACTCCGACTCCGGATTTATCCTCAGAGTTTACTCCCGAAGCTTTTCCCGTAAACGGATATTCCCGCAAGGCAGTGACGGTTGGGAATAAGAGGTTTGCCTTCTCCTAGATAGGCTACCAACCAAAACGCCAAGGATAAGAATGTTACAACATGTGAAATAAGATACCACAGGATAGAAATATCACGACATGTGAAATGTGGTACAGGATAGAAAGGTCACAACAACTGAAATTAGATAGCACACGATAGAAAGTTCACAATGTGTGAAATGAGACAGCACGTTACAGAAAGATCACATTCCTGTGGTACAAGAAGATTACCATACGTGATATGAAATAGCTAATAAAATGTGAAAACAGCGGCAGTAGACACAGAACCAGTGTGGTGAGTTGGGATTATATAAATATTTATAGGGGACTTAGTGTACTGAATGAGATCAGCTGTGAAGGTCTCTGTATCTAATAAGGTTGGTGTGTTACAGAGAACCTTGCTTGCTACCACATTTCGACCTCAATCAGACTTATTCTTGAATTGTATGATGACTTCGTTTAATGTCTAGGGTTATGATAGTGATGAAGAGTAAGTTCACAACAACCAACAGACAGATAAACACCTAAGTAAAGTTTCACAACAATTTACAACTCTATGACAATCACAAACACATAACACTCTAAAGATTTATCTTAAGTAAGTCAAGTGTTAAATTTTATACAATGTATTAGCTTTTCAATATATAGATATCCTGATCCTACTACAATGTGAATCAGGAATCACAATCAAATGTAAGCACAATGTTTATGTACAAAAATTTATACAAAAGATCTTTGTCCAGACATATAATAGTATTGTAATATAAGTGTAGTGTTGTGATGGGTTATTATGAGGTAATACTGGCTTTTAGTGCTAGGTTGTTGTTTGTCATCACGACTTCATGTGTTTGTTACTGGTGGAAATAATATTAAAGGATTCACAGATTCTGTTTCTTTAAAATTTCTGTCCCTTTTGTCTTTATAATAAAGTTCAGTTCAGGGTTAGTCTATTCAAGGTTGGGCTTTACGTGCTGACATGCTCTTATCTCATAATGCAGCTGCAGGAAACCTGTATCCTCTGCTCGCTTGCTTCTCAGTTTGATAATATGATAGACAATGACCGCTATCCTGTGCAGGGAGTCTCCTGCCAACTTTCTGGATCACGCAGTACTCAGTCCGGACGATGCAATATCACCATCTATACCACTGTCCCTGAAAGTGAAGGTTATGCATCCTTCTTACTAACTAGTATACAATATTATTCCACACAGAAGTACATGACAGTACAAACAAACATAAAGTTCAGCGCTTTAGGCCAACTGCTAGCTTTTCATGTGACAATATACACCAGTATTCCTCTCCCTAATGGTTACAACGCCTCTGCAATTCCAGCTGTAATCCCTTCCATACAATAGGATAGGTGTTATGTTACTATATGGCAATCCAATATATATATATATATGCAGTTATACTCCTCTCTGACAATCTTTTACATGGTGGAGCAATATCTAGGCTTTGCCTCATGTTTGCTACTGAACCGCACACATACAGACATAATTTTTCATTTCACATTCAATTTTCATATAAATACAGATCAAAAATGTCTAGCTTACCACAATTCGTAAGGAAAACACACTAAAGATGACTGGCACAGTTTGATCTGCGGTATGTCCAAGCTGTTATCATATATTTAATTTTGGATACACTGCTTGCTCTCATCTCTCAAATGTGTAACGATATGGCGTCCCCTCTAAGATTTCTTCTGCCAATATCCAGTGCATTGACCAATCGTTTTGAATATATTCAAAAGAGTACCCAGTCATTCCAACATTTTCATTCACTTCTGCTCCGTTTCTAGGCATTTATTTGTTATTCATAGGTCACCCAATCCAATTTCTTTTAACTTCAAAGTTCAGCCAATGGCCTCCCACGTACTATCTTAGACTTCCTGTCACTACTATGTTTCAACAAAATTCAGTGATTTCCATCCCAAGCAGATATGACCAAATCTGACAGTATCTCTGTTCTCTATATGTTTCATTACCAATATCTAATTATCTAATGAACTTTTTAGATAATTTATTACATATTCCTAGTCCACTAGCCTTCCTGTACACGAATATATGATTTTCAAGGGGCTAAGTGGTGTAGTTAAGAATACGATCTTTTTTCGATGTTAAGTGTTTAATTTCAACTACCACCTGTTCAATCCTTTACGACTGTACTATCAGTATAAAGTCAGAAGCACTACGTAAAAATCAGGTTTCCTAATAAGAATTAAACCTGTTTTCAAAACTTAACATCGTATCGTTAGTTTTTTTCATCACTGTTTATTTGAAAAAATTAGGCCATGCACACTGCGAGTTGGTTTATTTTTTAAACACACGGCGAGCTGCTTGTGTGACCGTGTTCCACAGTCCGTCTCTCTCTCTCTCTCTCTCTCTCTCTCTCTTCGTCTAAGCCCGTCTGTCTTTCCAAGGCTAACTTTGTGCGCGATTTTGCACTAGTGTTAGTTTTTAAAATCAAGGTCGTTCAGAAGATTGTACTACACATTCTATTTTTAGAACTACGTTTATCGCCGTATCGCTAGGCTTAAGCATTTTATTTAGGAACGAACGAATTAGGACAAGTAGAATTTTTGTGTTAGCCATTACGGCGTTATACAACTAAGGCGTTATCTATACAGGGAAAGCACTGGTCCTTCTCCATTCTTCTTCCTATCGTATTATTTCGTTCTGCTTTACATTTATGTTCTAATGTATATATGGGTATTAGAATTTTTCACCACAATTCTCCCCACTTAAAACAGACATTATATGTCAGTCCCTAATTCTATATACACATAGATAAATTTCTATCTATGCCTGGTGATTACCTTGAGTCTCATCGCACGGATGGCGGCTTAGAAAATCAGCACCTAGGTTAGTTTTTCCAGAAATATATTCTATACTGAACTGATATGGCTGTAACAGCAAAGGCCAGCGTAGTAACCTAGCATTTTCATGCCTTGCTTGCGCTAGAAAAGCCAGGGGTTTGTGATCTGTTTGTAACTTGAATGCCTTCCCATACAGATAAATATTGAATTTCTTGATCGCCCATTTCACTGCGAGACATTCTTTTTCACTAGTTGAATAATTTTTTTCAGCTGTATTCAACTTACGACCAGCATATGCCACTGGGGTTAATTCCCCATCCAGTGAATCTGACTTCTGTAACAGGGTGGCACCCAACCCTAGATTACTAGCATCCGTTCTCATAATGAATTCTTGACTTAAGTCAGGTAATTTCAAAATAGGTTTGCTTGTGAGCTTTTCCTTCAATTCTTGGTATGCTAATTCACACTGTGCTGTCCAGGTAATTCGATCTGGATTTCCTTTGCGTGTCAAATCAGTTAACGGTGCACATATGGAGTTAAAGTTTTTGATATATTTTTGGTAGAAACCACATAATGAGACAAAGGATCTCACGTCTTTCTTTGTTTGTGGCCTCGGTGCTTTTCTCAGTTTCTCCAAGTTCTTGGGGTCAGGGGTCATGTTTCCCTGATGGACTGTGTCCCCCAAGAATTCTAATTCTTTACATCCAACGCAACATTTGGTTGGTCGGGCTGTCAAATTCGCTTCTCTAACTCGATCAAACAACATGTTCAGAGAGTTAATGTGTTCCTCAAACGTTTCTGTCGCTACGAGGATATCATCCATGAAGTTTGTGATGCATGGATTATTCAGGGGATCCAACAATTTTCTCATCATTCTAGAGAAGACACTGGGCGCATTTTTCAATCCAAATGGCAATCTGTTAAATTCATAGTGTCCCTCTGAGGTACTAAAAGCTAGATAAGGTCTAACCTCAGGCTTTACTGGATCTGTTAGTAGCTTTTGCTCAAATCCACATTTGAGAAATATTTAGCTTTATTCAGCCTGGCAAACAGCTGATTTGTATCCGGCAATGGATCCACCTGACCTTCTGTGATAGCATTCAATCTCCTGTAATCTATACAGAGTCTATGTTCTCCAGAGGGCTTTCTCAATAGAACCACACTGGAACTATACTGAGATTCACTGTGTGAAATAATTCCTTCCTTCAACAGATAGTCTATCTCTTCCTTCAAAGCTTTCTCCTTAGCAAACGGAATCGAATATGGTTTCATACAGACAGGTGTGGGGTCTATCAGTTTCATATCATATTCTAATAGGTTTGTATGCCCTGGTCGGTCTGTTAACACCTCTGCATGATTATTTAGAACCTGTTGCACTCTCTCTTTCTGAGTTTTCGTTAAATGTGTACTGATTTTCACCTGTGCAGCTGTCTCACAGGGGTGTAATGGATATTCAAATGATGAAAGTGGTTCTTTTTTCATCTCCATTGCAATAGACAAGGTCAGCAAATGTGTCTCTTCCTGATTTTCTCTTTCCAAATATTTCTTCAGGAGATTCACATGATAGATTTTTCTTTCCCCTTTTTATCTATCTTATAATTTGTTCTAGACACCTTCTCTAGAACTGTATATGGACCTTGCCATCCAATTTGCAACTTATTCTGGCTACCGGGTAGAAGAAGCAGTACCTTCTCTCCCACAGCCAAATCTCTGTCTTTTGCTTTCTCGCCTATTTTTCTATGCACCGGTATGGTCTCTTCCACTAGAAGCACTGTAGTGATGATTTTTCTTCCCAGAATCATCATTCACAAAACGACCGCTACCAATTTTTTTCTTGGGGCTCTCTCCCCACTTAAAATTCTTTGTGAGAGATCTCCTCTCTCTTTTATCTTCCTCCAGTTCACATAAGTCCGATTGAGGGATTTTCGGCCTATTCTGGGGTAAGACATCTCTTTGTACTCGCTGCATAGTGGCCATGGTAAAACATCCAAGTGAAGATTGTCCGTGAAAATGGGGCTCCCATTCCACTTTGTACACTTTATTAAATTTATTTTTCTTTTCAGTGTCAGGCCTAAGTTTGCCCCGTGGCGTGTCTAGGTCCTGCTCACTGTTCCCACTTGTGGGTGTTCCCTCATGTAATATGCCACATCTTTCTACAAAATTCTCAATGTCAATCATTGCCTTGGGCCAATAATAATTGTGAGCCACCTTTTGAATGATGGTACCTATTTTCTCATGGTCCCCATCTTGTTTCACATGTAAGCTCCTTATTAACTCTACCCTATACTTTTTAGGAAGTACCAGCTGTCCCTGACCATTTGATCTATATCCAGCCTTCCTATAAATCAATTTATTCTTCAAATAGAAGTCTCCTTTTCCTGGAGGTGTATGACAATTTGACAATTTCTTAAAACAAGGCTGGAGGGTCTTATCCCCAGCCTGCGCCTTCCTCATCTCATCTGGAGTGGTATCTATCAGAATATCCTCCTCCTTTTTAGAGGTCGACCTGACCTGAAGGGTGGCCATATACACATGTTTCCTTGTACAACGGTCAGTATCATGATTGTCCATCCGACAAACTTTACACCACTTCTTTCCTTGGTTGAAAGATTTTCTTTCATCAAATTTCCTTTCATCGAATTGTGGGGTTTTATTTTTATTATCATACCGTGGCCTATCAAACTGGTGCTTACCTTTGTTCTGATCTCTAGGATCAAGCTTATTAAAGTTTTGTGGTGCCTTAAAATTGTCTACCTGTTTCTTTTTATTACTAGTTACTTCTGCTTGAGCTGCCTGATATCTTTCAGCGACATTTAGTAACTCACCCAGCCTCTCTGCACCTTGTTCCATGAGAAACTTTCTCAGGTCTGGAGCCATGGACTCTCTTAGCTGCTCTATAATGATCATTTCCTTGAGATCTTGGGTTTTCCCCAGAGCAGTCCATTTCTCCAAGTATGTCTCTAACTGTGCAGAGAACTGGTGATATGTCTCACCTGACAGTAGTTTAGCATTCCTGAATTTTTTTCTATAAAATTCTCCATTCTTTTCACATCTTAACAAAAGAGCCTGCTTTAACATGTCATAATTGTCTTGGTCATCTCTGCTCATCTTGGCAAAAACTTCATAAGCTGTACCACGAAGCCCTTGTGATAACTTTAGGCTCCACCTTTCTCTCTCTAAACCATACGTGGTAGCTAAAAGTTCATATCTATTTAGGTAACTTTCTATGTCATCGTCTTTCTCGACAAAATGGTCAAAATGAAAACTCATAGCTGAGGTTGAGGCTGCCTGACTGCCAGTAGCATCGGAGGTAAAAGGACTGGCACCATTTTCAGGAGCATGGCCTTGAATTTCTAACTCTCTTAGTCGTAATTCATGCTCCCTCTGCAATCTCCTATCTTCTGCTTCCCTTTCTGCAGCTAATCTTCTTTCTTCTCTTTCTATAGCTAATCTCTTTTCTTCTCTTTCTGCAGCTAATCTCTTTTCTTCTGCTTCCCTGTCTGCAGCTAATCTCTTTTCTTCTGCTTCCAACTGGAGCCTCTTTATTTCCGCCTCACGATGCGCCTCCATCTGTAACCTTTTAGCCTCAGCCTCCATCTGTAACCTTTTAGCCTCAGCCTCCATCAGTAACCTTTTAGCCTCAGCCTCCAGTGCCCTAGCCTCTTTGTCAGCCTCAATCTGCAACCTCTTAATTTCCTTGTCAGCCTCTAACTTTCTTTCAGCTTCTTTCTCTAATCTTTTTTCTTCCCTGGCAGTAAATTTATCACATTCTAAGGTCACATAGTCAATCAAGACTTGACCATCCATGTGCATTTCCCTGGCAGTCTGTACAGCCGCAGATCGAAACTTTGCCAGGTCAGCCATTTTCTAACAGGCAAATTTATACAATGTCTAACTAAACAATTCTATCCATGACTAATTATAATAAGGACAACCACAAGCACTGAAAGCTCAACCTTATTTATTTTCCACCCAAGAATACCTTTTTAATTTTTATAATTCCCTGAAGTGAGCTACCCAATATAATTGGTGTTTTGAAAAATTCAAATCCCTGACGAGCCTCCAATATATGTGGTGAGTTGGGATTATATAAATATTTATAGGGGACTTAGTGTACTGAATGAGATCAGCTGTGAAGGTCTCTGTATCTAATAAGGTTGGTGTGTTACAGAGAACCTTGCTTGCTACCACATTTCGACCTCAATCAGACTTATTCTTGAATTGTATGATGACTTCGTTTAATGTCTAGGGTTATGATAGTGATGAAGTGTAAGTTCACAACAACCAACAGACAGATAAACACCTAAGTAAAGTTTCACAACAATTTACAACACTATGACAATCACAAACACATAACACTCTAAAGATTTATCTTAAGTAAGTCAAGTGTTAAATTTTATACAATGTATTAGCTTTTCAATATATAGATATCCTGATCCTACTACAATGTGAATCAGGAATCACAATCAAATGTAAGCACAATGTTTATGTACAAAAATGTATACAAAAGATCTTTGTCCAGACATATAATAGTATTGTAATATAAGTGTAGTGTTGTGATGGGTTATTATGAGGTAATACTGGCTTTTAGTGCTAGGTTGTTGTTTGTCATCACGACTTCACATGTTTGTTAGTGGTGGAAATAATATTAAAGGATTCACAGATTCTGTTTCTTTAAAATTTCTGTCCCTTTTGTCTTTATAATAAAGTTCAGTTCAGGGTTAGTCTATTCAAGGTTGGGCTTTACGTGCTGACATGCTCTTATCTCATAATGCAGCTGCAGGAAACCTGTATCCTCTGCTCGCTTGCTTCTCAGTTTGATAATATGATAGACAATGACCGCTATCTTGTGCAGGGAGTCTGCTGCCAACTTTCTGGATCACACAGTACTCAGACCGGACGATGCAATATCACCATCTATACCACGGTCCCTGAAAGTGAAGGTTATGCATCCTTCTTACTAACTAGTATACAATATTATTCCACACAGAAGTACATGACAGTACAAACAAACATAAAGTTCAGCGCTTTAGGCCAACTGCTAGCTTTTCATGTGACAATATACACCAGTATTCCTCTCCCTAATACAACGCCTATGCAATTCCAGCTGTAATCCCTTCCATACAATAGGATAGGTGGTATGTTACTATATGGCAATCCAATATATATATATGCAGTTATACTCCTCTCTGACAATCTTTTACATGGTGGAGCCATATCTAGGCTTTGCCTCATGTTTGCTACTGAACCGCACACATACAGACATAATTTTTCATTTCACATTCAATTTTCATATAAATACAGATCAAAAATGTCTAGCTTACCACAATTCGTAAGGAAAACACACTAAAGATGACTGGCACAGTTTGATCTGCGGTATGTCCAAGCTGTTATCATATATTTAATTTTGGATAACACTGCTTGCTCTCATCTCTCAAATGTGTAACGATATGGCGTCCCCTCTAAGATTTCTTCTGCCAATATCCAGTGTATTGACCAATCGTTTTGAATATATTCAAAAGAGTACCCAGTCATTCCAACATTTTCATTCACTTCTACTCCGTTTCTAGGCATTTATTTGTTATTCATAGGTCACCCAATCCAATTTCTTTTAACTTCAAAGTTCAGCCAATGACCTCCCACGTACTATCTTAGACTTCCTGTCACTACTATGTTTCAACAAAATTCAGTGATTTCCATCCCAAGCAGATATGACCAAACCTGACAGTATCTCTGTTCTCTATATGTTTTATTACCAATATCTAATTATCTAATGGACTTTTTAGATAATTTATTACATATTCCTAGTCCACTAGCCTTCCTGTACACGAATATATGATTTTCAAAGGGCTAAGTGGTGTAGTTAAGAATACGATCTTTTTTCGATGTTAAGTGTTTAATTTCAACTACCACCTATTCAATCCTTTACGACTGTACTATCAGTATAAAGTCAGGAGCACTACGTAAAAATCAGGTTTCCTAATAAGAATTAAACCTGTTTTCAAAACTTAACATCGTATCGTAAGTTTTTTTCATCACTGTTTATTTGAAAAAATTAGGCCATGCACACTGCGAGTTGGTTTATTTTTTAAACACACGGCGAGCTGCTTGTGTGACCGTGTTCCACAGTCCGTCTCTCTCTCTCTCTCTCTCTCTCTCTCTCTCTCTCTCTCTTCTTCTTCTTCTTCATCTTCTTCTTCTAAGCCCGTCTGTCTTTCCAAGGCTAACTTTGTGCGCGATTTTGCACTAGTGTTAGTTTTTAAAATCAAGGTCGTTCAGAAGATTGTACTACACATTCTATTTTTAGAACTACGTTTATCGCCGTATCGTTAGGCTTAAGCATTTTATTTAGGAACGAACGAATTAGGACAAGTAGAATTTTTGTGTTAGCCATTACGGCGTTATACAACTAAGGCGTTATCTATACAGGGAAAGCACTGGTCCTTCTCCATTCTTCTTCCTATCGTATTATTTCGTTCTGCTTTACATTTATGTTCTAATTTATATATGGGTATTAGAATTTTTCACCACAACCAGAAATCTGGAGTCTAGTAAGTTGGTACAACAACACCAGGCACCAGCTGCACAGAAAAATTGGCAATAAAACAAAGTAAGGACATTTGACCAGCATGCAGCTTAATCAGCTACCATCTACGGCCTTCAACATCTAGCTTCAAAGTGAGGCGACGCATTAGCTATAGAGAAAGATGGTCATACTAGGTTAATGAAATCTAGACGACACACAGCGTCGCGCTGGTCAAACCAACCCACTAGACGACACACAGCGTCGCGCAGGTCAAACCAACCCACGTCGCAGAAGAATGACAAAATGCTTCTCCTCCCATCATTTTAATAGGTAATTGGGAGTCGCGCTGGTGTAATGGCTACGACGTTGTACTGGCGACCAGGTTTTCATGGTTCAAACCCGGGCGTCAGCGTTTGAAGGAATGTTTACGACCGGAAATTTGACTGAATAACCTGAACGGCTCCTGCACATAAATCCCGTGTGGATGGGAAGGAGCGAAGCTCCTTACCAGGTTGGAAGGAAAGTCCACTGACCCCCCAGCATCGCAATGACATGTCATTAGGCCAAATGAGCTGGAAAGCTTGAGTGCCGCTGGTTAGAGGGAAAAAAAAGGTAATATGTTGAAAGAAAAGTATGTATCATTTGCGTTATTCCGTTATACGACTGCCTTACTAGCTCCATATCGTTAGAGTTATCTTTATTCACGCTGTATATGTTTTCTCCAATTTTAAAAGCTATTTTTCTTCTTCGGAGTTTTAGAGGAAAGATCCAACAGTTACACAGTCTATGAAAAACCAATATCTCTGCCAATAATATAGCTTCAGAAAAAAAACAAAAAAAACAAAGAACCAACAAAATATATACATCCACTGTTTTATTCTGGCACGACATTACATACAACTATTTTAGAACTCGATAAAAACTGAACGACATTACATAATAGTATTTTCCTTCAAGTAATAATTGTTTCGTCTCGTGTAGTTTCCGGAAGTCTCTGAAGAGACAAGGAAAAAATATGACTACTACATGCCAGGAATGTCAAACAAAACGACTAATATAAGGATGTAAATGGTGCTGGCAACCTCATGGAGACAAACCAAATTACCATAGAAACTACAGCTGCAAGAGGATGTGACCTCTTGCGTGGTGCAGGTTTCCTGCAAGACGACAAGCTGCAGTGGTTGTTTCATGCCCCGTAAGGGGCGCAAATAAAAATTATGATGATCAATACATTTTCAACTAATCCAGGCTAATGCTGTATATTAAATTACACCGGACCACAAAATATGTTATATTTGGATATGCGCCATAGTATAACCGATGGATCTTGTTCCCAAGTTGAACGTGGCGCACTCGCCATAACGATGTAAAACTTCTTCTTTTTTTAAAAAACTAAACTAAACTAGGTTACTTTCACGTAACCCAGGCCCCATTAATGTAAACAGTAAACTTCTATAATCTAATGCTACGTTCATGTCAAAGGTCACTGAGAAAACGTTAGAACAATAAATATGATCTTAACTCTTACCTGTAACCATGAGAGTCACGTGATGTCTAAGATGCCTCATCCTGGAACTGACCTGGCACTCGTAGACTCCGGAGTCTTTCAGCTGAACATCTCGAATGACCAGGTTCCACTTGGTGCCCCCGTTGTCATGCTCCACTGAGTAGCGTGGATCTTCGCTAAACGACATGTAACCCACGCTGATAGGAGTAGGGTCGGAGGCCAGGCGCCAGACAACCTGCTTAGTAACAAGAGAAATGAGTGGCGTAAGGGAAGAAGTGATTGAGAGAATGGGAAGACTTGAGAAAAGTAGTGAAATGTGGGGAAAAAACAATAGGATAAGTAGGCTGAATAGGTAAGTTAATAAAGACAAAACAGCATGCATGTCAGTTTTACAAAGGAGTAATGCAGGTAATTTTCTGGGGAGAAAAAAAAGTGGGGGGGGGGGGGGGGGGAAGGGGGGTTTCATCAGATACAACCACAAACAAAAGACATAATGAAAGTAGATAAAGCAAATATATACAGGTATACCTTGCTTTATTGCGCTTCGCTTTATTGCGCTTCGCAGATATTGCGCTTTTTTTCAAATTAGTTATGTTTATTTATTAGAACGTGCCTTCTTCTTCCGATAGATTTGGCTCAAATGATAAAGATTTGCATTTTTTTTTTTTTTTTTTTTAGCAATAAAGTATTTTTAATTTTACGGTACATTTTTTTTTAGAGCTAGCGCTATTGCGCACTTAATAGACATAGTGTAAACATGATTTTAGGCTTTTATATGCACTGGGAAGCCAAAATAATGGGTATGACCCGCTTTATTGCAATCTTCGTTTTATTGCGGTGGTCTGGAACCGAACCCGCAATATCTCCGAGGTATACCTGTAATAGCTAACAACACAGGGTAGAAAATACATTTTTTAAGTGTACAGGCACACACGTACACATGCATATCACCACAGGGGCGCATTCCCATAGTCAGTTATGACTGAAGGGGCTATTATTATTATTATTATTACTAGTTTTGCTGCGGTAATGATTGAAAATATTTGTTATAGTATTTGGTCATCTGTTGGTTTTACTGCGTCGATGAACAAATGACTCTTTGAATACTTCTTATTATTTAGTCTTCTGTAAGTTTTACCACGCTGATGAATGAATGAATTTTTGTGAATACTTCTCATTTATTGTTTTAGTTTTCTGTTGGTTTTACTGCATTAATGAATAAATAAATCTTTAAATACTTCTCACTATTTTTTCATTTAATGGTTTTACTGCCGAAGGTCCAAAGTTGTACTATTCACTTCTGATTTGAGCGTTCTATTAATTCTCTATTTTCTCAGAGGCCCCACGCCCCACCAAGGTTAACTTACATGGTGGTTTCACAACTGTATTACCTAATATTTACACCTTAATGTTATTCATATTAAGCATTATACTGTTTTTATTTTTTACTTGATTCCCATGGGAGTCATTAGCGACAAGCAAGCTTCATCGAAAGAAATGTGCAGCACTGCTACAAGATCTTACGCACTTAGGGAAATGAGAGAGATTTTCAAGTGTTGAGAAACGAGACTAAATTACATTCAACAAAGTTCCCCCGGACAGCCTTAAGATAATAAAGCAATTATGTAGAAATCGAAAGAAATGAACGTAAATATTATATAAATCCGATTGCCCATGTTTACCAAACTGCTACTTCAACAGAAACAGAAAATAAGCAGCAATGGAAATATAATTAGTCATCAGCCCTGTTAAATAGATATGAAGAGGGCTTCTTCAGAGATCAAACACCCACAATTCTTACAGGCTGCATGATGATATAAATGTGAAGTTTGAAATCTGTACTACGTAAAAATGCCCCCCCCCCCCCCCCCCCCCCCCCCCCCTTTTTTTTTTTTTTTTTTTTGCACACGTGGGTTCTCTAAACTTAATAACCGGTGATAAGCTACAGAGAAATGGTGGATCTTTTCTATGAAGATCTTCGATGCTCACAATAATTGAGCTGGCGGCGTATCCTTCATTTTCCATTTCTTTCCACTTATTAATTTCCTCATAAAACTTGTAACCTGCACATCTTGTTAATGCAATTCTCTCCACATTTTGGAGGGATGCGCTAGATGCCTTAAACTTATACATTATGACCATCAGTTATATTAGAACGCAGGTTCAGATGTAATTGACATTCCGTTCTCACGATTTGTTTAAACAAAAGCTGCGTATGAGTCATAACTATGTTTTTGTTATGAAAACATTTCTTGTGTTACCTACTTATTTCAAGTTAGTTAAAAGTTAATTTGGCCGTGAACCATCATCATTCTTTCTACTGGAACACAGTTATTCGTTCAAACAACACGACAGTTATGTTTTTCACCTTACAACAGAATTTACGATGTCGTAAATGTTGACCTTGTTTCCAGTCGTCTGCTATCAGAACATCAGTTAGTTGTTGCCATAGTTATGTAAGCAGCTTATCTATTATTATATTTATTTCCCCAGACCTTAATATAAGGATAAAATCGAAATGACGTTCGCTGAACGCTACATATTTTCGTACCATTTACATCTAGGGTTAGGGGTGGAGCTAGGGTTGGGGTTGGGGTTAGAGTTAGGGTTGGAGCCAGACAAGAACTAGAGCCAGACGAGAACTAGAGTCAGACGAGAACTAGAGCCCGGCGAGAACTAGAGCCAGACGACAACTAGAGCCAGACGAGAACTAGAGCCAGACGACAACTAGAGCCAGACGAGAACTAGAGCCAGAGAAGAGCTAGAACCAGATAAGAACTAGAGCCAGACAAGAACTAGAGCAAGAAGAGAACTAGAGCCAGACGAGAACTAGAGCCAGTAAAGAACTAGAACCAGACAAGAACTAGAGCCAGACGAGAACTAGAGCCAGACGAGAACTAGAGCCAGTCAAGAACTAGCGCGAGACGAGAACTAGAGCCAGAGAAGAACTAGAACCAGACAAGAACAAGAGCCAGACGAGAACTAGAGCCAGACGAGAACTAGAGCCAGACTTAAAGGGAATAAAGAAGACACGAAAAGACCTTCGATGGCATAGGACAGGCAGGTGTGGCAGGTGTGGCATGAATCTGTTGAAGTCATTTGCTCCCCGCCGCGAAGCTAAAGGGTAATGTTAATTATGACGATTGGAGAACCAGAAAATGTTGGATTACCTGTACACAAGAAGGTCTATGAAGAAATATTCATTTCTTAGTACTGTACCATAAAGTATGTTATTTAAGAACTTTATTTATCTATAATTTTTAATTATGTGCATGTAATCCAATCGATTTCATCTTGGTGTCAGCGTAACCGGGAAATGTCGCTTTACGCGGGGTAACGTGCCAGTTATGTCTCTTTGTGACTAACCCCACTTCTGAGTCCTTGGTGCCACGGTGTACTTAAAGTATTTGGCACCTGCGGTGGATCC
Organism: Oreohelix idahoensis; assembly: GCA_024509875.1. NCBI lineage: Eukaryota > Metazoa > Mollusca > Gastropoda > Stylommatophora > Oreohelicidae > Oreohelix > Oreohelix idahoensis. Next base: position 95,157 of record JAMPIV010015599.1, read on the forward strand.
TACTTTTTTTCGTTCTCCTCTCTAACCACATAAATAAACACAGAAAAATATATTTGCAAGTAAATTTTTAAACTGTACAGTACTGTCATAACAGTGCCTAATGGCACCCCGTCCTGGTTGTGATTCAGGGTGAACCGCCCCCCTCCCCCTTTAGTATGTCACTGTCTAGGTAATGGTTACAGCATGAACAGAATGGTATTTCTGAAATAAGTGCTCACCCAGGGGCTCTTCTAAAGTTTTAATCAGACTACTAAGCCGGAAGTAGATTTTTTTACTGCTCGAAAGCAACAACAACAAAATCAAACAGTCTAGTAAAAACCTAATTCAATATTTAATACCCTTTAGATCTCCAAGGAGCATAGGCCTTCAACAAACACATGCCAAGTCTTCCTGTCCTGTGCCATCCGCTCAAGTTCTTTCCATGTTTTCCTCATCATTTTCACCTCTGTTTCCAGTTCTCTTCTCTATGTATTTTTTGGTCTACCTCTGCCTCTCTTTCCCTGTGGATTCCAGAACAAGGACTGCCTTGTAATGCTATCAACGGGTTTCCTCAATGTGTGTCCTATCCATCGGCAGCGTCTTCTTCTCAACTCTTGTTCCACTGGCATTTGTCTGGTTTTTGTCATCAGTTCCACATTTGTGACTTTGCCATACCATTTCAGTCCTTCTATTCTACGCAAGCACCCGAAGTAGATTTTTTTACTGCTCGAAAGCAAAAAAAAAAAAAAAAAACATCAAACAGTCTAGTAAAAACCTAATTAGGAATAGAAATTGTTAGAATGGATTTTTAATAAAGCGTTGGAAGAAACATAATGTCCCAGAAGATTGGCAGACAGTCTTATAATACCAGTCGGAAAGAGGATAGAAAATCCCTGGGATTATTGACTCTTAACGGTATATCCAAGAAAAGGAAAAAAAAAAAGAGTAACAGAACGTAACGTATCTGTCAACATTTGTATTCATTCTAGAGCTTCGTCTTTTGTCTTTAGGATTGTTCCTTGGAGGTTGGTCTCTCAATAACATTTACTGCTCGTTTGGTTTTGGTTTTTTAAGGACTATCTTCATTGCACACGGACAACTCCATCAGTGCTCCGATCTCCTCCCTTAGATCACACAAGGAGGATCTCAGTACAGTGCACGAACTCCGTGGTACCGGCGAGGATCCCAATATGTGTATACAGGAATCATACATTCTATCAATATTTTTGTGGTGGGTAGGTTTTCCTAATTTTGTAAATGTTGCCAGGGCAACAGTCGTATGGCCTACTCTTTACGATTCCAACTGCCGAGGGATTTTTAACGTTCGAAACTATTTTTTCGTCCTCATTCGAGAAGGCTAGGCATCCGACCTCATTACCCATGAGGTCTTGGGGGAGTATGACATCATTAGGACTCCCTGAGTTCTGACAAAATTTCCATAAAATATATTCCCTGCATTGGGAACCGAACCCGGTCCTTTAGAATTAGAGGCGGATGCCATACCTTTCAGCCACTCCAACCCCCAACTGCTCGTTATGTGTCCATACCGATTCTGTTAGCCTTTCCTAATAGTTTTTTTAGTGGTTTGTTATAATTATTTCCCTGCTTGCTGCTTAATTTTTATGGCGTTCTCGTTAAATTATAATGTGTTACATGATGCGGAATTCGAAAGATCTGTTCGAAGCAATTTGTCTTAATTACTGAATCTCCTGTCCCTGCTGACCTACATGGGCCCATCATTATGATCATTGCGCTTTAGTTTGCTGTGGGCCGTATCATTATCATCTCTTTTTTTTCCATTCCTTATGAATCACGGATCTACAACTATAGATGGGCCCCCTTGTAAGGGGCCTGCATTAAAGCGCAAACTGCTGCAGCAGTAGTTTCTATGGCAATTTCTATCACATGATGAGTTAGCCAGTCAGTCAGTCAGTCAGTGAGTTAGCCAGTCAGTCAGTCAGCCAGTCAGTCAGTCAGTGAGTCAGCCAGTCATCTTATATGTTGGACAAGAATGAATATTCTTTCTTTGTCTCAAGGGTACTACATTGAGCCTGCGGGGCATATGCCTTCAACTAATTCGCCAAAGCTTTATGGTTCTGTCCTATTCGTTCGGGGGCCCACTGTCGAACATTAAAAGGAAACAAAAGATTAAATGTGGACGTATCTTCCTCCGTAAACGACTAATTGTTAATGCTTCAGTAAATGGGCACCTGACTCGGTCTTATAGTTAGAGAAAGTTAAGGCAGCCAGGAATGGAACCGGTCACCCCCAATCCCCAGCTCTCACAAAGTTAAGACCTAGCATAATGAAATCTATAACACTTCACTGCCCTACGGCAGTATCCGTACTTTTACTATTTGATTTTTTTTTTGGTTAACATTTTGAGCAGTAGTCTACTGCCACCTTAGTAATCTCATTAACTGTCACAAGATTCCCCCTTGGTCAGCACTTTCTCGTAGATACACTTTTTTCCATTCAGCTTTTGGTTGGTCCCTCGTTTGGCAACAAGTTCAAGTTCTTTCTAAGTCTTCTTTTTATTTTTTACGACTACCTTAAATTCTTTTATTAATATGTGTATTTTTTTTTTTCAAGGGGAGGGCAAGCAGGACTTCCCTGTATTTGATCTGTCATGAGAATTCATAAACAAGGACTGCCTTCTAAAGCTAAAATTGTAATGCTGGCTAGTGAATATTTGTCTTAATTTTGACTTTTTGCTGCACCTTGCCATTGTTAGATTTGATTGTAATTCAGCTGTGACCACTTTATGTTGTTTGTATTGACATGAAGAAGCAAACCAAATACTTCTGTGTTTGACTACAAATTTTAGCATTCATACCACTGAGCTAATTATGCAATGACAATCAGCACTATGGCTCTGAGACATGGAGAACAACAAAGACAACTACCAAAAAGCTACAGACTTTCATAAATGGGTGCTTGCGTAGATTAGAGGGATTAAAATGGTATGACAAAGTTACCAACGTGGAACTGATGACAAGAACTAGACAAGTGCCAGTGGAACAAGAGATGAATAGAAGACGATGGAGATGGATAGGACACACACTAATGAAACCTGTTGATAGCATTACAAGGCAGTCCTTGTTCTGGAACCCCCAGGGCAAGAGAAGCACAGGTAGACCAAGAAGCACATGGAGAAGAGAGCTGGAAACAGAGGTGAAAATGATAAGGAGAACGTGGAAAGAACTTGAGATGATGGCACGAGACAGGAGGACTTGGCATGTGTTTGTTGAAGGCCTATGCTCCTTTGGGAGTGGAGGGTTATGAAAAATATGAATCAGCACTAACTGAAAATAACGACATAGTGCTGACATACTGTATGATCACTACTGCTGGGAGGTGGGGGTGTCTGTGCCGATTATTAAATTCAGAAGGTCAACTACTGTAATTATATTTTGGATTTCGATAACAAAGCATATCAGAAAGTAGGTCAACGGGAATAATAAAGAATTTTAATAAAGCTTTCCTTCATATTGATTCTTCTTCTTAGTCATTACCCCTTTCACCGTTGGGTGTAGAGGTTTCCCAGAGAGCACTATGGCTCTTGGGCGAACATGCAATCATTTGTTAAGACAAACAGGTGATTGGCCTGTTGTGTTACTTTAAATTTAATATCCAAATCTATAGGCTTGACAGAAGTGCTTTCAAAACTGTACTTTCTTTGAGTGTACTAAATTTTTACGATTTAAATTTGAATATTTTAAATTATTCTTGAGTATCTTTAAATCTTGTTTTGTACTTTTATTGCATTTAAATGACAATTTATAGATTAAAACACTTTTTTTTAAAAATCTACCAAATATTTTAAGTCTTCTGTTTAAATAAAAATAGTTACTGTAACCAAGCGGGGAGGAAAAACTAAATTAAATAAAGAAAGATGAAATGCTCATGATATGGTAGTGTGGTGATGCTGATGATGATGATGGAGACGACGACGACGATTGTAGCGATGACGGTTCTAATATCGGCAAGTGTTAGTAGTAAGTCAACACGTTTACCTCAATCTTACCTTCTTATCTTCCAAGTTCTCTATAGAGCACTCCAGTACGGCTACCTGGCCGACTTTGAAAGTGAAATTCGTGTTGGTATGCAAGAACTTTGGCAGGTTGTGAAGGTCCAAAGGTTGTTGACCTCGACACAGTAGACCTGGAACAAGTTATTAACATATGTATTAGATACCAAACTTATTATCATTGTTTATATATAGAGTGATAGAAAAGTCACATCCTGTTTTTAAACTCTATAAGTAAATTTTTTTTTTAAATATATGTTTTTGCCTCATTTTGGCGAGGCGCGCCCCGTTCAACTTATACACAAGGTCTGTTGGTTATATTAGGTCGCAAGTCCAAATATAAAGACTATAAACAAACGTCAAGGTAACGAGAACTGAATGGCATTTTATTACATAAACGGCTATGTTACGTCGGTGTGACATCCGGCCTGATCAACACGTGACTACAAAGTGGGCAGCAATTTTGGCTTTCAACTGTAACGTCCGTTTATTGTTTGTTTTTTTTACTTTATTTTATTTTATTTTATTTCAGGAAATCGAATGGTAGTTATTTCTCTTTGGTTTCCCATTTGCTATAATGTATATCCATTTGAAACAAGTGAGGATATAAAAATGTTTAAAAAGGATTGACTCATCAAGCACTCCTTATATGGACATGTTGATTATGTAGAAAGTTAATGAAAATAAAGAGGAAAAAGTAGAGAAAGGCAGTGAGAACAAGGAATCCAGTTTTTGTATTGGTAGAGAGCTTCCGACTGACAGAGTACTTAGAGCCCTGGTTTCTCGCGGTAAAAGTGCCGGGTTCTGTAGTGATTTCTAAATACAATATCTAAATTAATATATAACAGTATAGGGCATAAAGGCAAAGATAAGAAAGTACAAAAGAATTTTCTGCTAGAACGGTTGGTGTCGCCTACGCCTTCAGATTATTATTTGCTAACGAATAGCCGAACAAAACGGTACCCAAAATTTTTCAAATTCGTCCTTGACATAAACAACCACTTTTCCTAGTTCTAAGAAAATATTTGCCTAAAATGCATTGTGGAACGAGGAGGGGCAAGGATAGATGAAATGCTAATTCGTTTCGCATTGATTTTAAACTAAAAGCCAACTCTAGCACAGGGGCAAGCCTTGCCTTAGGGGTTTCCCCAAATACAATGAAAAAGTTAGAAATGTATTCACTACGGTCATGTAAACATGTTTAGCTCTTATTATGAATGACCTAAGCTCTCGTATTTAGCTTGATAGTACATGGAAAAAGAGTGAACGAGAGGTAGTTTAAAAATAAACAACTAACATAGAAAAAAAGATAGAATTTTGAACCAACCCACATAGCCCCTTAAAAATCGTAGATTCATGTACTTGAAGACTTGCTGACCAAGAATATGGTGTTAGTTATATAAATAGTCCCTTAACTAATCAACTATTGATAAAACCATACATAGAGATCAGAGATACTGTCAGGTCAAGTCATATCTGCTTAGATTGGATCGCATATTTTTTGGGAAAAAAGTAGGTGACAGATAGGCTCAGATAGTACAGTGAATCCGATTGGGTGGCATTTGAAGTGAGACGAAATATTATTGGCTGACCTTTGAATAAACATAAATAGCCTAGTAACGTAGGAAAAGTTTGAATGATATTTTTTGAAAGACTGTTTACCCTTGTAAAATTAAAAGTGATTGGCCAACTGAATCGATATTGTCAGAATAAGCGTTAGGGGGACGCCATTTCTAGAAGATTTTTTACATTGATAGATGAGATCAGGCTGTGCTTTTAAATACATTTCTGGACAGCCTGGGCAACAAAACAGATCGAAACTGTGTCAGTCATCGTCTCTGTGTATTTCATTGAACATTGTGGTAAGATTGACATTTATTAATCTGTATTTTATATAAAAATTGAATGTGAAATAATAATATATGTCTGGACATGAGTGGGTCTATAGCGAACATGAGGCCAAGCCTAAAGATTGATCCACCATGTGATAGACTGTCAGAGAGGTGTAAAAATACAAGAATATGTATGATTGTCATAAAGGAGCATAACACCTATCCTATTATATGGAAGAGATTACAGCTGGAATTGCAGTGGCGTTGTAACTATTAGGGGAGAGGAATACTGGTGTACATTGTCACATCAAAAGAAAATGGTGGCATAGGTTTGTATAAGGATATGATCCTTTGTGTTTGTTTGTAATGTACATGTCCTTAACTGTGGATTATTGGTGTATGCTAGATATTACGAAGGATGCATACCTTCACATTTCAGAGGTCCTGGGTACTGACGTTAATGTGGTACCAAACGCTTGAAAACTGATTGATTCAGGACTCTGCCTGTTTACTGCGAGCCCATGCTAGTGGCCATTGCCTATCAAACAGGGAACAGATTGTCAAGCGAGCAGAGGAAAGGTTCAACCTACATTCTACGGCAAAGATAAGTTCTCGTTCGGCACTTGAAAGCTCAACTACAGAACTTTATAAGAAGAAATATAAGAAGTGACATTTAATAAAATTGGGACAAATATTAATAGTTCCACAAGTGACAGATAGAAACAAACATTATTAAAAGGATATGATTCAAACAACAACCTAGTGGTACTACCAGTATTTCCTTAAAGTAGGAGAACACTACAGACGTACATGAGAATAATATTTTTATGTATGGGCAGAGGATCTACTGTGCTATTGGACTGATGTAATTGATTATTTTGATATCACTTTTAAATTGTCAATCCTGATTCCAAATAAATTAGAATCAGGATAATAAAATTGTAAAAATTATCTTTACACAAAATTCAACCACAGTCTTAAATAAGATAGCCTTTTAGAGTGTCGTTTGTATGTTATTGTGGTAGTACTGTGTGCTGTTGTGAATAATAAACTATTTGTTTGTATGTTTGTTGATTTGTGTACATTACACTCTACATTCATAACCCTAGACACTAAACGAAGTCATTTAATATAATAATATAAATACATTTTGATTGAGATAAAAAAGGTGGTAGCTGAAAGGTACCCTGAAAAGTTCACAATACTATTGGGTAAATTCAGGGACCTTCATAGCTAATCTCATTTATTAACATATTAATACCTAACAACAAATTCATAACATCAAATCCACCACAGGTTCAATGCGCGATACCACCACGCTCTTGTCTACCCAGCTGTATATGAGTACCTGACTTTGCCTGTGAGTTAGTGACGGAAAAGGCAGAGAGGAAGAGATCCGGTCATCCAACTTCTCGATGCAGGATCTAGTATAGTGAAGTCTCTAACAATTTACTGCCCATACGGCAGTATCTTTACCTTTAGAGAGACTTACATATTTGACATATATGGACCAAGCAGGAAGTATCAAAATCTGTTAGCGGACAGTGTGACGACTATGTAGAAAAGACAGACCAAGCGGCAGATAAGAGTCTTAGCAAAAAGACCGACAGAATATTACACAAGTTAACAACAATAGATCCGGTTTAAATAAATGAACGAAAATAACTAATGTCATCTAACACATTAGAATTCCTTCCCAACCTTGTAAAACTGACAATATTCATACTTTCTTTTTTTTTTTTTTTTTTTTTTTTTTTTTTAGTTTTATATTTTACGGCAGCTACCTTATATTATCTACAATTACTCCATGTTCACAGGGAACTGAAAGGCGATTAAATCAGGGTAGTCCAACTTACTCAACTCCGAGGGCCACATACAAATGTAAAGTTCGCGGGCCATTCGAGATTTTTAAAAATTTAGTTAAAATAAAAGCTCAGTGAACAAAGGATGAAAATCAAAGAGTGCAAAATGACAGAAAGGATAATTAAAAATGACAATGAACATTGAATTTCTATGGAAACAATTATAGTTTTATTCTTACGTCCTAATGGGAAGTTTGGGGGTGTAGATTTTCTTTAACCAGAGCCTCAATATCAATGTTAATCTAACGATTTCGGATGATTACTGCAGGCAGTAAAACATTGCAATGCACCGGACGTTTTGAGAATAATCTAATAAGTATTAATGATACCATATAATGAAAGAAATATTTTGTGTATGAGCGCAGGCAACAAAACAATTTTACGCAGGCCACATTTGGCCAGAGCAACTCTGGGAAGGTTAAGGCGGCCGGTGTGATGCTGACCACATCACCCCTAGTGTGCCGACGGTCAAGAAAATATGGGCCTAACACCGTATTCCTAATATGCCTCAATGGGCGTGTAACGGGATCCTTTACCTTTACCTACCTTACATTTGGCCCGCGAAACTGCAGTTGGACCACGCTGGATTAAATGAAACACTGGCTCTTACGAATGTCCCATCAGTACACAACAGGTTATCACAGGGGCAAGTAAACAATAGTAAGTTTTCTTCCGCTTCTATTCAGACTGTGCTTTTTTTTCTGGATAGCATCCTGGATATGTTGATATAGTTTACATAGTACCCAGTTGTTCAGTTATGTCGGACACCTGTTTTTTCAAGTACATGAGTTATTTCTTTAAAATGAACATGCAACATCTGGTGATGATCAGTATTTTAATCATTTTCAAACGTATCTGTGTTATTTACAGATTTCTAATTCACGCCTTTAAATTTGTCTGTGCCTGTTTTCCGTACAAGATCATAACTTTACCTGTCATACCCGTGACACGATCCATTCTCTCCAAATCGTTTTGCAGCAGCTTTCTTTACTTTGGTTAAATTTTTTTTATTTAACTCTAGAATCTTAACTTCTCAAGAAGAAGCAGAGGGACCACTTGTAGTCTTGGAGGTTCGGGATCCTGTGTTGTCTATCAAAAACATAACGCCATCAACGCTATGGTTAAGTTTCGTAAGTATAATTACTACGCTTGATGACTGAACAGTTTACATCCGTCTTTTTATCTGGGCCGACAAGTTTCAGTGTTAAGCCAAACTGTTGATTGTGTTTGCATTTCTTAGAAAATGATATTCCATATTTTTACTACAAGACAATATGTTGTGTTTCTTTCTGAGAATAACCAGTTAGGATTTACGTATTTCCAGTCTTGCATAACCCAGAAATGTATGTTTCGTCTCAGTCTCTTTTTAGCTTAAAAGAACTAAACTATAGTCCGTTCACCAATTGATGTTCAACTTTAATATTTTTTTCTCCAAAAAACTACCTGATGTAATGAATTCATATTTTGCATGTAGTCTTATATTATCTATGACGTTACAAATATGTAGTTGTGAAGTCAATACCAATTCTGCGTTCTTCAAAACCGTAAATTCCTTTGATCTTTTCCGAATCTTACAAGAAGCACGGCTTAAAAATTAAATATTACAGTATACTACGTCATAAATGTCAAAAGTAAGATCAGAGGCGTATCCATATCTGCTCACCGTATAGGAAATAGCTATAAGTAGTGATACATTTAAATCTGAAACGTGGGGGTAAAAAACTGTATTCATAACTATATTGTATAACACGGTAAATTGTACATGTATACCTGCACTATTTCTTCGTGTTTTGAAGGAGCATAATTACATTGTTTTATGTTTTTGATATCTCAATTAAGTTACATTTATCTCAGTCCGTATCTGACGATTCCATTAGATTAACAACTGTTAATGGTTGGATAAGCTGTAATCCATCACGTTGCCAGTATTCTCCTTCACGGAGCACATGATCTGCACATTTCTTCCAGAACTGAAAATCTATCTTTTTTAGGGTATCATATGTAAGAACTTTCACGTCGCTCATTTTAAATGTGGTGTTCTGTGCTGCAACCTGTCCTTTAATTTTAGCCCAAAGTAACTCTATTGGGTTAAGATGCGAATGATAAGGTGGTAGTCGAAGAGCGGTGTGACCATATGATTCAATTATTTTGTCAACGCAATACACCTTAGTCTTCTTAGTCTGTTTCACAAGCTGTAACAATTCAGGTTTCAAATAGGTATTGTCGACATTGACATTTTCATTTCGTAGCCAAGTTCTTATTGCATCTTTTGTGCTTGAGGAAGTTGGTACTTTGTCTTCCTGAGCTACAACATTGTGATAGGATGCATTGTACATTACAATACATGATGGTCTGTCAAGTATGGGGAGAAGAGTTGTTTCTATCCAAGAACGAAAAATATGTCCATTCATTTCAGTTTGCGGAGAGTGATAAGTTCACTTAACGAAAACATTTTGAACATCTCACGTCGAATAACTTCTTCATCGAAGTTGTCAACTTTTTTTTTTCCTTCCTTGCCTGACATTTTTAGACTCAACATCATGTTGTATCCATCGACAAAAAGAAACTCTGTTAATACCAAGCGCAACCTGTGTTCTTCTATCAGGTCTATTGATGTCGTGATATAAACTTCCCTTTTTAGCCTCCCTGCAGAAGTGTCCGTACAGCATTACAGTAACCTTCTTCATAGTTATAAATTTGCACTTCAAACTCATAATGAATGTAATATTATTCTATATGTTCAGAAAAAAAATATGTTTCAATATAATACAATGCAGCTAAAACTTTACAATAATTTCACAATACGCAACTGACTTTACAATGATGTCGCACTATTTCAGCTTTCAACAGCAGACAACAGCGGTGCACGAAATGTCATGATTTCGTCTTAAAATATATTATTTTCTATTAAAAAAACATTTATTGCCCGTGCAAAACAACTGTACGGTACTGCTGACATGCTACATTTTAATACCGGTAGGGGAGTGTGATTTTAATATAACCTGATGAATAGGTATCTCAATCTAGATACATTTTCTGGAGGCAAAATATGTTTTCATAACGTCATGAACAATATAATTGTTACGTCCATTTTCGCATAACCATTTATGATGCGAGACTTAACAGATTACCAGATGCCAAAATCTAACTATGTTAGACGTACTTAGGTACGCATCTATGTTTGTGATAATAACTTAAATTTATTATGCACCAAAGTGCACAAATTCGGTGCGATATATTCGTTGGTTGCCTAAGAGCGCTGATGACGTCAGAGACACGTCAGAGAGCAAAGAGACAAGATGCCGGTTTTACAAGACAGACGTTGTTCTGGTCTTTGAGTCCCATATTGCGGGAATAGTTAATTGTGATTAGATATCTTAGCTACCTTCCAACGCGAAGCGTTAGCCACAGCCAAGTTTGACTCATACTCTTCAGTATCTCCATGTGATACTCGATGTAAGTACTTTACAAGATTTTGACAGGGCTTCAGCATGGCATCATGACTTACTGCTAGTGAGTTCAGAATCCCTTTTGCGAAGTAATAGTCAAGTCGATAATTTTATGAAGTCTCAAGACAAGATGTCTGGCCAGAAAATAATACATAAGTATCTTTGATAAAAGATTGGATATGGAAAAGAAGTGAATAATCTTCACCTCAATACTTTGCCGTTTGCGGGTTGTCCAACGGTCATTGAAGTCAGTCAAGTTTGACATTGAAACCTTGTCTACATGCAGAATTCGTATTACCATGCCTGATATTCCAATATGTCTTCATGATGATGTCTTCTATGTATCGTCTAATAAACATGTTATATAAACTGTCAGTCAAGCCCTGAATTCAGCGTCCATCAATTACACCATATTAGTCGGCCAACTGTAAGCCCGACCAAACTGACAGCATTTCTAGTCAGTAGCCTTATGAACTATTAGTAATACACATAACCAATATTCACAAGAAATAACTGTCGTATCGACGAAAGGTCAAAAAGTAATCACTACATCCAAAAAGTAACTACTACAATCTGGAGATCCAAAAAACAAAACTCGTACAATAATACTACATGCAAAATATAAATTCATTAAATCAGGTAGTTTGTTTGAAAAGAAATTTCAAAGTTGAACATCAATTGGTGAACGGACTATAACTGTCTAATTTAACAGAAGAAGGGCTGTGCCTTTTTAGAGGCTTTACAGTATACTAAGGTTATAGTTACAAAATATAATGTTGAGCCTCGTTGTGAAGGAAGAGAAGATAATTCATAGAACAAAGAGAAATAACTGTAAAAGATGACAACAGAGTTACGGAAACGTGGATAAACAAGCGAATTGCAAGATAAGTTACAGAAAACATGACCACTAATTACGCCAGAGAATATCGTATATTTGTTTACCATAAACAAACCAGACTTTACAAGACGGTTTACTTTGTGCTTTCGAAAAACATCAACGAGTTTACCTGTATGCGTAAATATAGTGCTGTTACACCGCAGTTGTCCTTATCCCACCCAACTCCCCGCGGTGAAGTAGATCTTGCTAATGCTTTACCAACAAGAACATTATTTATATTTTTTATTTTAAATTCGTATTTGTTTCACTTCAACTGCTTTTCCTTTCAAATTTGTATCCTTACATACACTCTCTTTCTATCATCTGAGTCTGCACCGCAGTACCTGTCTTTGCTATTCTACATTTCATGCAGGTTTTGAGGAGGAAAAAAAAATCAAATTGCATACTTCAAAGCAGAATAATACATTATATCGCTAAAGTTTCATTTTATCTTATCTCTGAAGGTAAAGATTCTACGCCTTTCTTTTTTATCAGCGCAGACCTTCAGTGTGTGTGTGTTTTTTTAATATATATATATATATATTTTTTAAATTTTCAACAGAAAAGCAGTTAGGGAATAGAATTTAGGCCCGTCAGATGGGGATATACAGAAGAATGTAGCGTATCTATTAAAAAGAGTTGTAAAAACAAAAACAAAAAAACAGAGGTCATAGAAAAGCTTGGGATGAAAAGAGAAATAAGGAAGGGGATCAATGCTTAAAGGTAATGCGAGCCCACAGCAGAATCTGTCGTAGGGGAGTGAAGGGTAAGAGACTTCACAATATTAGATCCAGCTTTATGAGGTAGGGTGATCTGTTCCCTTCCTTGTTACCTTTACTTTCCCTAACTGGGAACCCATTTGCAGCTGGGTAGAGGCTGCCGTGTGGTACTTCTAGATTTAGATCATGGAATGCGTTAACTTTGCCTCAAGAGGCAAGCGCTGATCAAAGTTAGACAGCTAAAATATTTTCATCATACCAAAAAAAACAACACCCTTGCTAAAACCATAATGGAAGGAAGATTTGATGGCAAACGTGCAAGAGGAAAACAGCGATATAAGTGGGAAGATAACATCAACAGATGAGCAGGAAAGACTGCACCACTGAGACAAGAGATAGAAGACAGTGCTATAAGTGGGAAGATAACATCAAGAGATGGACAGGAAAGACTGTACCACTGAGACAAGAGATAGAAGACAGTGCTATAGGTGGGAAGAAAACATCAAGAGATGGACACGGAAGAGTCTATCAGAGTGCACCATCAAAACAAGAGACAGAAGACGTTGGAGATCTATTGCAGCCGATCTTTGATGTGAAGATGACAGCTTATGATGATGATGATTTTTCTTCGTAATTCAGAAATGTGCATATTTATTTTCACTGGTGTCATGCATTTCTCCCACCCCCTCTCTTTCTCTCTCTCTTTCTTTCTTTCTCCATTCTGCATGTAACAGAGTATATGTTTATATCTTTATACACGTTTGGCTGTGGAGGAGTATGGTTAGAGCAGATAACGTAGTCCATGTTTACACGTGCGTGCAAGGAATCCGATGTGTGTATGATTTTGTCCATTTGTATGCGCACAAATATCGTAGTTTGTAATTGGGTTGGCGTTTAACATTCCCACATTCCTATTTCACCTTTCCTCGCCCTCTACCCAGTGATTAGATAATAGTCGTGGAGATGAACAGCGACGCTACAGGTATATACCCGTAACATTTACATTCTAAGATTTTAAATTTACAAACATTAATATTTTTGCACGCAATTATTTATCATCAAACAAGGGGGTATCCCAGCTACCCTAGCTGTCTAGAGCAGGGTTTCTTAAACTTAATTCTGCCATTTGGGGGTCGGAGTGGCTACGAGGTCTCGAATTATAGAGGTGCCGGGTTCGATTCCCAGTTGAGGGAATATAATTTATGGTAACGTTTGTTTCTTCAGAACCAGTGGTCCTAATGATGTCATACTCCCCCCTGGTCTCCTGGTTAGTGAGATCGGATGACTAGCCTTCTCGGATAAGGGCGAAAAAATAGGAGGTCCCGTGTGCAAATTGCGCACGATAAAAATCCCACGGCAGTTGGAAATCGTAAAGACTAGGCCACAAGGCCCTTGCCCTGGCCAAATTTAAAAATTAGAAACCTACTTGCCATAAAAATATTTATTGAATGTGTGATTCCTACACTGTGCTGAGATCCTCCTTGTGTGATCTAAGGGAGTAGATCGGAGCACTGATGGATTTGTCCGTGTGCAATGAACATAGTCCTTAAAACCAAACCAAACCAATTCTGCCATTGTCACGGATTGCCTCCCCTGCTTTGCAGTAATGGTCCAACAATGGCCAAAACTCAAGAACATCTAAATGGGTCGCCAAAGGTGTTTACCTTCGCACAAGATTACTCTTGGCAGAGATGTAGATAGAAGTGTAATGACGCTTCTATCCAAAGGCAGGATCCACAAGATAATTCAGAAGTCAAAAACCATGCGGCATAGCGCTGAGCAATGGTTAACTTACATCTGTCCGTCGCCTTTTGTGAAGGATGTAAGCAATGGTTTTTAGCCCGTTCAAACCCCCAGCTGAGTTAATTCAGTGTCGAGTTTTCCGCACGACTAGCCAGAAGAAATCACCAGCGCTTGCTGTAGAGGTTTATGAATATACTATTTTCGTATGTCGAGGTTGCCAGCCTCATATATAACCACTAAGCAAGAAACACATGTCAAATTCACATTTGTAAACTAAATGTTCACAACTTACCCCAAGATTTTGGGTTATACACACTCTCCTTGCACATTTTTCGGATGGACACGAGCAACTTCGGTGCATATGCTCTGGAATCTCTTGGTGTGGTAAAGTATAGTAATTCCTTCTTATGACGAGTGTTCTGTGACACACTTGGCCTGGGAAACTAGTAATTCCTCTTCGACGGGTGTTCTGCGATACACTTGGTCTGGGAAACTGTAATAATTCCTCTTTGACGGGTGATCGAACTCCTTTAGGTGTCCAGACTTTGTATGTAAAGTCCTGGCCCCTTAAGTTTACAGTCTCTGTATTTACAAAGACAGGCTTACTTTTTAAGGTTTTCCCAAATACTTCGGTCTGTCACTTATAAATATGGAATTCTAGGTCCGATCCTTCTCTTTCTGGCTTTTTGGGAGTTGCTCTTTTGAAGTTGCGAAGCTGTCTTTTTCTGTGTCTCTGAGTTCGCTAGATTGTATTTTCAGTTTCCAGTTCAAATCACAGATTGTACTTTCCGGCAAACTTGCCAATGAGATTCATTGTATATTCTGACTCTCACTTCAACCCAATCGTAAGCTCTTTTTCGCACTGCGTGGGTTGGGGTATTTAATTCATAATCTCCCTCCGCGAGTTTAAATATTACATTTAATAATCCCACGCGTGACCTCTTTATAATAAGACGTAATATTTCTGGTGACATTGTGTGCACTCTCACAAACAAATGTGTGAACATGTTTGCCTGGCGTAATGTCTTCCGCCAAGATGTCTACCCAAACAGATTATCTGCGCTAATCACACACAGGGATGGGCCCGTGAATCTATTGTCTCATTATGGCCTGTGTGGTCGTGCCTTCTTCAGACAGTAAAAACAATGGTCGCCGGCGGCTCAGACAAACGATATGGTTGTCCAACGAGGATCGTCTCCCAGCAAATGTGGTCTGACTGAGAGAATAAGATAAACGTATTACCGCTGGCGGTAATAATGACCGGGTATTGTTACGATAATACCCCAGTTCACCTGGCGGAACGTAAATAAGTCTGAGGAGTGGTAAAGCAAAAATGTACGAGATAAAGATAATCCCATAGCAGATACTTCCGCAGGGGAGTGGAGTGTTAGAGACTTTACCCTACTAGATTCAGCATAGAGCAAAATAATGAATGGAAGGGCAAAAGATTGCCAAATTAATAAGCGATCGGAGAGAAAAATGAAGAAGAAATGATACTGCCGTAGGACTGAAGGTATGAGAGATCACACAAAAGAGCATGTTCAGACGTTCTGTGACATACCCCATCACCTAAGATATTGTATTAAATATCAAGATTTGGACGTGAACTTTTGTATGGTGTGTGCCGTCCTCTACCACTGTTCTTGATGACAGTGTTCTTCTCCTCATTATTCCGGAAGCGAGTGTTTAAATTGCTCGCTTGGCAATGTGAACAGTTTAACACGTACTGACGAGCGTCTTCCCACCGTTTGGGCCAAAAGTAAACCTCTTGAAGGTTACTCATTGTAGTACCCACGGGAACATGTTCCCTCGATGAGGATATATGAGCCGCTTTCATAACGGAGGGTCTTAAAGGGAGAGGCACCACGAGTTGCTTCCCTTGCCTCGTCCGTCGATAAATAATTCCCCCTTCTGCGTGAAAAGTTCCAGCTGAAGCATGGGTTGTTTTTATCCGACTCTATTCAGAGTATGGCGCAAGGGTAATATCGTCCTTCTGCGCTTGGCGTAACTCGGCCTTACATAAATGTCGAGTTGAGGTACGAGTTATCCCATGCTGTGTGTTGGGTACTCTGCTCAAACTCTTTCTTCGTAGTTTCATCCTCCTGGTTGTCCAAGTTATGGCGAAAAGAACAATCTCTCACAAACTGTCTAATATCGTCTCGCATACCTGGCTAGAAGTGATTAAGAGATACATTTTTTCCCAGGGCACATGAACCTTCACTGGGATGGGGCAGGTGGAACGCATTAGGCGGGTGCGTTATGGGAGTGGAACAACTAATTGTCTCTTATTCCCTACCCGTCTGTAAATCAAACCTTTCTCCCTGTAAAATGCTCCCTGAGGAGTAATGGAGTAATTGCCGTAGAACTTTGAAAAGCAAAGCTTTAGGGTGCTATTGGCCCTTTGTGCCTTCTTCAGCTCCGAAATTGTCGGGCTGTTAAAAGATAAGAGCTCAGGGACCGCTGGGGCGTTTCGTGTTTTCCCTCTCTCTTGTGTCGACTTGGAGTCACGTGAGGGATTTCCAAGAAACACATATTTCCTCCTTAGAATGAGAAGGTAGACTAAATCGTCTACTACTTCGGCCTTGATTTTGCCCCATACATATCGGGTTGACACATCAATTTCCGCACCTGGAACAGTCATAAGCTTTATACCTTTCCGGGGCCCTTGTATTTCTAGTTTCACCAGTGTACTGGTGGGCCTTCACCGAAAATGGGGAAACTAGAGCCGAGCATTCGAGACCCGAATCATACAAGCACCGTATGGTTTGGTTACCCACTGTTACTTGCTCAGTAATAGAAGGGTGGCTGGAATTTTGCTCATATGCCTGGAGGTCATGTTTCCCTATCGGCCCCTGATCAGGCAAGCGACATTATAAGGGCCTGCCTTAGGCTTCTTACAGTCTGATGTGAAGTGCGTGTCAGATTTGCACGCCTTACAATATCGTCCTGTGGTTGTTGTTGCTGTTGTTTCGTGTTGTGTGAGGTGTTGGTCGTTGATAATACGTAATTGGATGGTCGATATTGTTGATAAATCATTTATGCTTGTGCATTGAGTGTGGGTCATTGGTATTGAGGAATGTTATTATCACCACTGTTGCAAACGTGATTGTTGAATACTGTGTGCACTGTCACTCACCACACAGCTCACGTACGAGTCATGGATGTCAATAAAGGTTGTAAACGCCTGGAACAGTTCGATACTGTTTATTACGTTACAACACACAACGAAGTCACGATGACATCAACAAAGACACAATTCATGATAACTCAAATGCATCTGGCATACAAATTCTCCACCTGTCTCAAACTCCTCAAAGACTGCACAACACGGCAGTTATGTTAATTATGGCCTTACAAATCTCTACATGTCTCAAACTCCTCAAAGACTGCACAACACGGCAGTTATATTAATTATGGCCTTACAAATCTCTACATGTCTCAAACTCCTCAAAGACTGCACAACACGGCAGTTATGTTAATTATGGCCTTACAAATCTCTACATGTCTCAAACTCCTCAAAGACTGCACAACACGGCAGTTATATTAATTATGGCCTTACAAATCTCTACATGTCTCAAACTCCTCAAAGACTGCACAATACGGCAGTTATATTAATTATGGCCTTACACATCTCTACATGTCTCAAACTCCTCAAAGACTGCACAACACGGCAGTTATATTAATTATGGCCTTACAAATCTCTACATGTCTCAAACTCCTCAAAGACTGCACAACACGGCAGTTATATTAATTATGGCCTTACACATCTCTACATGTCTCAAACTCCTCAAAGACTGCACAACACGGCAGTTATATTAATTATGGCCTTACACATTTCTACATGTCTCAAACTCCACAAAGACTGCACAACACGGCAGTTATATTAATTATGGCCTTACACATTTCTATAGCCCTGATCAGGCATTCCCTTAGGAAAACATCGCCATACACTTAGAAAACACAGGGCTTGCGACCACACCGGTCTACGCCCAAAAACACACTCTTCTGACAGCACACTCACAGGGCACACCCTGTGAACTCCTGTCATGAGACTCAGTTGTTTTTTAGAACACCACTCACAATACATGCCGCTTAGCCGCGATAGCTAATCACCCCCGGCTGAAAAACACTACAGGATAAATATATCTCAACACTAGAGATAAACAGCGTTCTTCACGCTTTTCTTGTACTCTGTCTCATGACTCTAGGAGAAGATATTTTTAACAAATCGATTCCTAATCGGCAAGCAAGTACCATAATTCAAAAATTCAATCTGTCCCACAACATACTAAGATTTTCTTCCCTTTGACCTTAACATTTACACCGCCCCTGGGGAAAAAAATGATTCTATCATTTTTTTCTAAAACAGTTACAGCAACAAAAAATCAAGGGAGAGCAAAACTCTAATACATACCTACAAAAATTAACTTATGTTAAGGGAAAAGAATATACCTACATAAAATATCAACATTAAATGAAAAAAATAGAAAATGGAGCATCCAACGTAATCGTCTAAGTACATCAGAATTAATCTAATACAAAACCAAGTTACGTATATTGGACCCAAATGAAAACAGGAAACAATCAATATCAAGAGAAAGGACAAGATCAAGCAAAAGAAGAATGATCTATAATGCAGTAAAGTAAGAAATCAGAATATGAGTGGGGAAAAAAAAACCACGAGTTAACAATTAAGTCAAACAACTCTACACATATAAAATAAATACCACCATTACATCTGGATACATTATATCACACCATGTAATTAACTTAACAATACAAAGAATGAAAGTATAAATGTCGAAAGAAGAAGAAGTGCATAAATAGAAACAAGTGAAGCGAATATGACACATGGGAGCATAAACAAGACATTAACCAATACCGAAAAGATAACAGAAAAGATGGAACGAAATGAAGAATAACCGGCAAAGGCAGACAGAAAGCAAAGACACGAATGAAGAGAAAGTCAATAACAATACATACTAATAACAGTCTCAATCAAACAAGGTATTGTAATCAATAAATACAATCATAACAGAAAAGCATCGAAGAAAGAAAAAAAATTAATGTATATATGTATACAAAACATAGAAGAAAGCTATAACTAAATACAGCATAATAAGTAATTTAACTAAGTTAAAATTATTCATAACTAACAATAAATTGATCTAGACATCACGCAAACAAAAAATGTTAACGCTATCAAAAAGTTTTGGCTGACGTATAGTCACGCGATAGATAAAGAATACATCATAATATCAACAAACAACAAAAAAACTTATTAGAGAACCAATGTCAATGCACACAATCAACCATAACGCACAGTCAAGCGTTGGGACCAGAAAAATTATTAAATGTTTGAAAACAAAAAAAATCAATTTTTCCCAAAAAAGTACAATGTAAAAATATTTCGCAACGATAAGTTACACCGAATAGCATTTCATATTTAAGTAAATTAGAGCTATAATTAATAAACTAATAAAGAAATTATTTCCAACAAAATTAGTTGACATTAAAAAAAAATCTCTATCTCAATGTAAACACCAATCAATACACGTACGTTCTTTTTTTTTTCTCTTTTTTTTTTCTAAAAAATACGTCATAGAAAAATCACATGGACAACATACTGTTAACTACATACAAAGTTATAAATATATAAGTACAACATAATTTAAATAGAGTATGTGATATAATTATCTGTCTAGATTCAGGTATCGTGGTCTAGAAAAATCAGTGTTTCGGACTACATTATCAAATTCAAATACAAAATTTTCAATAATACAATCAAGTAACGTTTCCAAAATTACATTTAACTGTAATGTTTACTGTTTATCATCAGTGTACTAATATATTAACCAATTATGGGAACAACACTCGAGAAAAAAATTTAAATAAATTGAGTAAAGTTAATCAAAGACTTCTCTGAAGATAACTACCGCACC
This sequence comes from Oreohelix idahoensis, assembly GCA_024509875.1. NCBI lineage: Eukaryota > Metazoa > Mollusca > Gastropoda > Stylommatophora > Oreohelicidae > Oreohelix > Oreohelix idahoensis. The sequence goes on from JAMPIV010015599.1 coordinate 115,590, forward strand.
ATATTAACTAATGAGTTTGTGCATTGGCTGGCAATCTCATCATGTAAAAAAAAAAATTATCTCAAAAAACACAGCTGCAAAAATTCCAAGTTCAACACAGTAGTACAAAAATAAATAATATGGACCAAATATACATAGTCTTATGACTTAAATGTGGAGATATCATAATCCACCGCTTACATCATCAGGTTAAGAATAAGTCGGTACAAACTGTTATGTTACACATTATTTCAATCATAACACGTACAATATTCATCAAAATACAATAATATAAGAATCACAAGAAAAATCTAATAATAAGACATCAGAACATCTTCATAAGAAAACACATGATATTCGAATACAATCGCATAAAATACTATGCTATACAATACAATAATATTTACTGTTCTAAAAAAAACTTAAACAGAAAAAAAAAAAAAAAATCTCCAGCGGACTTGTAAACATGTCATCACGCCAACAAGTAACATATCCCTTGCGTAGTTAGCACGGCGACAGGTTCCGCTTGAACAGCTACACCTGAGCGCGAAGGCGACCTACTTTCTTGACAGCTACCGTAAACATGGGGAGCGCTGAGTTTTACCGTAAAGCTGTGAATAAATACAAATGAAAATATCCCTTTTAATCACTTGTGAGATTTAATTAGGGTAAACGGAAATTCAATCACACGATTACCCAACTCTGTGGCTGTGAACCTCTGGTTTCTTCACGACACCATCAACTCTTCCATCATCACTGGTACTCAACATGGGATGCTTAGGAACAACCTGACAATAACTGGAGGTCGTCCCTGCTGTATTCTGTAATAAACTTTTACACTTAACACAACGAGATGCTATCTCGACATCAAAATTAGAATAAGCAGTACCATTCAATAGACGATTATTATTCTTATTACCCTGCTTATAAAACATCTTAAGCTTCCGCTGAGGAAAGTCACTCTGGCGATGTGAAGTGAAATTTGGGAATTCATTCTGTTTATAAAAAACATTGCCATTTCCTCTATTGTGATCATTGTTATTTTTATGAATCAAGTTAGCATTGTTTTTATTACTCTTTTTCCTTTGACATATATATCTATCAAATGGGCCTTGTTTTCTTCCAGAAAAATTACTGTAAGACTCTTTAGTTTTTCCAAAATTCTTACATTCAAAATTGTTTGATCTGTTAAATTGCCTCTTATATCTTTGAGGACAAAAATTATTATTTGCTGAATTCCCTTTGTACTTTTCGACCTCAGGGTTATTTCTCTTATGAAGACTGTTTTTATTTTTCTCTGTTGGAATATGCTTACTAATTGCGTCAAACTGACTGAGCTGAGTTTGACAAGTAGTAGGACTGACAGTATCTTTATTGCTCTGCACATTATGGTCCTCCTTTTTAGGACGGGTGTTAATAGTTTTATTTTCTGCTGTCAACCTATGAAAATTTCCATCAGCAGATAAATGTTTGCTCTTAAGAGTTTTGACCCGAATTTTATGACCTTTCTTTTCATGATCAACTGTTTCTGTAGACTTATCTTGGTTATTCTGACGCCAAGAATCAGCATTAACAGCAATGTTGTCATAAATTCGTGTGAAATTATATTTCCCACGAAAGGATCGTTGTCCATTTTGTCTGACCTGTCTGTCAGCAAAAAGTGTATGTGGCGGACTTTTTGCAGTAGTGGCTTGTTGAAAAACAATTTTCTGTCTATCGCTGTCAACATGCACAGTAGAACACCTGTTCTTATCTAAGAAAATATCAAGAAGACCATCTACTCTCCTTCTAAGATTTGTTATTTCAACCTGTTTATGTGAAATTTCTTCACTAAGCTTCTTATTCAAATTCTCAATTCTAGCCATCTTCTCTTTCTCAGCCTTTAACTCTTTTAATCTCTTTTCCTCATTGACTTCTTTATTTGTTCTCCTCTGTGTCAACTCTATCTGTAGTGCCTTGGTTTCACTATCCTGGCTATTTATAAGCTCAATAACCCTTTCTGGTAATACCGCATTCTTTTCTTTAAGTTGGCGACCGAGGACAATGTTATAGTTTAATAGACCAACAAGTGTTTTATTATAGGACTTTTCAAGTTGCCTCTTATCTTCCAACTGAGTTTTCAACTCTTTGATTTCGCTTACTGCAGACTTCAAACTTGCGTGCACCCCAGCAAGTTCCGAGTTTGATTTATCCAAATCATCTGTGAGCTTAGCCAATTTTTTCTGAAGTTTACTCTCTTCAGCAATATTCTTTGAACACTTTTTTCTTTCCTGTCTGTTGACTCTTACTTCCTCATCTTCTAACTTTTTTCCCTGATTGTCAGAGATGCCGTAGAAAATTAACGTGTGTATATTTCTTACTATATGATCATGTTTAACATTCATATAGTGGTATGCAAATGAACGAAGGTAAGTTAATAACCATGCCAAATCCTCTGCCATTCTTAAATGAGGATGAGACTGAAAATTGTCCCTAGCAAAATATCTTAGGGCTCTTGACACATTAATCAAAAATTTGTCAATTACTTCGGCTTCAAGGGCTGGGCCTGTAAAATTATCATCATCTCTAGCTTCCTTCAATAAATATTCCAATATAGGCATCATATCATCAGGATCCCTATCAATATCTAGATCCATAGTGACTTATCTATCGAGTTCACTGTATATGTAATCACCTATACATATTATTGAGGTTGGACAATTACCTTTCCAGCGCACAAAGCTAACTATTTGTCAAGAAATGAGATTATTTCTCAATTCTGTATCACCAATTCCTTTTTCTTATTGTACCTTTTTTCAAGTCATATCATTATCAGGAAAGTCTATATATGTCGTAAAGCCATAAATTACTCATGCATCAAATCCTATAATCTATCGATATAGATATCGACAATAACAACAACAGATATCAATAGAATAGGTAATGTGAAATTCAGGAAGACTCGACGGCATACATGAAGCAACACACTTCACACAATATAAACCACTTATCTTCTGAAAATGACCCTGATCCTTTCCGCCAAGACACTGGATATCTCAAAGATTTCAGATAAAACACTCCACTGCGGGAAGGCACAGGAACTTCTTTTCCCTCCAGGTACTCGCTTCAATATGATGTGTGCTCAACAATGCACCACATGACAGGAACCGATATACAGCATACACCGCAAGTCTTGACTCCTCTGTAGTCGTAGATGTACACGGCACACCGTGTATCATGACATCTTGAACTTGAGATCGTGATAACTGGCACAGGTAAGCCGATTATCGCAGGAATCAGTCACAACCCGTACAAATGTTGGTAGAAATAGTGTTACAGTGTACTTGAACTTTCGTGACCACTGCAGACGTTGTTTTGGTCTACAGGCATGAAATACTAGCACGGATGAGGCGTGCGTGCTTTCTTAACTGCGCCACTCAGGCAAAACGCTAACCAGGTCAAGATTTCTGAAGCACATGATATTTAGGCCACGCCTACACAAGGCTATTTTATGAATTCGTTGAGTTCTCGTAGTAATAATTTTCAACGCGAATGTTCTGTGGATGTTACGACCCGTTGGTTTGGTCCACCAACTGATAATAGGTCTTTTTTTATGGGAGGTCGGTATGGGGATAAATCATTTATGCTTGTGCATTGAGTGTGGGTCATTGGTATTGAGGAATGTTATTATCACCACTGTTGCAAACGTGATTGTTGAATACTGTGTGCACTGTCACTCACCACACAGCTCACGTACGAGTCATGGATGTCAATAAAGGTTGTAAACGCCTGGAACAGTTCGATACTGTTTATTACGTTACAACACACAACGAAGTCACGATGACATCAACAAAGACACAATTCATGATAACTCAAATGCATCTGGCATACAAATTATCCACCTGTCTCAAACTCCTCAAAGACTGCACAACACGGCACTTATGTTAATTATGGCCTTACAAATCTCTACATGTCTCAAACTCCTCAAAGACTGCACAACACGGCAGTTATATTAATTATGGCCTTACAAATCTCTACATGTCTCAAACTCCTCAAAGACTGCACAACACGGCAGTTATATTAATTATGGCCTTACACATCTCTACATGTCTCAAACTCCTCAAAGACTGCACAACACGGCAGTTATATTAATTATGGCCTTACACATTTCTACATGTCTCAAACTCCACAAAGACTGCACAACACGGCAGTTATATTAATTATGGCCTTACACATTTCTATAGCCCTGATCAGGCATTCCCTTAGGAAAACACCGCCATACACTTAGAAAACACAGGGCTTGCGACCACACCGGTCTACGCCCAAAAACACACTCTTCTGACAGCACACTCACAGGGCACACCCTGTGAACTCCTGTCATGAGACTCAGTTGTTTTTTAGAACACCACTCACAATACATGCCGCTTAGCCGCGATAGCTAATCACCCCCGGCTGAAAAACACTACAGGATAAATATATCTCAACACTAGAGATAAACAGCGTTCTTCACGCTTTTCTTGTACTCTGTCTCATGACTCTAGGAGAAGATATTTTTAACAAATCGATTCCTAATCGGCAAGCAAGTACCATAATTCAAAAATTCAATCTGTCCCACAACATACTAAGATTTTCTTCCCTTTGACCTTAACAGTCGTACTCTTGGAGTCAGTGAAGAGGCGCTCCTCTCGTTTGGGGTGACTATCGTATGGGCGCCTTTTAGTCGTGTTCACTTCCGACTGGGCGCTCTGGTACCGATCAGCAAACAGTACCACCTGATCAAGAGTTTCGGACCCATGCTCCGCCAGGAACCGTCTCATGTCTGGGGTGAGCGAATCCTTGAATTACTCGACGATAATCATTTCTTGTAATCCCGCGTGCGATTCGTCGAAGGCGTTTAGTGATCCCCACTTCTCCAAGTACATAGCCAGACGTGAAGCAAACTACTTATAAGATTCGTCTTTGTGTCTCTTGGCTTCCCGGAATTTGCACTGATAAGTTTGTGTGTTCAACTGAAAACGTTGAAGCAGGGCTTCTTCAACAAATCATAATTGTTGTTGTCTTCCGGTGCCATTTTGAGGAAGACATCGTAAGCAGGTCCTCGCAGACTCTGAGATAACTTCATGTTGTATTTCTCCCTATCTAATCCATAGGTAGCAGCTGAAGACTCAAACCTAGCAAGATAAATGTCTATTTCCTCTGAAGCCACAGAGTAGACATCTAACTGAAAAGAGGCCGCGCTAGGAACTATCGTGTGAGAAATCTTTCTCCCATCACTACCTTGAGAACTCCCCGACACATTAGTGCTAGAGCTAGATTCGATTCTTCTTCCTTCAATCTATAGTTCTTTCAATCTAATGGCGTAGGCTCTGTCGGCCTGTTCCTTTTCCTTAGCGAATGCTCTCTCTTTTTCTCTTTCCACTGCTTCCTGTTCTGCTTTGGCCTTTAGTCTGTCAGTCTGTTCCTTCTCGAATACTCTTTGCTTTTCAGCCTTCTGCTCCTCAAAAGCTCTTTGCTGTTCATTCTCTTCCTTTTCGTGTTCCCATTGCTTCTCCTTCTCTTCTCTTTCTAATCTTCTCTCTTCTCGGGCCATGGCTTTCTCGGCTTCCTGTTCTGCTTTGGCCTCTTTCACAGAAGTGGCAACAAAGTCTGATCAATCTTTGCCTGATAAGCCCATCTCTTTGGCAACATTAAAATAAAAAGTATAGAGATTTGTTGAATCGGCTATGCTGTGCAAGGAGATTGTTTACAGGCGACACGAAAATTGCAATTGCTACTTGTTTAAAATAAAATTAGCCCTGTAATGTCAAAATACTAGCTGGCTAAAATTATCTAATACACAACACCAATGGCAACAACAGAAATAAGGCTTCAGCAGGGGACAGTTTTTTCCTCTTCCAATTATTTTTAGAGACGTTTTCTTGATTTTATCGATTATTAACTTTACTCTTACAAAATGTCACCTTATTTATTTATTTATGCAAGACGTATGAGCAGATCTATATAACTAATAACTAACAATACTCTTTCAGTAAATCTAACATTTCTGTCAGTTTACTAGGGGAATTACCCATCAGGTTACTTAATAAAGACTAGGTCCGCAATTGTGATTGATCACAAATGCGTCTCCGAGTTCAATAATCCCGGCTCGAGTTGCCCAATTGTTTTATCACAATGGCATGTGCGAGTTAATCCCAAGACGAGACCACAATTGTGATTTATCACAAATGTGTGTCCGAGTTTAATAATCCCGGACGAGCCGCCAACTGTCACGGATTTCCTTCCCTGCTTTGCAGTAGTGGTCCAACAAAACTCAAGAGTATCTAGTATGGGCCTTCAAAGGTGTCTACCTTCGCATAAGATTACTCTTGGCAGATTTGTAAATAGAAGGGTAATGTTCACAAGGTATTCAGATAAGCGAAAACAATGCTGCTTTGGCTGGGCACGTTAATTCTATAATCTGCCGACGACTTTTGTGAAGAATTAAGCAATGATTAATTTTAGCACGTTAAGCCCCTACCTCTGATTTACTCAGTGGAATTCTTATTATTCTGGTATAGCTCTGTTTAGAATGTGTTTAGTAAATTGACTGAGACAAACATGCAGTTCATTTAAAAGGATTAAATCGAAGTTAAATTTGTAAAATTACAAATAACACAATTTAATAATCACTCAAGTTTTAACAGTTTGAAAATAATTTGAATAGTTATGGATCAAGAAAAAGTTATCATCACGGTCGTGATTGGATGTAAATTTTTACTAGAAGTATATATATTGAACTTAGCTGCCAATGACGTTTCTGGTCCTTCTGATGGGTTGGTTCTTTTTACACTGCTCACGCTCGTTGCTTGTCAAGGTTGTCTGGTGTAGCTCATTTCCTAGAAATGTCACGAGAGTCTACGAAAGTTGGTCCCTCGTCTTAAAGCGTAGGCCACTTGTCCCTTCTTGTTCCAGATATAGTACTTTCTGCTGGTACCACCTTTAAGCCAATCCTGGCTCACATACTTTTTTGCTCAGAGTAATAAAAGGCACTGGCGATGCCTTATTTCAGGTGTACTTGGGGTCGTTAATATTAACTTTAATTCCCTCTCTGACTCCGTGTCAAGATAAACTCAAAAGTTTCCTCAAACAGCGGCTTTCCTTATTAAAATGATAGAGATTTCCTGGGCTGTATTTGTAAGTCCGTCAAGATTCTCCATGTGGTAAAGTGGGATGTTATAAATATTTATAGGGGACTTAGTGTACTGACTGAGATCAGCTGTGAAGGTATCTGTATCTAATAGGTGTAGTGTTTTACAGATGACCTTACTTGCTACCACATTTATACCTCAGTCAGAATTATTCTGGAATATTGTGATGACTACGTTAAATGTCTAGGGTTATGTAAATGATGAAGTGTAAGTCACAACAACAACAGACAGATAAACAATTTAATTTATTCCACCACACTTGACAACACTGTGACACTCAAACACATTTAACACTCTATAAGACTATCTTAAATGAGTCACTGGTAAAGTTTCAAATATATATGTATTAATTACTTTCACTAATATATATCCTGATTCAACTACACAGTGAACCAGGAATCACAATCAAATGTAATCACAATTTATATGTACATAATTTATAAATATGAACCTTGTAGTGACATATTTTATTAGTATTATCCTATGTGTGTCAGTTGTGTAGTAGTACTATGAGGTAATACTGGTTTTGTTTTTCAAGCTATGTTGTTATTTGTCATCATGACTTCAAGTGTTTGTTTATCTTGGAAATAGTATGGGGAATCTTCACCGTTCCTATCAATTTAAACAATGTATTGACCCTCAGTTTTACTATAATGTCAAGTTTTGAGGGGGACACATAATGTTGAGCTCCTCTGGCCACAGAGGCTTAACTTTCGTGATGACGGCAGGAAAAGACTCCTCTGCTCGATTGCTCCCCTGTGTTCTGGAGACACCTCACTAGTCGCTATCTGGACCCAGGAGTATGCTGTCAGCCTCCAGATTCAGCAAAGCTCAGACCAGGTGCTGCTCAATAACTTTAGGACCACAGTCCCTGAAACAAGAAGGTTGTACCCCCTACTTCATAACTAATTTATAATCTATTTCCAGACTGAACACAATACATAACAAACACTGAGTTCAGAGCGGTAGGCCAACTGTCAGCTTCATCTGAAACAATTTACACCAGTATACTCCTCCCTAATGGTCACTACGCCTCTGCAATTCCAGCATTAGTTCTTTCGATTCAATAAGATAGGTGTCAGTGTACTGTTTGGCAATTCCATGCAGTTTTACTTTTCTCCGACACCTTCTGTTCAGGTTGGAGCACTATATAGGCTTTGCCTCATGTTCGCTACTGAACCACACACATATATAGACATAAATTATCAATTTACATTCAATTTTCATTAAAAAGATATTGAATATATCAAGCTTACCACAATTCATGGAAATAATACACAGTTACGTTGACTGGCAATGAATATAGCACAATTTCGATCTGCCGATGTCCCAGGCTTTTATTTAGAAAAATATGCACTGGCGCTCAACGCACTGGTTCTTTAGAAAGTTTATTTGAAAATGTGGTACTGAACTGACGCTCCTAATTGCCTATATTGGCGGGTCTAACCAATCGAGCCATGTTTACACAAGCGTTTGAAAAAAGTACCCTTCCTTCCGTCTCCCCTAACAACAAAAGATAGTATTTGTAGCCCGACTAATCGTGTTTAGCCTTACATTTACTGCGCTCCAATCAAATAGGATTTAACATGGGGGACCTATTTCCCGTACAATGGTGGTGTCAAAATCTGCCACTGAGCGATTCTGATTTTGGTGTTGTCTGACACCCTCACTATTTCTTTTGGCTATAATTTGGTAATTCCTAGACTATTTGCGTAACACTTAACATATTATTTGTCAGCAAGTCCTAAGGAACCCAAATATACAAATTTAAGGGAGCTAAGTGGCTGCGTTCAAAATATGTATTTTCTTCTACCTCCCGTTCACTTCGATCGATGTGGTGTCTGGGTACTGTCATGCTTTCAAACGTAAACCAGTATAATGTCATGTTTCCTAATAAGCGTTTTTCAGGTTTTTAAAACCTAACTCTAGTATGGGTAGTGTTTTTTTATCACTGTCGATCTGAAAAAAAGTATTGCTTCTGGCCTTTCGCTTGGGGAGGGTGGCATTAATTGTATATCGCGAGACGCGTGTTTAGTGTTGCATGCGTTCCTGCTTTCAGCCCTCCCTTCTCTCTATCCTAAGTTCATCTGTCTTTTCATCACGCCGTGTATAAAATGAAATTAATGGAAGTATTAATTTAGGTCATTACGCAGGGTGCCTAGCTCAAGGTTTTCTTAGAAATGCCGTACACGTTTTATTGAAGAAAGCGTGTAGTGATGCAGTAGGCTTTTACTATCAACGTGAAACGTTACAATTTGCAGAAGAAGTAGAAAACAAGGGGGATTTCGAGTACAGTCATTGTGACAGCACTGTTCTTTACCATTCTTCTTTCCTTTTATTAAGGTTATTTGTTAGGCTTTACATTTACTTTTTAATTTATATATGTGGATTAGAATTTCACACGACACTCCAATAAAAGGTCCTGCCTGATAAAATGGAATTTCTGGCAAGTCTGGTTGTAGTCTTCTTGGCAAGCGATTTCTCATAGTATCTTAACACTGAAACGTGTCAGGTTATGTTCACTGTCCTACCCCGCTCTGTTTGTTAAGGAGCTAAGTAAAAGCTCCAATCATTTCAAACATGCTGGTTGAAAGGGGGTGGGGGGGTGATTTCATGATATTCCTGACATGGAAAAATTTTGAACGTAATGTAAAGGTCACGTTTTCCATATATGGCAATCGTGACATTCAAATATTCTCGTCAATGATTACATATAACTTCTTACATCTTTCCGGAACTATTACAACATTGCCGCTCAGGTTTGACTGTCATACCACAAGGTTGATACTTGACCGGTGCTCCTTGTACAAAGACAAAGTCCTGTTTGACCATCTGTGATGTGTCTTATTACGACAATAATTAGTCGGTCCAGCGAGCCATATCAGCGCTAAGTAAACTCGCTTGGCCAGTTACGTGCGAAAACAGTCGCACCCTTGTGGTACAATAGGATTTGTGTCGGTCAACCTTGCATCACCGTCTACTTTATCCGCAGGGATAGACAGGTAAACACACGGACATGACGACTATCGCTGAGAGGAGAGTAAGAAAATTTAAAAATGAGAAAATATCTGCTACACATAGCAGAGAAAGAAAGAAATAAGGTGTGGCAATTGAAAGCACGCAATAAAATCAGTACAAAAATGTAACTGATACTGCCGTAGTGAAACAGAGATCGAGAGGGGTCGCCCCATTCTGTCACAGTTTCCCTCATAAGCTCATCTCACAGACAACAATAACTTGCTCTATGCCGAACTCAAGACAATAACCGTTGGGTTCTAGAAACTGTTGTAGAGTACTCTGTTGATAAAAGCTGAAATGACTAAAGATAGAAGTATGGCAACGCGTCCGACTGGCTTAGCGGTTACAAAGCTGGCCTTTCGGCGGCAAACTTATCGGGTTTCATACTCTAAACCTGGCAGCATCACTCTACAGTCTACCCAGCTTCAAATGGGTATCTGACTCTGCTCTTGAGTTAAGGAGGGAAAAAGCAGCTAGTGAGGGAATTGGTCACACCCCACCTCATGAAGCTGGACACTAGTATAGTGCAGTTTCTAACACTTTACTCTTCTACGGCAGCATCTACTATGGGACTACCTTTTCATTTTTATGGCAATAAAATAAAATAAAAATTGTATTAATTTTATTTTAAAGAAGAAACGGTCACAGGAGAATTCTCTTAAACGGTAATTATCATTTATCATGCCTCCCTTCTGTTTACTTCAAGTTACTGCCGTTGCTGAATCCATACATTCTCGACTATACAACACACTGTTGATTTAAGACGAAATTATTTTAACAGAACGTCAATTTGTTTAACAGGTCGGACAAGCTTTAACCCTCTCACGTCCTTCTAGCCCGTACACGATAAACGTGCCCATCACCTTTACGTCAACATTCGGTCAAAACGTTAGCACTGACAAAAACCTCTCGTGAACGCACGTGATGTGTACATACTAATATTGATTGTACTTGTAGCGAGGTGAAGGTTGTGTTTTGTGAGTCGTGCTGTAGATTTGTCAGAAAGCGGTATTTGTTTATTTTGAAATATTGTTTGAAATGGTAGTAGAAGTGAAAAATAATCTGACTTTTCATTGACTTCTACTTCGTCTGATTTTACCTCCTTCTGTAGTCATGTTCTTTTCTTATTATTCGTAATATTATAGTTTTCCATCACTATCACCTGCATCCTCACAACCTCTCTAGTCTTGTTACGTAAAGCATGAGAATTCGCAAGGTTGACACATGATACATGTACTAACCTTTTGAGGAAGAACTTCAGTCCACACAGACAGTGATGACATCATCGTGCCACTGATAACTCACCTGCTAATTTTTGTTAATTTAATTCAAATGTTTGAATTTTCTATGTGTTTAAAAAAATAAAACCTTGAACACAGACGTCCCATGACATATATATATATATTAGAAATTTACTTCCATGCGCACAATCAATCTATAATGAGCAAAGCTATTTATCTGCAATACTTCATTTATATTTTTGCTGCGCCATTAAATTCTGGAGCGTCCAAAGAAAGAGTGGTAAGAGCGTTTGCCTCTCACGTCAAAGTAACCGGGTTCGAAACATAGTAGGGTTGGGCTCCAGTCTTCACTGATGTTAATGGATACCTGACTCTGCTCTTGAGTTAGAGAAGGCAAAGGCTTTCCTTGACTTATGGAAAGCAAAGGCAAGTAATTAACGTTTATAACGAACAATGAAATAATCATAGCAGCTTTTCGAGATAATACGGAAGCGGAGCATATTACACACTAAAAGCTAAACTGAACTCCCATTAAAAGAACACGCATGACTCACAATTCTTTTATCATGGGGCACTGACCATACGTGATGATAAATCTGATTTCAAAAAACCAATGCAGGTTGAAATTGACTGGAATGGAATGACCGCATACGAAATAATGCCATCATCAGGACGTGGAGCAGAAAGAGCACGTCATAACACATCCTCTTTATTTCATGTCGGGTTAGTTGCTCGTACATATACATTTTTATTTATATGCATAAACATCTATATTTGTTCTAACATAAGATGGCAGCATGCTCTTAAACGTGCAAATGAATATAATTTTCCGACTTTCCATTCGCTTAACAGAGCAAGTGTTCCCTCTAAGTGGATTTTCTCATATTATAAATTAAGCATTCCTCTTCTTCATTCCCCCTCAGACGTCATCTTGAGTATGTTCAAAGAAAGCAGTGGTCAGCTGGAGGCTGTTGATATTTCCGTAGAGTTTTTCCAGGAATAGTACTGGTGATGGCCATATGCGCGTTCTCTTTTCCTCATATATATTGAGCACCTTTGAAGCAGATGTTCACCAGTAACTTTATCGGTGACGCAGTTACACTTAACAGTAGTTCCTATCTTTAGCTTGTTAAATAGGTGGTATTCCAATCTGCTGTGACCTATGCGACGTCTGAAGATTACCACTTATTCACTTCTGCTGAGCTGGTAATATGCATCATTTTTTTGGTGGCGTCGATGCCCTGCTTCCCACTTACTCCTGTATCTGCACTTGGAAATTAAACTTTCAAAACTTCCACAAAATACCACAAACAAAACAAAATAAACATTCTAAACTAATCACAAAAAAGCTGCGTACGTTCTCTTCGTTTTTTTTTTGGTCAAAGAGAGGCTTGCCAGTTACCGCATGAGTAGTTGTGAACATTTCAAGACCTGAACATTTTTTTGGGTATAAATATTAGCATCTGTATAACTGCAAACAAAACAGACATGAATTCGTTACTTTTAAATTTTAGTTTAATTTACTAGTTATTATGTTAATAATTTCGTGGTCACGTCCCGAACAACTGCAGAGTTCACAGATACTCGTATTTATCCCTAGTTGCATAGATCCTTAACTCTGACAGGTGTTATGCACTATGTACTCGTACCTATCACGCAATGAGACGAGAATCACGTCACTATAAATAATTGTTTGCTGTTTAAATAAAACTTAAAATCACATCTTCACAAGAACTCGAATAGTTGTTAACGGCAGTATGGTTTCGTAATTCTCAGCGGTTCTTTGTATACTTATTACATGTAAATACATATGGCAGTAATAGGTGCCTAGAAATACATAGTAAATATTGGCTGTTTGAATACTTCCATTTTTTGTGTGTTGATACGGAAGGTGGGCAAATGAAAACCCGACGACCTAATGTTATGAACGCAAGATGACAATGTTTGACAAAATATTGACGTTCGTTCAACGTGATGAAAACGGAAGCGTCAAATTAGTCTAGCGATAATTGTCCAGAAAATAAGATTGATGGCTGTGCTCGGGTTTAAATTATAGAATAGATTTTGCTAGGAGTAAGTGAACACACTTTCAAAGGAACATGGAGCCTGCATATTATACATCACCGTAGCGCCCGCTAGGTATAAATGAATTAAAGCGATTATGTTTCTTACTATCTGCCTGGGAGAAGTATTTTTATTAATGTTCTCAATTAAAATACTAATTTAAATGTGGCTATAGGGTGTGAAAACAGATTCATGTTCAGCAATGAGATTTACTTTTTATAAGTTAAACGATAAATGCCGTCGGGTATGACGGGATAGAGAATGTTAGGTGATGCATCTTACTAGAATGCTTCGTGTAGTTCCTGGGGGCTGGTGAGCCAAAGAAAGAACAGGACTACTGTTCCCTGAGGCATGTCGTACAGTGCGACTAATATGAGACTGTGCATGAGGCTGACGACCTTATCATATCATATATATAAAATCCCAAATTTTTCTGTCAGAAGCGTTCGTAACGCTATGGGATGCAACAAGTTATTTTGGTTGAAAGTTAGACATTAAATGTATTGTGTCCCTTATATGTACTCTCCCGAAAATAGTAAAACTTACCAAAGAAGAATGCGCAAAGGACGATGTGCATGCGCCACTAACATCTCTCTGTGAACGGCATGCATGTTCATACTTTGTACTAAATTATTTGGTTCCCTTATATCGGTGTATTTTTTCATTAAAAAAGTACTTACAAATATATTAATATTAAAGAGTGTAAAACTACATTATTGGTAAAAATGTATTATTATTCAAGAATGTTACAAAAATATTTATAGAATGTGTGATCCCGTATACACACATTGGGAATCCTCGCTGGTGCTACTGAGTTCGTGTACTGTGGTGATGCACAGTAGCTTACTTACTAACAGGAGGAAGCAATTCACTTTCTTCTGGCATGTTGCGAGAAGAAGAAAGCTGTTATATATTGTGACAGCAGGAACGGGGGAAGAAAAGGAGACTGGGCACGACAATTTACTTTCTTCTTAGAAGGCACTGAACAGTTTGATTATACCGTATGGACAGAAGTCAACAACAGACAACTGATAAACAGGACATGACCTGGAGACAACAACACAACTGATAAACAGGACATGAAATGGAGACAGGAAGATGCGGAGATCCATGATTTAAGTTGTACCAGGTTAAAACAACAGAAAATCAAGATGCTCTTCTGTCAAGTTCAGACTTTTAACATCAGATGTAAAACAAATATTTTGGTTTTTTGTTAATACTTTTGAATAAGTAAAATTGCCGTTAGGTATTGGTGCTTGTGAATTTAATTTCCGTCTTATGACGGGCTTTTACACAAGTAAAACAAACAAATACAGAAGCCACCGTTGCAAGAGCATGTGAATGTTTGGTGCAGGCTTCAAACAAGAGCATGTGAATGTTTGGTGCAGGCTTTAAACAAGAGACCCAACTCCAGTTGTTGCTCCGTGCTCCATAAGGAGCAAAAGGGAAAAAATGATGATGATACTGATGATCCTACTTGGACAAAGGTCAAAGAGCATTGCCAAAATATGTTTATACATTTTATACCGCGACACACTATATTGTTTTTAACATGCTTTACCTAGATTGTATATATATATATATATATATATATATATATAATATATATATATATATATATATATATATATATATATATATATATATATATATATATATATATATGTCACGTGGGTCTTTATAATCATTAAATTACCTACATCTTCTTCCTATTCTCTCACCCTAATCCTTTCATTTTATTAC
Organism: Oreohelix idahoensis; assembly: GCA_024509875.1. NCBI lineage: Eukaryota > Metazoa > Mollusca > Gastropoda > Stylommatophora > Oreohelicidae > Oreohelix > Oreohelix idahoensis. Next base: position 130,801 of record JAMPIV010015599.1, read on the forward strand.
TTTTCCGTACTTGTTTTTCCTGTATTTTTTCGCATCATTCGTTGCGAAAAATATATTTCTTTCCCATCATCGTTTTTCTTTCTCATACTGACTAGTAACCTTATTGCATCAGATGTCAGTCGCGCAGATAGCTGTGAATATACGGTTCTCGCCAGACATACGTCTGCAGTTTCCCCGGGTCAGAGCGCGGCCCGACCAGATTTCTGGGCCTGAGGTGTGAGAAATTCGTTTCGCTGGACATAGAGCAGACTTTTGGTCTACCATTTTGTTCACCTGTCACTAGCTTAAGGTGTCAAACCCGGCATCTGTACGACGCAGTTGTAGACGGTTGTCTGAGATTTGCAACTGTCACGCGCATTTCTCGGTCACTGGTGGCAGTTACGTCACGCGTTAAGCTGACGTAAATGTTGGGAGTAGGGGAGATAATTTCGCTTGGCGAAATAAGTTTGGGCCCTTTGTCTGATTTTAAGATATTGGCCCGAGTTTGAAACTTTAATTTCATTCTCGCTCCTATATTCGCAGTAGACAGGTTGTTCGAAACAGAATAGCTGTTAGCGAAGTTTCTCAGTTTGTTTCGGCAATTTGTCGAACTTCTAGACTTCCTTAAATATTCAGCATATAATTCTTAAGTTGTGCGACTACCTGTAGTTCTGTGTGAGGTAATATATATTATATCTAGTATTTTGTGAAATGATAAAGTGTTAAGTCGCTTATTTCATATTTCACTAGTTAGATTTTGCGCAGAGTGCCAAATTTATATAGTCTGTATTATTTTCTAGTGACGTGTTTCAGTGGATAGCAGAATAAATTATATCTTAGCTTACTAAACAATAATGTAGCTATAATGAAGTTAATTTTACTGCTAAGAAATCAGACGAGATCATATTTTTCTAAGCTAACTTACAAATGCTAGAAACCTCATGAGATGTTGACGGAACACGCACGTGTTCCTAAATTCATGGGGATTGATGATTTTTTTTAAGATATAACTTACTTTACGGGAAATTTAAATGATAAGTCAAGCAGTACACTTGCGGTTTAATAATGTAAGTTATAGTGGGTACATATTGTAAAATTATTTGATATGTGTTCTTTCTTTTATATAGTGAAACGGTGGTACCCAACTTTACCAGCGTTCTAGTACGTGAACTTTATTTGGGAAGAAACAAATCACTTTCATTACCTGAACTGTAACAGTTAAATGAAGTAAGAGGCCTTCGCGCCAGAATTAATTCTTCCAGAATAACTCTTCAGTACAATTCAGCCCGTTGTGGCAAGCAAAGATCAGAAACATTCCGACAGAGTTTTGACTAGTACTGTGGTGACCAAATATAGTAACTTCCTGAAAGTAGACACCGATCTGACATTCCTTAAATTCTAGAAACCAAAGCTAATGACATTGTGCTCTGCTAACTTTCGTGCCTGGACAATATTTTATGTGACTTAATCAGACATTCGAAAAATTAGAACACCCAAGGAATCGTTCCCTGAGAGTTTAGTACGTCTTTTGGAACTGGGGATTTCTTGGTCAAGGACTGCATTTTCGGGTCTGTGTGAAGGTCCTAGAATTGAGTATGTTCCCAGAGGCAGCGAGCAAAGTTGTGAGTATAACTGCATGGCCATGGCTGAATGAATGAGTGTACGCAGATCAGAGTGTTATTTTACAGTTATAGATTGTCACCCATTTACTGTCTTAATTCTTTTTGTTTAACCTGCAGAATTTGTTACTATTTGCTAGAGTTTCTTTACTTCTTAGGCTAAATCAGATTATTCAACTCTGTGCATACATTTACGAGAAAAGAAGAAAAACTCTTAGCCTAAACCCTACGTATCTATAACTCTTTGGGCCATCATCTGTTCTCTTAACGGGGCTGTGGGCTAAACCTAGAGTAAGATTTTAACGGGCTATCATCCTTGTAGCATTTTCTTAAATTTTATGACTATTTGTATATGTTTTTTCTTTTTCCTTGATGTAATTTTTTGGTGTTGTGAGAGATTTTGATATGATAATTAAAATATCTCTCTTGAACAAAAAAATCAGTGCGTTGGTCAGCTCGATCCCAATTATCTGTATAAGCATTGTTATAGATTTTCCAAGTCTGTGTGTTTAACTGTCGTCACGTGTATGTGCGTGCCCGTGAGTAGATAGAATTATATGTAATATATATGTGGTTTAGACTGTCGGACTCTGTAAAAGCCGTCGTAGAGGATAGGTGAGAGAGAGAAGAATTCTTTTCGCTTTCAGCGACAGCCTCTATACCACAGTCTATCATCTCACCTGTGTGGAAATTCTATTTTTTTTTCTAATTCTCACGGTGCCAATCACCTATTCAAACCTATTCAGAAGGGACCAAACCCAAGTCTTAATTCTCCTATCGAAAATCTACGACAAATGGTCGCTCGTTACCGGGAATTGAACCCAAAATCCTAAGGCGATACGACAAATGGGTTCTCGTACGTAGGATTTTTGAACTTAGAATAGGAAGACGAGTACGACAAATGGTTGCTCGTTTCCGGTCTTTGAACTTAGAATAGGAAGACGAGTATGACAAACGTGGACTCGTCTATCTGGATTTGGTATTTAAGATTCTTTATTCTGTAATAGAGTAAGAGTGTGATGTCTTGTGAGTTTTGTGTCTTTTAAAAATAATTTATCACCTAGACTAACGATCTGTTTACGGGCGTGCTGACCACACAAACTGATAGTTTTTTTCCACAGCATTTAGAAATAATATACATTTCAGTTACAGGTTGATTGTCGGAATATATGTTAATTACTGATTTTGTAATACTAAACGCTGATAAAGTTTTGTGAGTGTATAACATTCACAAGGGTTCTGAAGCAGGACGGTGTTTGAACTAAGTTAAGGAGTGCGTTTCGGACTATTTGTCCAGATTAATTGCCTCCCTCACCCTAACTGTCTTCAGGGGGTGAACTTGATAGTGGATTTTAAAATTAAGGGATTATTTTTCTCTGTAATTTTGCAATAATTATTTTGCTTTTCCACTGTAGAAGCTTAATTTTTTTTTCAGGGATTAATCTTAACTACCATTTAGTTGGCGTAGTCGTGTTTTGCATTAGGTGCTTTATTGCCGATAATAGCAGCGATAGTTAGATTTTATTTTGGAGGAGGTATCCCAGGGTTAAATATATCATCTTTTGATTTTTGGTATTTTATTTTCTCGTAAGTGGTAGGAACCAGTGTATCCTTTTTCCTATTTTCTTTCTCCACTAGTCTCAGTCACTGACATAATATGGCCGAGAGGGCAAAGCTTAGACAACTCCTCAGGGAAGAAGCGAGAGAGGAGGGACTGGAAGGAGAGGAAGCGAAAGCTTTTGTCAGAGACGAACTTGAGAGATATGATGCGGAGAGGAAAGCAGCTGAAGCTAAAGAGGAAAAAGAAGAACTCAAGAGGAAAGAAGCAGAAGCTAGAGAGAAGGAAAGTGAAGACCGTCTTTTACAGCAGAAGAAGATGGATGAGGAAATGGAAATTCGCAGGATGCAGCATGAGGAAAGAGAAGGAGAGACAGCATGAGAAGGAGAGGGAAGAGAGACAGCATGAGTTGGCTCTTAAAACTCTAGAAGTCCAAAGTCGTGGTGCTGCCTCTACCTCCAGCAATGGAGAGTCTTCTCCTCATTCTTCCTTAACTGATCCTGCTAGTACTCAATCTACTCATCTCACTGCTATGTCTTTTCCGTTAGAATCTTTCCCTTGTCCCAATGAGAAGATTGACACATGGCTAGAGAAATTTGAGAAAATTGCAACTCTGTACGGTTTAGAGAGGTCGCGTTGGAACATGAAGCTTTCTCAGGCTTTGAAAAGTTCTGCGTATGATGTTTACGCCAAACTGGAAAGCAGCCAACAAGACAACTATGATCTGTTGAAGAAAGCGTTACTGGAGCGCTTTGAAATGAACGCTCGCAAATTTTTGCAACTGTTTCGCAACAGCAGAAAGGAGAATTCTGAATCTTTTCACCAGTTCTCTTCCCGTCTAAAGGGATATTTGACAAAGTGCCTTGAGCTCTCGCAGCTCCCCTCTACCTATGAAGGTCTTGAGGAATTTGTTCTAACAGAACAAATAAAGAACACATTGTCTGCTGATACCCGGAGATTTCTAGCTGAGCAGGGGGCAGAAAAACTTGAAGACATCTTAGAGAAGTCTGAGCGTTACCACAATGCGCTGGCTGAACTACCGGCCACAAAGCGGAAACCGACAGAGGAGCATTTTCGAAAACATAACCTAGAGCAATCTTCTCAGGCTTCTAACCTAAATAACCACAGAGAAACTGGACCTCAAAACCCCCCTCCTGAAAAATCCAAGTTCTACAAGAACAAGTACCCCAACCACCCCAAACAGTCTGATCAACCCGACCGCCCTACATGGCAGCGTGGCCAGAAAGGACAAGGTGGCAAAGGGAGAACCCCTGAGCACGGGACATATGATCAGACCGAGCACACCGAGCCTAAACGCATCGGATGCTTATTGACAGTCTCGCAAGGCGGAATTATTGACAGTGATTCCCAACCTGTTGGGGATACACCCCCAACGCGAGGTACTGTTATTTTGAACGGTTCTCAAACATCTTGCTTATTTGACACGGGGCTTTCTTATGATTGCATTGTTGCCAGAAACCTGGTCAAACCCGGTCAAGAGACAGCAGAGACCGTCCAACTTTGTGGAGTTCGTAAGAGTGATGCACCTACAGCGCTTCCCATCGCATTGGTGGAGATACACTCTGACTTTGTCAGAGGGGTGATCAAAGCGGCTGTTATGGATGATCCCATCTACCCAGTCATACTTGGCGGGAGATACGTGTGTATTGGGAAACCGGAAGAGCCGATTGTGGCAGCAGTAACTACAAGAGGGCAAACCAAGAAGGAACGGGAGCCTGCGCCTAATTTGTTACCTATGGAACTTAAAGAAGCGCAATACAAGGACCCTACTTTGGCACCCTGCTTTAGGAAACTGCCCATGGCTAAGGAACCCAGACAGCACGGGGACATTTTTTCTGAGGATGGCGTACTTTATCGGAGAACGGGCAAGCCTGACCAAGGTTACAACCAGCTCCTAGTACCGAAACAGTACAGAAGCCAAATCCTAGAAATGGGGCACTCTCTTCCCTTCAGCGGACATATGGGACAGAACGCCACAAACCAACGGATAACCACTCATTATTGGTGGCCAGGAGTAAACACTGATATTATCAGGTACGTCAAATCCTGTGCCCAGTGCCAACGTGTACCACCCAAGCAACGGACACCCCCAGTCCACATGGGTGAAATGCCAATAATGGGAACACCATTCGAACGGGTTGTGATCGACATTTTAGGGCCTTTCGAAAGGACTAAAAGAAGGAACAGGTTCATCCTGACCTTAGTCGATACATGCACTTTATGGGCAGAAGCTATCCCGCTAACATGCGCAGATGCCAAGCATGTCGCAGAAGCCCTCGTGCAGATTTTCACTCGGTTGGGATTCCCTCAGCAAGTGTTGACGGATAATGGATCTCCATACCGAAACCTGTTGATGGATGAGATCGTTAAGATCTTGAGGACCTAGCACATCCACACTAAGCCATATACTCCGGCCGGAAATGGGCTCGTGGAACGTGCTAATGGAAACCTCACCATGATGCTAAGTAAGCTGGCACAAGTGAAACCTGAAGATTGGGATCTCTGTATTCCTGCAGCATTATTTAGCTACAGAGAATCTCCTCATACTTCCACAGGATTTCCGCCAGCTACACTCTTATTCGGCAGACCCATTAAGGGCCCGCTTGAAGCCTTACTTCAGTCTCTGACAGACGAGAAGGCTGATGAGACAGTTGTCTCAGCCAGTAAATATGTGTCGGTTTTAAAGGAACGGTTGAAACTAGGGTGGGACCTAGCAACGACTAACTTTAAGCGAGCACGCACAAAGCACGCTAACCGATACAGGAAAGTCGCGAAAGAGAGAGAACTGGAAGCAGGAGAGAAAGTTTTGGTGTTACTCCCTACCGAGAACAACCAACTGAAGATCGGATGGCAAGGGCCGTTTACCGTCCTGAAAAGGGAGCCGCGCTGGTGTAATGGCTTCGGCGTTGTACTGGCGACCAGGTGTTCATGGTTCAAACCCGGGCGTCGGCGTTTGAAGAAATGTTTACGGCCGGAAATTTGACTGAACAGCCTGAACGGCTCCTGTGATAAACCCTCTGTGGATGGGAAGGAGCGAAGCTCCTGACCGGGTTGGAAGGAAACTCCTCAGGTTCCCCAGCCTCGCAATGACATGTCATTGGGCCGAAGGGCTGAAAGCCTAAGTGCCGCTGGTTAAGGAAAAAAAAAAAAAAAAAAACCGTCCTGAAAAAGATTTCTAAGGCTAACTACCAGATCTCTATTCAAGGAAAGGAGAAGGTTTTCCACTTAAATCTCTTAAAGAGATACTTGGAAAGACCAGTGCCAACCTCCGACCATCTCCTGACGATAGCCAGAGCTGACGAAGATGATGATAGTGGCAGGGATATTCCACCGCTATCACAAGAAATCTTTCAAAAATGTCAGAAGCGGCGACGCTCTTTCAAGCGCGCATGGGAGACATTCCAGAGGAAGGAAACTTTGGGGAGTAGACTTGAGTAGGAATTGGAGAGAGATGGAGGGGGAAGATGAGAGGGAAGAAGACAGACACCCCGAAGCTACGGTTATAGGAAATTTAATTCCATAACGTAGACATGGAGTGCTTCCATATCTTAAGGGGGGACGTCCTTTCACGTGGGTCTTTATATCATTGAATTACCTACATCTTCTTCCTATTCTCTCACCCTAATCCTTTCATTTTATTACTTTTCCGTACTTATTTTTCCTGTATTTTTTCGCATCATTCGTTGCGAAAAATATATTTCTTTCCCATCATCGTTTTTCTTTCTCATACTGACTAGTAACCTTATTGCATCAGATGTCAGTCGCGCAGATAGCTGTGAATATACGGTTCTCGCCAGACATACGTCTGCAGTTTCCCCGGGTCAGAGCGCGGCCCGACCAGATTTCTGGGCCTGAGGTGTGAGAAATTCGTTTCGCTGGACATAGAGCAGACTTTTGGTCTACCATTTTGTTCACCTGTCACTAGCTTAAGGTGTCAAACCCGGCATCTGTACGACGCAGTTGTAGACGGTTGTCTGAGATTTGCAACTGTCACGCGCATTTCTCGGTCACTGGTGGCAGTTACGTCACGCGTTAAGCTGACGTAAATGTTGGGAGTAGGGGAGATAATTTCGCTTGGCGAAATAAGTTTGGGCCCTTTGTCTGATTTTAAGATATTGGCCCGAGTTTGAAACTTTAATTTCATTCTCGCTCCTATATTCGCAGTAGACAGGTTGTTCGAAACAGAATAGCTGTTAGCGAAGTTTCTCAGTTTGTTTCGGCAATTTGTCGAACTTCTAGACTTCCTTAAATATTCAGCATATAATTCTTAAGTTGTGCGACTACCTGTAGTTCTGTGTGAGGTAATATATATTATATCTAGTATTTTGTGAAATGATAAAGTGTTAAGTCGCTTATTTCATATTTCACTAGTTAGATTTTGCGCAGAGTGCCAAATTTATATAGTCTGTATTATTTTCTAGTGACGTGTTTCAGTGGATAGCAGAATAAATTATATCTTAGCTTACTAAACAATAATGTAGCTATAATGAAGTTAATTTTACTGCTAAGAAATCAGACGAGATCATATTTTTCTAAGCTAACTTACAAATGCTAGAAAACTCATGAGATGTTGACGGAACACGCACGTGTTCCTAAATTCATGGGGATTGATGATTTTTTTTTTAAGATATAACTTACTTTACGGGAAATTTAAATGATAAGTCAAGCAGTACACTTGCGGTTTAATAATGTAAGTTATAGTGGGTACATATTGTAAAATTATTTGATATGTGTTCTTTCTTTTATATAGTGAAACGGTGGTACCCAACTTTACCAGCGTTCTAGTACGTGAACTTTATTTGGGAAGAAACAAATCACTTTCATTACCTGAACTGTAACAGTTAAATGAAGTAAGAGGCCTTCGCGCCAGAATTAATTCTTCCAGAATAACTCTTCAGTACAATTCAGCCCGTTGTGGCAAGCAAAGATCAGAAACATTCCGACAGAGTTTTGACTAGTACTGTGGTGACCAAATATAGTAACTTCCTGAAAGTAGACACCGATCTGACATTCCTTAAATTCTAGAAACCAAAGCTAATGACATTGTGCTCTGCTAACTTTCGTGCCTGGACAATATTTTATGTGACTTAATCAGACATTCGAAAAATTAGAACACCCAAGGAATCGTTCCCTGAGAGTTTAGTACGTCTTTTGGAACTGGGGATTTCTTGGTCAAGGACTGCATTTTCGGGTCTGTGTGAAGGACCTAGAATTGAGTATGTTCCCAGAGGCAGCGAGCAAAGTTGTGAGTATAACTGCATGGCCATGGCTGAATGAATGAGTGTACGCAGATCAGAGTGTTATTTTACAGTTATAGATTGTCACCCATTTACTGTCTTAATTCTTTTTGTTTAACCTGCAGAATTTGTTACTATTTGCTAGAGTTTCTTTACTTCTTAGGCTAAATCAGATTATTCAACTCTGTGCATACATTTACAAGAAAAGAAGAAAAACTCTTAGCCTAAATCCTACGTATCTATAACTCTTTGGGCCATCATCTGTTCTCTTAACGGGGCTGTGGGCTAAACCTAGAGTAAGATTTTAACGGGCTATCATCCTTGTAGCATTTTCTTAAATTTTATGACTATTTGTATATGTTTTTTCTTTTTCCTTGATGTAATTTTTTGGTGTTGTGAGAGATTTTGATATGATAATTAAAATATCTCTCTTGAACAAAAAAATCAGTGCGTTGGTCAGCTCGATCCCAATTATCTGTATAAGCATTGTTATAGATTTTCCAAGTCTGTGTGTCTAACTGTCGTCACGTGTATGTGCGTGCCCGTGAGTAGATAGAATTATATGTAATATATATGTGGTTTAGACTGTCGGATTCTGTAAAAGCCGTCGTAGAGGATAGGTGAGAGAGAGAAGAATTCTTTTCGCTTTCAGCGACAGCCTCTATACCACAGTCTATCATCTCACCTGTGTGGAAACTCTATTTTTTTTTCTAATTCTCACGGTGCCAATCACCTATTCAAACCTATTCAGAAGGGACCAAACCCAAGTCTTAATTCTCCTATCGAAAATCTACGACAATATATATATATATATATATATATATATATATATATATATATATATATATATATATATATATATATATATATATATATATATATATATATATTATATATATATATATATATATACTGACGTTTGTAAAACTCATTTGACTGTGGAAATGTCTCAAAATCAAGTTGTTTTTTTCTCCCACTGCCCATGCTAACTTTCACTCGTCGTCAAAAAACAAAATGTCCCGAATGTCCCGTCTTCAGGTATTTGTCTGGAACAACTTCATTTCAAAAATCTAAATCATGTTTATTCATCTTGATTAATCTCCTGTGCTGATCCTTAGAGAGCCTGGGTCACTACTACATTTGGCTCCTGTGCTGATCATTAGAGAGCCTGGGTCACTACTACAGTTGGCTCCTGTGCTGATCCTTAGAGAGCCTGGGTCACTACTACAGTTGGCTCCTGTGCTAATCCTTAGAGAGCCTGGGTCACTACTACAGTTGGCTCCTGTGCTGATCCTTAGAGAGCCTGGGTCACTACTACAGTTGGCTCCTGTGCTGATCCTTAGAGAGCCTGGGTCACTACTACAGTTGGCTCCTGTGCTGATCCTTAGAGAGCCTGGGTCACTACTACAGTTGGCTCCTGTGCTGATCCTTAGAGAGCCTGGGTCACTACTACAGTTCGCTCCTGTGCTATTCCTTAGAGAGCCTGGGTCACTACTACAGTTGGCTCTTGTGTTGATCCTTACAGAGCCTGTGTCACTACTACAGTTGGCTCCTGTGCTGATCCTTACAGAGCCTGTGTCACTACTACAGTTGGCTCCTGTGCTGATCCTTACAGAGCCTGTGTCACTACTACAGTTGGCTCCTGTGCTGATCCTTACAGAGCCTGTGTCACTACTACAGTTGGCTCCTGTGCTGATCCTTACAGAGCCTGGGTCACTACTACAGTTGGCTCCTGTGCTGATCCTTAGAGAGCCTGGGTCACTACTACAGTTGGCTCCTGTGCTGATCCTTAGAGAGCCTGGGTCACTACTACAGTTGGCTCCTGTGCTGATCCTTAGAGAGCCTGTGTCACTACTACAGTTGGCTCCTGTGCTGATCCTTACAGAGCCTGGGTCACTACTACAGTTGGCTCCTGTGCTGATCCTTAGAGAGCCTGGGTCACTACTACAGTTGGCTCCTGTGCTGATCCTTACAGAGCCTGGGTCACTACTACAGTTGGCTCCTGTGCTGATCCTTACAGAGCCTGGGTCACTACTACAGTTGGCTCCTGTGCTGATCCTTAGAGAGCCTGGGTCACTACTACAGTTGGCTCCTGTGCTGATCCTTACAGAGCCTGGGTCACTACTACAGTTGGCTCCTGTGCTGATCCTTACAGAGCCTGGGTCACTACTACAGTTGGCTCCTGTGCTGATCCTTACAGAGCCTGGGTCACGACTACAGTTGGCTCCTGTGCTGATCCTTAGAGAGCCTGGGTCACTACTACAGTTGGCTCCTGTGCTGATCCTTACAGAGCCTGGGTCACGACTACAGTTGACTCTTGTGCTGATCCTTACAGAGCCTGTGTCACTACTACAGTTGGCTCCTGTGCTAATCCTTAGAGAGCCTGGGTCACTACTACAGTTGGCTCCTGTGCTGATCCTTACAGAGCCTGGGTCACTACTACAGTTGACTCTTGTGCTGATCCTTACAGAGCCTGTGTCACTACTACAGTTGGCTCCTGTGCTAATCCTTAGAGAGCCTGTGTCACTACTACAGTTGGCTCCTGTGCTGATCCTTACAGAGCCTGGGTCACTACTACAGTTGGCTCCTGTGCTGATCCTTACAGAGCCTGGGTCACTACTACAGTTGGCTCCTGTGCTGATCCTTACAGAGCCTGGGTCACGACTGCAGTTGGCTCTTGTGCTGATCCTTACAGAGCCTGGGTCACTACTACAGTTGGCTCATGTGCTAATCCTTACAGAGCCTGGGTCACTACTACAGTTGGCTCATGTGCTAATCCTTACAGAGCCTGGGTCACTACTACAGTTGGCTCCTGTGCTGATCCTTACAGAGCCTGGGTCCCTACTACAGTTGGCTCCTGTGCTGATCCTTACAGAGCCTGGGTCACTACTACAGTTGGCTCCTGTGCTGATCCTTAGAGAGCCTGGGTCACTACTACAGTTGGCTCCCATACAGAAGACTGTGACGTAAATCGTAACATAATATTGCAGTGGTGGTTACTGTGACGATTTGTGTTACATGATGAGATTACCAGTCCCCCAGTAGATAAGTCAGACTAGTAAACCTTTTATAACAAGCCTGAAGGATGATCGGTTCTAATCTTTCTTTGTCTCATCAGACACCCATAAACACCACAAGAAGTATAATACTCTTACAAAAGCAAAAGGACTGTTTTTGAAAAAAAAAAAAACAAAGAATACTAGCATTGCAGTACTTTAGAACCACACCACACCACACCACACTACATCACACCCCACCACACCACACCATACCACACCACACTACACCACACCACACTACACCACACCATACCACACCACACCACACCACACCATACCACACCACACCACACCACACCACACCATAACACATTAAATAATATCAGAAATGCTAGTCCATTACTGAACGTTAAAAATTAGCTTCATGAATCGACAAGGATTACTATGTGCTGAATCCACCTGCCCCATTCGCTGGAAGCTCGTTTATTGAAATAAAATCGGTATTAGTTTTTCCGTCTTTGAACGCACGGCTCGCTCTTATTTTTGTTTCACTTACACCTCTGGGAGAGAATGCATACACCTGTGTGAGTGGGTTGATTCTGGTTGAGTAATCAGGAATATGGCCAGTGTGGATCACGTGGTCTGTAGTTAGTCGAAGATAGAATAGAACTACTACTACCATCTGGAATGTCGTGGGAGGTGTGTGTTGCGTGCATATTTTGACGCACATATTACAAAAATCTATATGGCTATTTAATATGGGAAAAATATAGACATTCATTCATTTGTGTATGAAAATGCTGTCTATGGTAAAAGCGAGAGAATCCATGTTTGATTCACACTTTTGATTATAGGAGTAATCGTTCTTGATATTGATCCGGCGCATGGATTGCTCTTACGTTTGTACTTATTTTTTAGGGCCAGAAAATATATTAATTTGCTTATTATGTTTATGGCCTGAATTCATATGTATTACATATTATTAGTACAAGTAGAATCAGTCCTATATTGTATATTTTGGATGGGTAGGCGGGACTAGATTCTTATTATTCCGGTCTAGCGGAAGTATGAGTTGTCTTGACAAGTCGTGATGAGTTCCGATGTACCGTGATAATGGCGGGTACGCACTTTTCAAAGGGCTGGTAGATTCTTAAGGAAATATAATTCATGAAGTGGTTTTCTTCTAAAGGAGATGGTATCTCTACTATAGTTTATGTTAGAGACTCTCCTAAGGTACGGTACAATGTATAATTCGGACTCCATGTATTGCCAGACCCTATTTTGATGATCTCATGTCGATTCGACCTAGATGGAACATTGTGCTTCGTATCGCTAGGGTCGTGTTTTGTATCGACAAAGATGACAGACTTTCCTGCAGCGGTTATGGCTACGTGAATTAACCTGATCACCGTAGAGCTGTATGGAAACATTTATGAAATCATTTATATACCCATTATAAATTAACTCTGGCTTATATTCTCCTTCCTATGAATGAGTGAACGACAACTCAGGGAGGCAGCCATGTTAGATTTCGGTCATCATATGTTTTGATCACTGCCAAGAGAACAGATTATTTATCCTATTATCGGACAGTGACAGGGAGATCTCAATCTTGCTAGAAACCCCCTCTTTCGTGGTTTCATAATATATACTACAAACTATGGACGTCAAGTAACTTTAGTTATTTACCGATCTGCCTTCACTGACGCGTTTAGTCAGATAGGGGGATGCGGCCATAATGTATCATGACATTGAACTTTTGATGTACTGCCCATTATTTCTGAATGTGTCATGACTTCAGATCTGCTATGTATACCTACAAATTGATATGTCAACATACCATGATGTACTCGTATGTCCCAGTGTGTACGTCTGAATAAATTGAGTAAACAAAGATTCCAGCAGTCTGCATTGGTGCCTTGTAGACACAAGTGTATGAGTGGTTATATTGGTCAGCACACGAACAGTACACCATTCGCGGTAATCACACTCTACACTTCTACTTCATACATACACCATCCTGCGTCGGTTGAAGTGACCAAGTTTAGGGCCTGCTTCCCCTGGAGCCTTTGCCTTCCCTAACTCAGGACTAGGGTGAGTTACCCATTTACAGCTGGGTAGACTGGAGCATGCCTGATCTCAACAACACACCACTCTTCCTTACAGAGCATACAGACTGACACTTTACAGAGTGGAAAGAAGAAGAGAAACTTTACAGTGGCGAGCCAGATTCCTGGGTCCAGCTTACGCAGTTTTGTGTTGAGAATCACAGTTTACAGCTGAAAGAACATTTGTTTGAACACATCAACACCAGTAGGACAGCTATACAGTCGATGTCAGCTTGACCTGTATTACCGATAGGATGCTGTATCTAGGTCAGCGCTTGTTGACAGTTTTTCGCTGTACAGACAGTATTACACAGGACAGTGGTATCAAGTGTAGAAAATATCTGGAGCAGTATTGTTGACATTTCTCAACGTACAGAAGAATCACAGTGTTGTTGAACATAAAGTGCATAGTTCATCGTTGGATCTTCATATGCTCAACAGAGAAAAATTGACAGTGTAATAGTTTAAAATTAAATCTATTACTGAATAAAGTGGCAAGTTATTAGTATTAAAATAAACTGTGCCTGCTTTACAACACTATACCTGCAACACATTCCATTCATGACATAAATTATATTGTATGCTATATGCTATTTATGCTTACATGTTATTTGTTATGTATTAAATTAGTTTATGTTCTGTGTGACTAGTACAAGGTATGCCGAGTGACATTGGTCTGGACTAGTATTCTATAGGTACACATTTTCTTAATTGGAAATTTGTTAGCAACAATTTGCTGCTATTTCTGTTAGTTGTGATGAGGTGTTCTTTTCTTCGTTGTTTTTGTTAATAATTTTGTGTTCCTTAGTTTTGTTTGATTTGTTTGTATAATTGTAGGTCTCATCTTTCCTTTCATTTCAGTTTTTTACACCCTTATGTTTATACACTGTGGCGTTATTTGTCTTGTTATTTTATTGCAGTTATCATCACGGTTTCTGTGATCATTTTTTTTCATTTCTCCTATTTAATTTAATTTGATCTCTGCAAATGTGTTCATATTGTCTTTTCTTGTTTGTCCTTTGTAATGTCTTTAGTTGACATATGACGTATAGTGGTATACACTGATAGTATAGTACAGATCAGTACTTTATGATTGTTATTGTTATAAAACAAAATGTACAAGACCTTTGTAAGGCTTGTCTCCCAAAGTGATTGGTAAAGGGAAATATTTTTTCCACAGGTACTCAAGTGATCTTTGATTACATTGAGGTATACAAGACCTTTGTAAGGCTTGTCTCCCACAGTATTTGAGATACAGTTATTGTTGTCCACAGGTACTCAAGTTATCATTGGTTATTATAAACCATACAAGTTTGGACTAAGACTAAGTCTATGGTATAGACTTGTCTCCCATTAACGTGAAAGAGGGTAATTTATTTACTTTTTCAGGTTTCTGATTTAAGAAGACAATATGTCTACATTAGATTATTTCATTGCACAAGGAAAATCTCTTGATAAGACTGGAAAAGACTTAGAACAATGGGCTGTTGCTCAATATGACAAAGCATTAGCTGCAGAAGAGAAAAAAATTGCTGCTGCTGTTGAAGAAAGAAAAGCTGCTGCTGAGGAAAAAAAAGCTGCGGCTGAGGAGAGAAAACTTCAAATAGAAGAAAAAAAAGCTGCTGCAGAAGAAAGGAAAGCTCTAGCTGAAGAAAAAAGATTAGAAAAAGAAGCTGATACTGCTGCTGAACTTAAGAAATTGCAGATGCAAGTGGAGGAAAGGAGATTTGAGGCAGAACAGAAGAAATTAGAAGCTGATGCAGAGCAGAAAAAATTAGAAGTTGCTGCAGAACAGAAAAAATTAGAAGTTGCTGCAGAACAGAAAAAATTAGAAGTTGCTGCTGCTGCAGAACAGAAAAAATTAGAAGTTGCTGCTGCTGCAGAACAGAAAAAATTAGAAGCTGCTGCTGCTGCAGAACAGAAAAGATTAGATAGAGAAGCTGAAGAGAGAAAAGCAATAAGAGAACATGAGTTTGAATTAGAGAAATTAAAATTGACATGTATGAGTAATGTTAATCAGGCATCTGGTGGTAATGGTAAACCCTTTGTGTACAAGGTCAAGGTACCAGCGTTTAACCCTACCAGTGATGACATAACATTTTGGCTTTCTAGATTTGAACGGGCTTGTCGATCTCATAATGTTGACAAATCACAGTATGTGAATCAGTTGTCTGAAAATCTAAAAGGGGAGTCTCTGAGTAAGTTATATTTTGTTGAAGAGGCCGACAAAGATAATTATGATGCTGTTAGGGCAGCTTTGATAAAGAGATATCAGCTGTCTGAGGAAGGTTACCGTCTTTTGTTTAAAACAATGAGACCTGAGGTAGGTGTAGAATTCTCAGATTTCATCTCAAAAGCACGAATTACACTTTCACGATGGATTGAATTATCCAAAACAGAGAAAACATTTGATGGTCTTACGGATTTATTGCTAAGAGACAAGGTCATGTCTTCTGTAAATAAATCATTCCTAGAGTTCTTACATGAGCGTAAACCTGGTACAATAAAGCAAATGGAAGAATATTGTGACCAGTATGCCACGGCACACCCTGACATGATTCTTAGTAACTCTAACATTAAAGAGAGTATGCCAGTTGCTTCGGCAACAGAATATAATCAGAATTACTCACACAAATTCCAAGGAGCTAAAAATAAATTTGATAAAAAGGTTAATTGGAATAAGTATCAAAACCAAGATAACCACTCAAATCAGGGTTCTTCTTCGAAGAACTGGAATCGGGCTGATAGTCCTCGACACGCGAGGGGTACCCATAATGTTAGAAATTCTCGGAAAGGGAGTAGCTATAGGAACTACCCAAGTGCTTCATGGAGACAAAAGAAACAATATTACAGGGATACTCAATATAATGAGCATGATGATTATGATCATGAATATTATGATTCAAACCCAAATAGGGGTTATAACAGAGGCAATAATAATTATAGAGACAATTATAACCGAGGTAGATCACAACACAAAAGACATGGTAAATCTTATTACCAGGCTAACTCTGCACAACAGGAGTTCCACGACACCGATAATCAGAATAATGATAAAAAAGACTCCAACAGTGTAGCAAATTCCGCTTTCGATTTTGCTAGAGCATCTGAGTGTTCGCAATGCAAAACATTATTCGATCCAACCACAGTGTCTACTTTAAGCTGCGGTCACCCGCTTCCCGCTCTCCATGCGTCAATTGCGCATAATGGAAGGGGTGCTCTTGTCTTTAATAGGGGCCTAATAGATGGTACTCCGGTATCAATTCTTTTCGATTCGGGGTGCACTACCATTGGAGTGAGGCAATCACTCGTAAATCCTTCTCGAGCTACAGGCAATATAGTCAAATGTGTAACATTTGGTGGCACATTGGAGAAGTACTCCACTGCCATTATCAATATTGCTACGCCTTTCTTTACAGGAGAGGTGCAAGCATGTCTCTTGCCGAATCCGATCGCTGATCTTATCATCGGTCGCATTCATGGAGTGAAAGAATGCACTCCACAGCAAATTTCTAATTGGGAAAATGTTAATATGCAATCTGCTAATGCAGTAATCACTAGGGCTCAAGCTCTTAATATGCCACAATCTTCACATTCTGAAGATAATGATGCGCAGATCCAAGATGATCCCTTGGAGATTTCCCACGATTCCTTTATCAAACAGCAGGAAGATGATCCTACTCTAAAGAAATTCTTTACTCTGGCAACAAAAGGTGATCCGAATAAGGATACAAATCGTAAATCTTGGATTACGATGAAGAATGGCGTACTTGTACGTATGGTACAAGACTCCGCTAAGTCCATTCATTCTCAAATCCTTGTGCCTAAAAATATGAGAGTTAAAATCTTACAGCACGCTCATGATTCGCAGTGTGCTGGACATATGGGTTTTTCCCGTACTAAAGCTAGAGTTCTTCAATCTTTCTTTTGGCCTGCTGTGAATAAGGACATACGAATCTATTGTCGATCTTGTAAAGTATGTCAAGAGATTAAATCCAGAGGTCCACGCCATGATGCACCTATTCAGGCTGCAGACATTCCCATTCGGCCATTTCAAAAAATGGCGATAGACATCATTGGTCCATTTAAGATAAAGTCTGCTAGAGGACACCAATTTATTTTGACGTGTGTTGATATGTGCACACGTTGGCCGGAGGCTGTTCCTCTAAAGAGCATAACTACTGCTGATGTCGCAGATGCTCTTTGGTTAATATTTTCTCGTCTGGGGTTTCCAGCAGAAATATTATCCGACCATGGTACCCAACTCATATCGGATACCATGTCTCAAGTAATGTCGACTCTGAAGATAGAGAGATCGCTGAGTAGTATTTATCATCCTATGTCCAATGGGATGGTGGAACGTTTGAATAGAACTCTGAAAAACCTACTAGGTAAGATAACAGAAGATCATCCTCAGGATTGGGATAGGGTTTTACCCGCGGCTCTCTTTGCATATAGAGAGGTCGCCAACGAACATACAGGATTTTCTCCCTTTGAACTTGTCTTTGGCGCGAAACCGCGAGGTCCTATGTCCTTACTTCATGATCTTATAACTGCTGATAATATTGTCGATGACACAAAATCCTCTTATGAATATGTCATCGCACTTAGACACAAGATTATTGAAGCATGCAAATTGGCAACTGCTTCTTCTGAATTTGCGAAACAGAAGGCAAGGGAATTTGCCAATAAAAAGAGATGTTTGCGACAACTTTGTCCAGGTGACAAAGCATTTGTCTTGCTACCTTGTAGGGAAAATAGACTTCTCATTTCTTGGAAAGGTCCGTACGATATAATATCAAAAGTTTCCGATGTTGACTATATCGTCGATATTGACGGGAAGCGTAAAACCTTCCACATCAACATGCTCACGGAATTCCATGAACGTCCTGATTATTTACAACCTGTTTTCCAGGCAACGGACGATTTTCCAGTCCAACATGGACAGTACTCATCTCTGTCAGTAATACAGGATGAGGAAACGAGTTTCTCGGATGTAAATTTACCTTTTCCAATGATTCCTCTTCACTCTAATGAATCATGGAAAGATGTTGCAATTTCTCCAGAATTATCTCCAGGAGAGCAGAAACAAGTTTCTACTATGTTAGAACAATTTCAGGATGTCCTTACTGACATTCCTGGTCAAACTGATGTCATTCAACATGACATTATTCTTACTGACCATAGTCCTATAAGAGTCAGACCGTATCCTATCCCGATACATTTTCAAGCACAGGTAGAGAAAGAGTTAGATGAGATGATAGAGTTAAAAATTATTGAACCATCCACATCAGCATATTCTTCGCCGATGGTTATAGTACGGAAAAAAGACAATAACATACGTCTTTGCGTGGATTATCGCAAATTGAATCAAGTGACTAAATTCGATGCTGAACCTATGCCTTTACTAGAAGAGCTACTTACGAGACTATCGAATTCTCACTTCTTTACTAAACTCGATTTGTCTAAGGGATATTGGCAAGTTCCACTATCCGAACACGCCAAACCGTTTACTGCTTTTTCGACGCCTAGGGGTCTATTCCAATGGAATTTCATGCCTTTCGGTCTTATGAACGCCCCTGCAACATTTGTACGCATGATGCGTCGAATCCTATCTCATCGCTCAGATGTCATTGCGTATCTTGATGACATCTGTCTTTTCAGTGATACTTGGAACGATCACTATAATGGTATAAATGAACTATTGTCTATCTTACGCGAGCATAACCTGACAGCGAAACCATCGAAAGCATGTATTGGTTTTAGCGAAATATCTTTCTTAGGACACCGTGTTGGTCATGGGTTCCTAAAAACAGAAGACCATAATACAAGTAAGATACTTAACATTTCTATTCCTAAGACTAAAAAGCAAGTACGAAGTCTCTTAGGTCTAATACAATTTTATGGACGATTCATCCCGAATCTGTCCTCCATTATGTCACCTCTTTCTTCCTTGCTAAAGAAAGGGTCTCCTAATGTAGTCCATTGGACTCAAGAATGTCAATCCTCTTTGGATAAGGTTAAAACTATGTTTTCTACTTCACCTATCCTAGTATTGCCTTCTAAGGATAAGACATTTATTCTTCGTAGTGACGCTTCATCCACCGGGATTGGAGCTGCACTAATGCAAGAGTACTCTGGAACTCTGCATCCTGTGATGTATATTTCTCGGAAATTAAATGCCGCAGAGAAGAATTACTCGGTCCTAGACCGTGAATTATTGGCTATGGTTTGGTCAATCCTTAAACTGCAAAGATTTCTTCTGGGCGCGCATTTCATTGTGGAAACTGACCAGAAAGCTCTTACGGCTATTCAGAGTAAAAATCTGAAGAGCGCGAGATCAACGCGATACGCGATTGCTCTACAGCCATTTCATTTTTCGGTGCGAGCTATCCGTGGGTCAGAAAATGTGATGGCAGATATTTTGTCTAGATGCCCACATGATTCATAACTGTTATACAACTTTGATACAGTTGTTTCTATGTTGAAATGTGTACACATATGTAATATATCATATATTGATTGTAACACTACTTAGCGGTTCATTGATATTTATTCACCGCTGATCTTTCAATGTTTTTTCGTCTTTGATGATCATGATGTTAAGATATCTTAGATGAAATTTATGTATAAACTAATGTGGAAATTGTGTCATTGCTAATATTGTAGTATGCGTTGGTGACACCTCTCTGGAAATATTTATACTTAGAGAAGTACTTTCTCTAAGGTCATAAAACTTATGCTTATCATCTGCGCATTGTATTGGTGCGTTGTGAGCCTATTGTATGTTGCTCCTAGATGTATTTCAAAAAAAAAAAGTACCATTTTTTTTTCCCGAGGGGTGTGGTAATCTGTTGCGTGCATATTTTGACGCACATATTACAAAAATCGATATGGCTATTTAATATGGGAAAAATATAGACATTCATTCATTTGTGTATGAAAATGCTGTCTATGGTAAAAGCGAGAGAATCCATGTTTGATTCACACTTTTGATTATAGGAGTAATCGTTCTGGATATTGATCCGGCGCAAGGATATTGCGCTTACGTTTGTACTTATTTTTTAGGGCCAGAAAATATATTAATTTGCTTATTGTGTTTATGGCCTGAATTCATATGTATTACATATTATTAGTACAAGTAGAATCAGTCCTATATTGTATATTTTGGATGGGTAGGCGGGACTAGATTCTTATTATTCCGGTCTAGCGGAAGTATGAGTTGTCTTGACAAGTCGTGATGAGTTCCGATGTACCGTGATAATGGCGGGTACGCATTTTTCAAAGGGCTGGTAGATTCTTAAGGAAATATAATTCAGGAGGTGGTTTTCTTCTAAGGGAGATGGTATCTCTACTATAGTTTGTGTTAGAGACTCTCCTAGGGTACGGTACAATGTGTAATTCGGACTCCATGTATTGCCAGACCCTATTTTGATGATCTCATGTCGATTCGACCTAGATGGAACATTGTGCTTCGTATCGCTAGGGTCGTGTTTTGTATCGACAAAGATGACAGACTTTCCTACAGCGGTTATGGCTACGTGAATTAACCTGATCACCGTAGAGCTGTATGGAAACATTTATGAAATCATTTATATACCCATTATAAATTAACTCTGGCTTATATTCTCCTTCCTATGAATGAGTGAACGACAACTCAGGGAGGCAGCCATGTTAGATTTCGGTCATCATATGTTTTGATCACTGCCAAGAGAACAGATTATTTATCCTATTACACTGACAAAA